>VWZO01006273.1:0-30107 GCA_013396975.1 Bucco capensis | reverse complement strand
CCTGAAAGGAGTGGAGCATGTGCCCTAGGAGGACAGGCTGAGAGAGCTGGGTCTCTTCAGCCTGGACAAGAGGAGACTGAGAGGAGACCTCAGCAATGCTTAGAAATATGGGAAGGGTGAGTGTGAGGAGGAGAGAGCCAGGCTCTGCTCCATGGCATCCAATGGTAGGACAAGAGGGAATGGGAGCAAGTTGGAGCACAGGAGGTTTAGTATTAAGCTGAGGAGGAACTTGTTTGCAGTTCAGGTGCCAGAGCACTAGCCCAGGCTGCCCAGGAGCCTGTGGAGTCTCCTTGTCTGGAGCCATTGCAGAGCTGCCTGGACACATTGCTGTGTGAGCTGGTCTAGGTGATGCTGCTCTGGCAGGGGGGTTGCACTAGATGATCTTTCTAGGACCCTTCCAACCTCTAACATTCCATGATTCTATGATTTGTATGACCCTGCTGGCCAGAAGTGTGGTTAGGAGTTCGCTCTATTCATTTCATAGACTCCTAGAGTGCTTTGGGTCAGAAAGGACGTTTCAAGGTCATCTAGCCCAATTCCCTTGCAGTGAGCAGGGATATCTTTAACTAGATCAGGTCCAGCTTGACCTGGAGTGTTGCCAGGGATGGGACAACTACCACTTCTCTGGGCAACCTATGTCAATGTTTCTCCATCCTCATCACCAAAAAAAAAAAAAGCCATTTCTTCAGATTATTTTTGTTTCTCCTTTTCTGGTATTCTTCTAGTGTTGTATAACTCTTGCTGGAGGCAGTGACTAAACTTCCAAGTGAAAAGCATACTTCCCAAGAGAAGATGATATGCAAAGCCAATCTATAATATTTGGAGTACTACTGGGAGGGGTTACAGCATATCCTAATGTGTAATTTATCAACTAGGATGAAGCAGCACAGTTCTGCTCTGCATTTTTCATCTGATACATATTCTGCTCTGAAGCCTTCATTTCACTTTGAAAAGAAGAGAGTTCATTTTAGGAAGGAAAATAGTTATCCAAAGTGCAGAGACTTCAGGCAGAGCCTCGATTAAAGCAAGGTCAAATCCTAAGCTTAAGGAAGGTGAATTTCTGCATGGAAGTGTGGATGAAGGAAGCAAGAAAAAGTATTTGTAGCACTGGCAACCCAAGGTGAGAATTCAGCTTCTAGTGATGTGCAGGAAAACACAATGCTGTTCTGTGTCTCAGGCATTGCCCTACAGAGAATTTGCTCAGTGTGCACACAAATGTTAGCTTTATATTTTTTGTCCTTTCTAGCAGCTTTTCATCCAGGCTATGGTCATCCTTTTTCCAGCAGCAGCACTAAGGCTTTGGAAGAGGATGCTCAGTGATCTTCAGTCAGTTCTGTGCCATTGATAAAGCTCTTGCTGCTAGGGCAAGCATGCTGCCAACAGGCATCTTCTTCAAGATGGACCTGGAAAGCTCTATTTCTTTGGAGAAGCAGTGGAATGAAGCTGCTGGGTGCTGGGAAGGTAATGGGGTGAGCCTGAGAGTGCTGTGGGGCAGAACTTGATCCTCATGTGCTGGACTGTGGGGAACCTGAGTTATCTCCATCTGCTCTCTGACAGGATATTGAAGGCAGCCTTAGCAATTTGGCTTCTTAATTTGGGGCACATTTGGAGATTGCCAATAGAAAAAGAAACATTGATTTGAGGTTGCTTTTTAATTGTGTTTGAATTGCAAAGAGCTCCGTGATCTGCTTTGTTCAGGATGCTGCACATCAGTATTAATCTTGTTGTTGGCAACAATAAGGATCAAAGCTTGTTTCTCCAAATAGTGGTGTTATTTAAACAGGAATATCAAATTGCACATGTAGATACAGGCTCAGACTGCAGAACATGATATTACTTGTCCCTGACATTTCCAGATATATGAATGATATGAATGTGAAACCCTCACAGCTTTATGATGCATTGGGAAAGAACAGAAATCCAAATGCATTCAGCAACGTTTACATTTCAGAGTAGGTTGAAATAGAGTAATTTAAAATCCTCATCATCACCTTTGTAAGGTGGGAAAAGATCATACTCACACATAGATATATATGTATATATAAATGACAAAATATAGATGAGTCCTTCCAGTGGCATGCAGAGCAAGAAAAGCCTCATGAGAATCAATATTCTATGAGAGCAAATTGCTACCTATGAAGAGGGAAGCTGCTCATTTTGAGGTCTCCTAAGGGAACAAGCTTTAGATAATTATATGGCAAAAAGACCTTTTAGGATCTATGAAAAATATCACAAACCAACCCACTCCAAAATGTCAAATGCATAGAAGCTCTGCTTCACCTCTCATGATAAAAACAGGACATTCTGTAACCTTTCTAGAAACACATTTACTAAACACATTACCTTAATTTTACAGCACTGTAACTGTCTGTTGTACTGTGCTGTTAGGGAGCTGTGGGGAGGTTTAGATTAGATATAAGGAGAATTTTCTTCACTGCAAGGGTTGTTCAGTCTTGGCCCAGGCTGCCCAGGGAGGTGCTGGAGTCACCCAGCCCTGCAGGGGTTGAAGAAACATTGAGATGCTCTCCTCAGGGCCATGGCTTAGTGGTATTTCAGTGATAGTTTTGGTTGGACTTGATGAGCTTAGAGGTCTCTTCCAACCTTAATGATTGTGTGTGACTGAATCCTGGGGTCCTGCTATATGTTGTGGGATGCTTTCTATGGTAGGCAGAACATGTTTGGAGGATGCTACATTCAAATTGGGGGGAATAAAGGGAAGCTGACCAGTATTTCTTAATTGAGGGCTTCCTGAGACTTGCTACTTTAAGAACAGAGAGTCTACCAACCCACCTGCCAAATAAAAACCCCAGTGGCATGTGGCTTTCATCAGCTGCCTCTGAATTAGAGACCTACAGCTCCTACACAATGCCCTGAAGTAGCTAGGCATAAGATGGATTTGAGTTTCTGTCTGTAGGAACTGTAGAAATGTAGTTTATCTTACAGAATGATTAGCAACAAATCAGAAAGAAGTTCAGCTTCATCCTAGGACTGTTCTGTTCTGGATTCCTACCTGCCCTAGTTACCATTAAAAACCAAACTGCAATCTTAAGAAATGTTATTTGGCAAACATGATACAGGATAAGTTGCATGATGTAAGAGTCTGGAAATCACTTCTTACATAGGTGTTTAATGCTGAGACTCATGGCTTTTTCCTGCAGAAGAGGCAGACCTTAAATGCCCTTCATATATATATATATATATTTAAAAGATTGCATTTTTATTTACCTTAATATAACATGGAGTGACAAATGTTCTTTTCCCTGTCGTAGGAACAGCAAGCAGCTCCTGCCTCAGTGTTTATACAGATCAGAGGAGGAACAAGTTCAACATGGCTTTAGCTTTGTTATTTTAGCTTTATTATCTTTATAAAGAGATTTTATTCAGATTTCAAGATCACCTGGGCCATTAAGACTGTCCACCTTCTGTTTCTTTGTGAGTTCATACCCAAGCTAATGTGCAGCTGCAGATAAGCCAAGTTGCTTGTGTTCTTTTTTCCCTGCAAAAAGCCTTTAGCATGAGGGCAAGAAAACTAAAGCAAACCTGCCTGACCATTCAGAAACTTTCTGGTTGTGAATCTAGCTGCCCCTTCTGACACAGCCAGGGAGAAAGACAGCTTCAAAATGTGTTATGTGTGGCTGGGATGAGAGCCAGATTATTAACAGGATGGCTTGCTTTGGGAGAGGAGGTGAAACATTCAATAGTGCCTATGCTTTCTGTCCTCTCTCTCTCCCTCCTGATGCCTGGAGTCTTTAAACTGGATTATTTATGGATGTCTAATACCCAAATATTATCTTCATGGTGGACATGGAGGCTCCATAACTGCCTGTATCTCCATATTTTTTTTAATACATTTGAATGACAAGCTGCTGATAAAAATAAATACTTTGTGACAAGGGAAGAAATATGACTTGAGGGTGTCAGTGGTGGAATGAATCTCACTGAGGGCTTCCAGCACTGCTGCTAAATGTGGAATGGCATCTAAAACTGCACAGCTCAATCCAGGACCATTAGACAGCCCTTATGTGTCTGCAAGGCACCCTATCTCTAAGCCTTAGAGCTGGGTCCATGCATGAGGGCAAAATATTGCTAATATCTGATATTTACTGCACCCAAGCCTTTGGCTTTGAGGCAACAATGGATTACTTTCTAACCAGGGTGTCTTCCTAAGCCAATTTTCTTCTGATCTTGGTTGGATAACACTCTTATTATGAAGTCATACTTTCAGATTTTTGGGTTTGAGTTCGTTTTGTGGAGGAAATGAGAGGTTTTTTTAAACCTTTTCCTTCTGTGTGAGTGTTCTGTGAATGGTAAGTGTCTGTGTGACAGGAGGAGAGCACGCAAGCTATCACAGCCCAGATAGAATGGGAGCTGACAGAATGTGCCTTCTAGTCACTATTTAGTTTTCATTTTATAAACCAGTATCTAATGAAGACACTTCCTTTATATAAATAGCCAAGAATTAATTATTTTTCTTCAATGGAAAACAATGAATTCCTAGTAATGTGTAACATTTTCTACTCTGCTTTTGCCCATGCTATTTCTTCCTTCTCTAACAGCTCCCTGCTCCCAAATCTTATATTTCTTTTGAAAATACTACCCCTTTCTAATAACTAATAGTGTGAAACAAGGCTGTGTTCTTGCACGAGCTCTAGTCACACTCTTTTTCAGCATGATGCTCCAAAGGGCCATGGCAGAATTTGATCACCAGGATGGTATCTCCATTAGATCTCATACTGATGGAAGCCNAACAAGCAGCAATTCCAAGCCTTGAGGCCATGCTGCTGAGAACGCAGCTGCGTTGGGCAGCTCACGGCTCCAGCATGAACAACTCCTGCCTGCCTAAGATCATGCTCCATGGGCAACTTGCCCCTGGCTGTGGCAAGAGAGGAGCCCCGAAGAGGAGATGCAAGGAGTCCCTGCAACAACAGCTCAGCCTTGGCCATATTGCTGCCCTGAACTGCTCTCCTCTGGCCTCCACTCAGCAGCTCTGCACACACACTAGTTTGAATGGCGCCCATGGTTTGGAGCAGGCACGCAGGATCACTCTGCAGGAGAAAAGACAGCGCAGAAAGAATCGTGTCTTGCAGCTTCTAGCTCCTGAGGAGTCCTTGTGCTGTGCCTTTGGCAACCGCTCTGGTCTGTCCCAAATTGGCCTTTGCAGCCAGCAGCGCTTGGAAAAAGCGCTTGGGAAGAGCCTGGATGGAGCCCTCCCTGGACTGCGTTCACCAAGCCTGCCCATGAGGATGATGAGTACCCTTTTGGTCTGATTAATTACTTTTAAAAAGTGCCCTATCTTTTTTTTCCTCTTCCACTCTTTTGCTTTGGTTCTGTTTTAATTTTTAATGAAGAATTTATGAAGAGTTTTAGAAATTGCATTTAAGCTTTCACAGAATTTGAAGAGACTTATATGGGATTTGCATTATTAATGAAGTTATTATCATTATTATTAATTCTACCTGTTTACTTTTACTGGTATACATTTTTTCATTGGCTTCCTCCACTCATAAAACATTAAAAACACATTGCAATGAAGAGTGTCAAGAAAGTTAGCCTAGCCAACTTATCTTTGGGGCCTTTTTAAAGTCCCATATAGAAAGAAATGGCACCTGCATTTAGATCTCCTTTAAGTGAAAGTTAATATTCCAGATGTGGATTTAAAGTTTGTAATCTTAGATTGCATGCTGGAATTTCACAGGCTGGAGGTTGTAATTGTGGTAACCAAAGGAAACCCTGTGGAGTGGTGATAAATACCTCCAGTGGAAACCCATTAGAAATGAAAACAGAAATATAGACTGGAATTTTGCTGACAATTTTTTTGTTCATTTTCTGCCTGCTCTGGAAGTAAAAATATGCAAAGTATAACTTTGTGCTATATATTTGGTCCCTGAAGTATACTGCAAAGATCTAGTTCTAAAAATTACAGTGATGTTTATACTGTAATATTTGCCTACTTTCTCTTTTACATCCCATGCCCTGGAACACAAAGCTTGATGGCCAATATAAATATAAACCCTCTAGTTTTAACTGCAAAAGCTATTCTTATTCAGATAAATGCCTGATACTTCCCTCCCATCCTCACTTGTAATTCCCTTAACTATGTCAAGAGTATCCTGTGGCAGGAAGCTTACAAGTTCATTACATGCTAAGCCTGATCCTGGCAAACAATAATTAGGTTATGAAATCAAAAAGAAGGAGTAACTAAAAGAAAAAACCCAAATGCAAACAAAAAGTGGATCACATATTCCCTAGCAAACAATTCTCCAGCTATTTCTTTGTGCATGGTCCTTTCTGACTTTGTTTTTGGTGCTTGCTCAAGCCATTCACTAAGCAAAAGTTCAAGTAGGGCCTCCATATGATTAATAATTTGTTGTGGTGTTTGGCAACATATGTTTGGCAAAGGAGAGGAGTAATAAGCTTTGAAGTGTATGCATGTTTTGAGAGAGGCTTTTTCACAGGTGTTGGGTCTCAGATGTTCTTTAAGATCTAAGACAACAGAATCTCTCTCCAACCCATTAAAGTTTGACAAGCAAGTGAGCAGATGTTCAGGCCTTTCATTTAATATTTCAGGCAGCTGTGTAACTTCACTGCATTGGGGATGGTTTTTCCTTCTTTTTTTTTTACCACTTTATTTTTTTCCCTCTCCCTTAACATTTAAAAAACAAACTGGGTTTAAGGTCAGGCCTGATGACAGCCTGAGTAGGTTCTGTCAGCTGTTTAAATGTTTGTGACATCTGCCTCAGCAGCCAGGAGTTGTGCTTGGCTTGCTCTGGAGCTGTGTTTCTGTCCTTCCTCAGGCACCTGCCCCTGGTGAACAACTTCAAGCACAGCAGGTGCCTCAAACTTTCTGCTATTTCTTGTAGGCTTTCTTAACTGCTTCCTAGACTTTTCCTCAACAAGTTGGAATGATAGGATAGGAGATTAAAATTTAGGCTTGAGGAGATAGGTAACGATTCGAGAAGACAAAGTGGAAAAGCATGTTAGAAACTGGGCAGAAAAGCCAAAGCTTTGGAAGGTTTCCCTTGCAAGCTCTGGGGCACATTCTGCTGCTTTTGAGGAGAATTATCACTTGGATGGTAACAATACAAGTCTGTCCCAGTATGACATTGTCCTTTTTTCACTCAAAAGCATGCACCTCAACAACCTCTCAAGTCAGCAGCTACTCCTGAGACCTGTGGCACCAGCAGCTTACTGATTAAGCCTCGATGTTGGGCTCCTCTCTTTCTGTATTCAAGTCTTAAATAAGTCTCAAGAAGGCACATTTCCATGTAAAAACCTCACAGAAGAAGAGCTGGAATGACCTGGCCCTTCCTTAAAACTACATGGCTAATGCAAACCACCCAGAGCAAAGGGAGGATCAAAAGCATCACAGAAACAATTGGGTTCAGCTGTGATCTTTTGGTCTGAATTAGCTCCTTGCCTTCTTTCTGACAGCTTGTATGATGCCTACATTGACAGATATTTTTCTGCCAGGGTGTTCAGATGCAACTTGAAGATGTGCTTTGTGCTGATCAGCTGCTCCTGTGTTACACTGCAGGGTAGCTCTCACTATGTGACACAGGCATTTTTTTAGTTGACTATCTTTCTATGCACTGGTGTGAGTGATTTCTTACTTGCTGGGGTGTTGGAATTATTTGACACAGGGTAGTAGAGTTGACACTCTTTATTGTAGCACTTCATCATTCCCTATGCCTATGCCCACCTGCTGTCTCATCCTGCAAGGGAGCAATCAGAGGAGAAATCACCCAGAAACACTTCTACAAGGTGGAGAATCTAAGAAAGGACTTTACACAATATATTTTTTTAAATATATATAATATCATTAAAGCTTTGATATCTTCTTTTGATTTTCATAATGAATTTTTTTCATCCAATCTAACTGATTTGTTTTATCATGGGCTGGATCTTACCTGCTCTGAAGCCAGCATTTCCTGCATGAGCCCTTGCTCCTGCACTGCAGCACTGAGAAGTGTTTCACTGGCATTGATGCTGTTATTACAATGTCATCAGTTATTTTCTAGATGCCTGTAAGGTTTCCAAGTAGTCTTTGTCTTTTTGTTGCAACACTTTGCTAGATGACCTTATTCCAAAAGGTAGGCAATGAAACTTGTTCCTGCCCCAGGGTGAACTGAAAGTGCACAGTTAATATCATTCTTCATCTAATCTGACTTGTCAGCTTCCATCCTTTCTACTAGGATTCTTTTTAGTTGGCTTTGACTGTTTGCTATCACAGCTTAGCCTTTCTGAGGTTGCTGGATGTACCCAAACCCCACCATTTCTCTTTCTGCCTCATATCAGGCTGTTTTCCTCTAGACTGAATATATTTACTTTGTCTGTATTCTCTTGTTTCCTCTGCTGCTTTCTTGTCAATGTTACAGCTGTGCATGAGAGGGATGATCAACGCATGTGTACTTCTTCAGGCATTCTGCTAACTAACTCCTTGAACACTTCTGGGTGTTTGTGAGCAGTATTTGGTGACTCTTTATGCCTTGGGATATTTGATTTGCATGAAATCTTTAGTTGTGCTTGAGTTACACCAGCCTTCATGGTACTTGCATGGCAAAGCCTCAAAGAGCAGCTTTTCTTCACCCTGTTCAGGTGACCTCAATGTGTTTCCCATCACATCAGAGCACAGGTAGTTCCCTTTCTTGATCTGGGCTGGGATATGGTGTCTTGTTTGCAAAGATGAACCTCAGCTCCCCTGCTTCACTTGAACCCTCTGAGTACATTTCTTGGAGTACACATGCTTTAGGGGTTGTCCTACTTTCAGCTATTACACCCACCAGAAGAGATTAGTCACATCAGACTTCAGCCAGGGATTTGGGGGGTGGGGGGGTTCCTTTTTTCTTTTTTCCTTGGGGTAAGTTTGTTGTTTAGAAAAACATGAATAGTGGTTCCACTCTGCTGAATTTGTGAGTGATGTTTTGCAGAGGCTGCTGCTCCTGTCTCTCTCCAGGTGGGAGATGGGGAAGGCTTTCTGCTCCTCTCCTCCTACATGGTTTTGCAGGGGAGCCAGTGCTGCTTTCTGTGCCTGCCTGGGTGACACCACAGCATCTCTCTTTGCACTCCCCACTCAGCCTTCCTCAGCCATCTCTCTCTCTCTCTAAGTGATTTATCAGTGACACTGAACACAGCTTTATCTTGAAGCATGTCAGTCTCAGTGTTTTCTGCCTCCCAATTCCATTCCTTTTGCCTCAGCTCTGTGATGTGCTTTTCCATCTGCTGTTTCTCATGGTACAGAACTAGTATCATAGAATCCTAGACTGGTTTGGGCTGGAAGGAACCTCTGGAGCTCATCTAGTCCAACCCCCCTGCAGTGGCCAGGGACATCCCCAACTAGAGCAGCTTGCCCAGAGCCCTGGCAAGCCTCACCTGGAATGCCTCCAGGGATGGGAACTCAACCACCTCCCTGGGCAACCTGGGCCAGTGTTCCACCACCCTCGTGGGGAGGAACTTCTTTCTAATGTCCAGTCTAAATCTACTCATCTCCAACTTAAAACCATTGCCCCTTGTCCTTTCCCTGCAGGCCTTTGCAAACAGGCCCTCTGCAGCCTGCTTGGAAGTTCCCTTTAGGTACTGGAAGGTCACTAGTAGCTCCCCCCAAAGCCTTGTCTTCATTTGGGGGTTGGTTGGTTTGTTTGTCTTTTTCTTCTCCATGTATCACTGTATTTCTAAAGCATTGTTGGGATCCTCTCTGGACTGGGAGTATTTTCAGTTTCTTGCTTTGATAACGTGGTCTAAATCCCAGAATCTCCTGACCTAGTGAATTTGGCTATTTTTAAGTCTTATCCTGTTTCTATGCTCCTTGGGATTTTGTGCTTCTCCCTTTAGTTCTCCACTAACCTACTCAAAGAGGGCATGTGGAAGCACAGCTCTGTACTTCTTCCTTCCTCTGGCATGCCTGTGGTCTCTCTGTTACCTTCTCTTTCTCAGGAACATGGCCATCAGAAGCCTGAACTAAACCTGAATTTTAGGGTAATAAGAATGGCACCTACAGTTGGCAGCCCTTTTGCTGCTCTCAGCCTCAGGAGACACACAGTATCCTCCCTGGGGATTAGACCTAAGCACATCTAGAGAGACCATATCAGCATCAAGAGCTAATCCTCCTTGACCTACAGGCTACACCTCAAAGGATAACCATGTCTCTAATGCTTAAAGCAGACATAAGCACCTCCTGGAAATTAACCTGCTTTAGATTAGGAATGATTTGGTAGAGCAAATCTACATCTAGTGATGTTACACAGGGCTGAAGTTTGCCTTGGTCTGCTATTAACAGGATTGGCATAGGCAGGCAAAATCCCTAAAGAGATGTAAGCATGTCTCTGTGAAATAATCCTGTAAAATTCTGTTGGATTTCTTCCCATATTCCAGCACTGCAGTATGGTATTAAAGGAAAAACTTGACAGATAACAATGGAGGCTGGAAAGACAACACAGACACACGTAGAAACACACACTTGCTTTCTCTGAGAGCATCACTTCAAAAGCATAAACCAAACAAAGCAAAGGAAAACACTCAGCAAATAAGCAGGAGGGGAAAATAACTCCCCAAACACCAGAACTACTACCATACCAATGGATCCAGGACTTTTAAACAATATATAGTTAGGATGCTGTGTTTGTTATGGCAGTGTGCTTAATTAATTTCAAATCAATAACTTTTTCAATGGTTTGAAGTGTTTATGATTATTTCAGAGTTCTGGTCTATGACACATCTGCTGGTGGTCCCAGGACTATTCACTCTGCCCTTACTTACTTGTTTTTAGGTGTAGATTTATTGAAGGCATAACTAAGGCTTGTTATCTTCCTCCCTAAGTGTGGATGCCACAGATGCTCTCATTACAAGGCTCTTAAAGATGCTTAGTGGTCACACACTAGAGTGAATGGTTGGGCCTGAGCATCTTAGAGGTCTCCTCCAACCTTAATAATTCTGTGCTTGTGATTCTGTGAAAGCTCCCTCCTTCCTTCCCTCCTTCCCTCCCTTCCTTCTCTTCCTTCCCTTCCTTGCCTTCCTTCCCACCTTTCCTTCCTTTCCTTCCCTCCTTCCTTTCCTTCCCGCCTTCCTTCCCTCCTTCCTTTCCTTCCCGCCTTCCTTCCCTCCTTCCTTTCCTTCCCGCCTTCCTTCCCTCCTTCCTTTCCTTCCCGCCTTCCTTCCCTCCTTCCTTTCCTTCCCGCCTTCCTTCCCTCCTTCCTTTCCTTCCCGCCTTCCTTCCCTCCTTCCTTTCCTTCCCGCCTTCCTTCCCTCCTTCCTTTCCTTCCCGCCTTCCTTCCCTCCTTCCTTTCCTTCCCGCCTTCCTTCCCTCCTTCCTTTCCTTCCCGCCTTCCTTCCCTCCTTCCTTTCCTTCCCGCCTTCCTTCCCTCCTTCCTTTCCTTCCCGCCTTCCTTCCCTCCTTCCTTTCCTTCCCGCCTTCCTTCCCTCCTTCCTTTCCTTCCCGCCTTCCTTCCCTCCTTCCTTTCCTTCCCGCCTTCCTTCCTGCCTTCCTTTCCTGCCTTTCCTGCCTTTCTCCTTTTGCCTTCCTTCCTGCCTTGCCTTCCTTGCCTTCCCACCTTCCTTTCCTTCCTTTCCCCCTTTTCCTTTGTTTTCCCCGTTCTTTGCCCTTTGTTCTCCCAGCTCCTGTCTCCCAGTTGTTATCACTTGTAGAGCTGCGTCAGCTCTGAGCCAAACGGCACCTGGAGATGTCCAAGTGTGTATTTAGTTAGAACTCTTCTAAAGGAACAGCATTGCTTTCTCTGCTCCTTGCTTATCAGTTAGTGCTCAGGAAAGCCTTCCAAAGGTTCAGTTTGAACTAGGTGACATTTCCCACTTTTTGCTGGACTTCAGGATAATAATTTGATTGTATTTTACCTGCCAAATGATTTGGAGTGATTCTAGCAAGTGTTTGTAAGAGTGCAGAAAGAGTGCAATTTTCCTTACTTGCAATAATAGTTTGAGCCATAATGTGGAATTGTATGGTTCTGACAACCAGGACTGTAATCTCCAGAAAAATTAAGGGATAAGATTTCTGTAAGTAATTCAGTAGCTGATAGTTAACCTTTTATTCAAAATAAATCAAAAAGGAGCTTGCCAAAATGGTTTTGTTCTTTTTTTTTTTGCCTTTGAATTCTGACTTATTTCTCCTCATTCCCATTTCAATGTTCCGTAAGTTTTCCCTACAGCTCTATTGTAAAGCAGGTGTACTTAGAGAGGATTTCTCTCACTTGTGTTACTCCTGGGCCACAAGTAGAATAAGGTATTCACAAACATGATTGCCAAACTCAGCAAATTGACTCAGCCATGTTTGTCCCAGACTTCCTTGGTTTTTCCATGTCCTTTGGAGAAGTTGCCTTGTGGTACAATAAATGTTCAGGTAAGAACTCTTTATGTAGGGATGAATGTATAAGCATAAAAAACTGAAGTCTTGATGTGCAAACCAGCATGTATGTAAGAAGTGCTTACAAATATCTACATAATTCTCTTTTTACCCTTTTCCTACCCATTTTGAATGTACAAGAATGAAATAAAAGTCTGTAGGCAGCAATAAATCTGATTGTTCTAGTCTAAAATCTAGAGCTAATATACATATTTAAACGTGATCCAGAATTGGAAAGACTCTTTACTTTCCATGGGATTTGAATAATTTGCTGGCTGAAATGTATTTTATGTCTCAATCTGACAAAAAAAACCCCACAAACTGCCACCCATTTCTCTAATAATAGAGGGGCATTTCTGAATGGGAGAATCCTGAGCCTTGTTGCTACTTGGATAATTAGGAAAATGAAAAGATTCCTAGGGAATGTCCAGGCAATTCACAGCCACTCTGCTGCCTGCAGGAAGACAGAGAAGTGTAACAATAATTAATGAAGTCATCATGTGGAATGCTGAGATCCAATAGCACCAGCTTAGGACTTCTTATAGCATATTTACTCCCCTTTTGGATAGACTTCTCCTCTGTGTGTATATTAGCTCCCACAAGGATTTGGCAAGCTGGAAATTCCAAAGTAAGCACTGAATTAAAGCACTGATTTGCTTGCACAAAGGATACTTTAGGTACTTTTTAGGTAGGTTATGCAGTGCAAGTTGAGCTCAACCTCTGGAAGAGTTACTCAGGTAAGCAACAGGTTTGCAATCTAAAATCAGAAGCATTTGTCCAGCATTAAGAATAGCAGAGTCAAGGATTCTTCCTGATGGAACTCTGGGGCCAAACTAAGGCAGCATCTCAATGGGAATTGCACCTGCATGCTTCAAATTAAAAGATTTGTTACTAAACCTTTGTAAAAGTAGAAACCCTGCTTGGAATGGCAATATTGAGGCAAACATGCCCATTTTAGCACAGGTTGGGTTCTAGCAGCATGCAACCTCATGAAGTTCACATATGAGAGATGCTTTCTAAATGGAAGCAATTCCCCACCCCCAGAATTAACACACATTTATTTTACCTCAGAGGTGAACTGAAATGAGAAGGAGCATTAAAGCTGCTAATGTGCTCAGCTATTTGCTGGAAACCAAGAAGAAGAAGAAGAAAACAAACCTGAGAAACTCTTCATGGCTCCAGAAGTCCAACCTGGAGAAAGGGTGACAGTAATGGGCAAATGCTCTTTCCTTTTCCTTTTTATTTGTTTTCTTTTTCTTTCTTTTTCTTTTTCTTTTCCTTTTTCTGATAAAAGAAAAAGACTGATAAAATAGAACGGCCAATAATTGCGAGAGGAGGAGAGAGGAGGAGAGAGAAGAGAAAGGAGGAGAGAGAAGAGAGAGAGAAGAGAGAGAGGAGAGAAAACAGCTCCATCCACTTCTAACCACAATAACTAAATTATCCTCCGTGAAAAACTGACACAGATTCCTATGTGTAGGGTTATTTTTTCCCTTCTTGAGCACCACCACTTTAGTGTTAGAAACATAACCACCTGTCAATGTTAAAGGTCACAAAGGAAGAATATAGGCCACAGTCACAAGGGAATCTCATCTTCCATGTCTAGTAAGCCTTTACTTTTTGGTGATCTGAGACACAAACAGTGTAGATGATTCCTTAGAGCAAAGAATTACAGCTCTAGAGCAACCCCTTCTTGCCCTAGAAGACTTCATCTCAATCTCTATCACAGAGGCCATCTAGATGATTTAGATAAATGATGCAGCAGCCTCCAGGTATTAAGTGAAAAGTTTAGCTCTCATATTACAGCTTAGATCATGGCTAAACACAGAGATGTTATTGAACCAAAAATTCCAGGAGTACAGCTATGATATTGAAGTTGACATCTGCATTAGCTTTGTGTTATTGATGTTGTGGCTTCTATTTCTTTGGGCCTTGAGTGTAATGTGAATATCAAATAGAAATTTAGCTGGCATCAAGTTTCCCAAATTGATCTCGAGTAAAAAAAAAAAAAAAATCTAAATCTTAATTTGTGTTTCTAGGTTTTCTGTGTTTCTGAATAAGATTGGCTGTTCTTCAGAAAGGTGTTACATAGGAAGGTGGGTGTACTAACAACACTTTTAGAGGGAAGAAAAGCAACCTCATTCTCCTCATACATGGATGGAAGGCTCCTGTAATTCATAATAATAAAAAAAATGGGATTAAAATACATCATGTTTCCCTTAAATGCTATTTATACTTCAAAAAGGGGGTAATAGACCTAAACCAAACTTTTGCCCAAAGTTCTATGGACTTACAGAAGATAGAATAAGAAATTCAGTGTTACTGTGTGGTCCACATGGATAGAAACAAAAATCCTCCCCCAGGATAGACTTGGCTAAAGGGTAAGCTGATAAAATGGAGTTTTATAGTCTGAGGAAGCAGAATGTGTTCATTTTTGTGTTAGTCAACATTACTTTTCTTAACATTCTTTTCCGATTTCTCACCAAAAATCAGTAATCTGAGATGGTTATAAATACCTTGTCCCACTCCTAATCTCCTGTTGATGATCATATTGACTTCCATGAAGTGTTTCAGGGCAGAAGCAGTGTGTGGTGCTGGGCTGGCCTCTTGCTTCCTACCAGGGCACAGACAAATCCATGGGGCAGGGGTGAAAATAAATATATCTCTATAAAAATATATGTCTATGTATTAGCAAATCCCTAGCTAGTGTAAATCAAGATGGATTAATCTGTGCCCTGACAACATCTGATGTTTATTGTGCCTGAGGAAGGAGGGGAGGGAGTGTTCTTGGATTGTTTGGGAGGGTTTCTTGCCCCAAAGTAAAGAGTGCACTCATCAAACTGACTATTATATGTGTGCTTAGAAATTCTTTAACCAAGTGTGGACTGTCAAACAATTTCAGCAGCTCCCAAAAGAGAACAATATAACTATCTGGTATGAATAATGTTTGTGAATTTGAGTTATGGTGCTTCCTGAAAGAAAAAACAATGTCTTTTTTTCTGTAGATGTCTTTTTATTACCTGCAGCTCTTCAATCAGCCAACAGCTGCTCTTTGAGGCAAGCTCTTTCCTTTTGCCCATACTAATAGCTGTTAACACTGAAGCTGCCAGCATGGCAATAGTGGTGTTCAGTCTTCATTCAGTAATGTAGGCTTGAAGGGGCAATAGGAATAGAGCCTGTTGGCCAAGAAAAGACCTAGGATAGAGCTTAGAGTACAACAAACTCAACTGAAAACTTGCACTAGCTCTCCTTGTCATTGCTAGGTGCAAAGCCATTGCTATCTCTGTTGTGTAGTGCATTGTCCTGACAGGTGATGATAATCCAGGCACTGTGGCAGCAAGTGATGCAGCACTGCCAGGGCCTGGATCCCCAGGAGAGAAGTCAGGGCTTACAATCAGCTGTTTCTTGTTGTTTGTTATCTACAAGAATGCCAGTGACTCAATCCTGGAGCTGGATAAAGTGCTTTTTTCTTGCTGAAGTGACCTGGAGCAGTCCACATGGGATGGCGAGTAGGACACAGGCACACAAATAGCTCCCTGCTGGATGCAAGGGCTAGTTGTGAACATGTGGGACCTTCTGCTAATATTTATTCTGATCTAACTTCCTCTGGCATTTAGGATCCGTGGGTGTTGTTCAGTTCTCCACTGACAGAGAGAGGGTGAGATGCAAGTTTGGTGTCATCGGAAAATGAATACGATAGTCTAGAGGATCTGGTTAATAGGATGCTCCTTATTCTCCAAGTGTGCTCAGTATCATAGTTTTCAGGGATTTATTCCCTGAAATAATAGAATATATAATTATTTATAATAGATAATATAATTATAATATATAATTAATGACAGTATATAATTATAATATATAATATAATCATAATATATAATTAATTATAGTATATAATCATAATATATAATATAATTACAATATATAATATAATTATAATATGTGATTATAATATATAATTATACTATATAATATATTAATATATAATAAATAACATATATTAATACATATATTTATATTAATATCTAGATTATATATTAATTTATATATCCTCATCTCAATTCCTATGAAGTGGCAAAGTTCTCCTAACCTCACACAAGTCACTCTAAATATATTTCAAGCCTCAGAATTGCAGTCTTCCTTAGTTAACTTCAGAATAATCCTCCTCTCTCCTATTCCAGGTTCCACTCTTCTTTAATGCCTTTTTCTTGTACTTCCCATCTTTATTTAGTTTGCAGTTTACTCTCTTAATCTACTTGGGAATATAGTAGTCTACTGAATAGGAATGAATATATAACGATAAGTATTATTCCTTCATTTATTACATGCTAAATACTCTATTGATGTTATATCTGCAGTACTTCAGATTCTATTCCTAAATTAATTAGACATGACACTAGCAGATCATTCAAAATAAATGCCGTGGTGTGTGTTGTAGTAAAAAATCTTTGCTGATGTTATGTGTCTATATGAAAAGTCTCTTTGTACCTCTCCATATTTTACCATGTATTTTTATACATGGTTTTACATGTAGGACTAGATGATGAGCACTATACAACAATAAATAAACTGCCTATAGGCACACATAAATATTATCACACCTGTGTCTCTACCTACACATCCTCCTCCATATTAACAGGAGGATCCCTTTTCTATCCTTGTTAATTAGGATTTATAATGAGAGTGTTGCTAGGCCCTTAACAAATAAAACATGACAGGCATTGCAGTTTTGGGCAATTCTAGTGCACCTCAGGTGCTGTTAGGTGGCACTAAACCAAATGACTTTAATCACACCACAACTCCAATAATCTCTCTGCAAGGTTTTAATCTGAGAGTTGCTATTTTTGAGATGCTTTATGATATAGAAACATAAGGAAGAGAAATGGATCTGCCCAAACTTCTTCTTGGGGATGACCTCAATGTCAAGCAGTCAAAAAAAAAGGTTCAAATGTCTTCTAAGCTCTAAGTTTTTCATTTTAATATAGCAATACTAAGAGTTGTCACTGTGCTGTATATATTTTTCAGTGCGAGCTGTGCCAAAGAATATATTATCTAAAAAAGCAAGATGAGTCTGTTTCTTTCCAGGCAAAAATGAATTCAGGCAAGATTTGCAAGAGCTCTTTTGCCAGTTTGAAGCATCTGTAAGATCAGCACCAAGCAGGTAAAAAGTTATAGACATTTCTTTTTCTACTTTTGCATATGATGCTTTTGGATCGAGTGTTTGCAGATGAATTTGGAAGGTCACTGCTTTGAAAAAAGTACTTTAAAATGACTTTGCAAGTCCAAGACAATTTTGATAGGGGGTTATTTGTCTTTTTTAGTACTCATTCTAGCAAAACAAAAAGGTTGATGTGCTCTATAGACCTAGTCCCACAAAAGGAACCCTAAGAGCAGAATGCAACTTGACCTAAAGCTTAGGCCTCCAAAGCCCTCACCAATGTCCTCATGTTTTGTCCCTCACTTTGTCCTCATTTCCACAGATATTTCATGGTCCTGTGCATGCCCAGGAATGTATCAGTGTAAGGATGGCTCAATCTTTCCTTTAGGCTGTGAAAATCCAGGGATATCTGCCATCCCTCCTGTCATTCCTGTTCCTCCTGGATGATAGATAACTGCACTTCCTTAGGGAAACAGCTATAGTCTGAAATAGAGCTGTAATTCTGTCTAGAAAACACACTGATGAAATGATGGATTAGAAGAAGGCCAGTAAAAATATCAATCAAACTACTTATTAAGTTCCAATTATTTTCTTTGGTAATTAACTAATACCTAATGAATTTCCTCAGAGCTGTTTCCTTTCAAGCCAATTAATTGCTTGAACAGACCTTCTGTGTTTAATAAACTAATAAGAATGATGCATTTATAGGGTATGCATTTTGGAATGATTACCCAGCAGCTGTTCTTATCTCCAGGAATTTTTATTAAACCTCAGCAATCAGTTTTTAACAATAATCCAGCATTTCAAATGCAAGATCTTCAAGGCTTGGTTCAATTAATTTGTGTTGCTTCTTTTGAAGGATTTTATTTTGGTACATACTCTTTGTGACTTATCAACACACATGGAATTTCATTTTATATGCTGGTAGTAAATGACTTAGAACTTGAAATGCCATTGTCCAGCACTATAATTATTTTCTTATCTGTGAAATATTCTCAGGCACAAACACCACAAACCCATATTGTTCATATTAAAAGGAAAACAATGAGGCTTAATTTATTTCTACTTCTTTAGATCATTTAATTAGTATGCAAATAAGAAAAAAAGAATCAATACAGATTCATATACTAGATGCCAAGTGTTATATTTGTCTTAGAACTACCATTTTATAAAGGGAAATGGATACAAAAGAATGATATTAGGGCAGGTAGAGGCTCATAATATCAAGCACTAGAGGATGCTCTTTTCAGAATAAACCCTCTAGATTTGCTAGAACTACAAATGGATGGATGAGACATTCTGCTTTTTGTACATCCTGAAGGCAAACTAGAGTTTTCTGTGGATGCAGTGAGGAGGCCTCTTAAATAAATAAAGCTAGAAGAGGAAATTAAGTCAGAAACAGGTCAGCTCAGGTTCCTGTCTTATTAAAATCAAATGAATGTGACTAATGTGTTTTTCTTCTTGCTAGACAGTCAGTGCTGTGCAGTCTGTGATTTGTCCTCTGAAAGAAGATTCCCTAGCAGGAGTCTATTAGGTCATGGCCAAGCTGTTCCCTGAGAGGTTCAGTGCTGGGAACTAAGCTGAGCTGACACAGGAGCAGCTGTGTGTCCTAGCAAGGGGATGACATGCCCAGACTGTGTCAGGCACACACACAGAGCCACAGCTTTTTACTGTGTTTGTAATCAGATGGAGCATTCATCCTCCTGGGGAGGCATGCAGGATAACAAAGAGCCACACGGACATCCAAGTGCTTGCTGAGGTGCAGAATGAAGAGGTGATTGACAGGAGCTAGAGCTAAAAAAATGAGTCAAGTCATTGTTACTGTTCTTCTTTTTCCTTAACTGAGCTATGTAATGATGCAGAAAGACTCAGGAAGTTAATTCAGGATTTCAAAGATGTGCTTTGTATCATAGGAGCTATCACCTACCATACTTAGCAAATATATTTTGACCTTGATAGTCAATTGGGTTTTTTTGATATATATAAAATGACTGACTGAATAAAATATGTTGTTTAGGGCAATTTCCAGGTTGTAAATATAGTAGGAACAGAATAAGTATGGCTGCTACTTCTACTGAAAAGGATTCATTTTGCCAACTAAATTCCCTCAAACTTCTTTCCTTCCAGTTTTCCAGCTGTAACTCCCATTCCTTCCAACAATGTCCTCTCACTATAAACCCATATAACTACAATAATTATGCATACAGTATAAATTAGGACCCTCTATTGTTCCTTCCAACAATGTCCTCTCACTATAAACCCATATAACTACAATAATTATGCATACAGTATAAATTAGGACCCTCTATTGTTCCTTCCAACAATGTCCTCTCACTATAAATCCATATAACTATAATAATTATGCATACAGTTTAAATTAGGACCCTCTATTGTCAGATATATGAATCTTCAGAAGAGAATTCACCCCATCCTCCTTTAACAGGTATCTTTTTGACCATCCCAGGGCACACAGAAGTTTTTCCTACCCATGTGGAATAACATTAGAAAGTAGAATTGTCCCTTATTTCGTGATGTTCTAAACCTTACTGTAAAAATATGTCTTTATTTGCAATATATTATCCCTTCATAACAAGTGAAATGTCTACCCAGGCAGCTTTCAATCACATCTATCTTGTATAATAGATAGCAATTGTATATATTAATATAAAGATTGATGGAGTGAAAGAGATTAGTATTTTTTCTGCATTTTTTTTCTGTTTTTATTTATTGATTCCTAATATTTTATATATATATCTGATATTTCAGGAAAAATGAGGAGCATCTAATGCAGGTATTCATGCAGTTTTATGCTTTGTAACAATTATTCCAGCTACTGATTTGGTATGTCATGGGAAATTAGTATAAATCCTTTAGAAAGCACATTGAATCCTGCAGTGGATGGAGGGCTAACAAATCCAATTCTCAGCTTGCTACTTTGGGGAAGCCTGCCTTTAAATGTTAATAAACCAGGAATGTCAACAGCAAGGAGCAGGAGGTTAACTCCAAGAGGATCCTTGGGTTTCTCACATGCTTTCCCTCATCAAAAGGAGCCAATTATTTTGAGAGTTGGGCAAAATGTCATCTAATTGTGTGCCTAAAAGTTGTGTGGGCTGTGAGAAAGGTAAAATTAATCCAAATCCTGTACAAAGAGTGTAATATTTTCCTCAAGGGATGAAGCTCAGCTCGTTTGTTTCCTAGCGCCTGCAGGAGCGCGTAAAGGAGAGGACAAGATACTTGCAGTTTAATATACATATACACACACACTTTTTACATATGTACCTATATATATATATATACACACTCAAATTGGTTGTTTTCTTGGATTTTGTAGCCAGTTGGCTAAACTGGGAAAGGAACACACTGTGTCATCTCATCTCCTAATGATCCAGACTAAGGACTCATCCAGCCAGGCCTAGGCCACACGTAACAAAGAGCTGCTTTAAACTCAGAGCTTCCCTCACTTTGCAGTTAGGATGAAACAATAAAGCCTCCTCAGAGCTAGAAGATAAGGAGAGTGTTTTCCTCCTCCAATTTAGAGTCTAATCTCCACAGTCATTCAAGGCTATCTCCAAAATCATCACTGCTTCATGCCTGGTATTAATTAATCCTAATGCTGTCATTTCAGGAGCTCAGTGAAAAATACTTATGGGTTGGTTTGGGTTTTTTTTTCACCTCTCCAAATATGTTTTTTTTTAATCTGTGTTTTTGCCTGTAAGGAGACTGAAGAAGCCACTCCATTATTATATGATCTTGCTTTACTACTTTTCCCTAGCATTTTTATTGGCAAAGCAATAAATCAGAAAACAGAGAAGAATGCCATCTTTCCTTAAAAATGTGGTTTAAGGACTAAAACTTGAGCTTAGATCAATATGAGTGTTGTGTGTGTGTGTGTCCCAGGAGCACTAGTTATTGCAGGAAGATTAAAATAAGTGTAGTGTAATGAAAGAATTTGCAAACCTCAACAATCTGTGTAACAACAGAAGACATCATTTTTCCTAGTTACTTGCCATTTATTGAAACTACCTGACTCTTTTTTTAAACAGCAAACATTCTTTTTTCCTCCTTCATTAAAAATAATAATCTCCCTTGAAAGGATTGTCCATAATGATTGCAGCAAAATTCATCATCATAAGGAAAAAAAACCAAACCAGCAGGAAAGCACAGTAGTGCCTTAAGAAGAAAAATGGGTTTAGGCCTTTGCACCATTTAATATCTTTGTTTGTTATTTTCTCTCGTAGATGTTTAACTGGAATGTTTTATGATTGCACAGGGATTTTATAGCACAGAAGTTCTGCAAAGCCTTGCAGAGTACGAAGATGAAATGAGTTTCATTTAAGAATATTGAGTGCCAGATACAGTGGAAAATAAATCTTCCTTTCCTTATTTAATCTTTTCCTTGTGCATGTGCTCCGTTTGCTTGGGTTTTTTTCTCTCTCCCAGCTCTGTTTCTCTCAGGAGCAGTCAATTGTGTAGCAAGTTGGGCAGTGCTGAGTTCTGCTCTGTTTCAGGAGCAGTCAATTGTGTAGCAAGTTGGGCAGTGCTGAGTTCGAGAGAGACCTGGGGATGCAAGGATTTGCTCACAGGTTTCTTTTCCCATGTCACTAGCACTAAAGCAAGAGTTCAGCCTTCAAATTAAGCCTAATTAAGGCTACTTTAATGACACACTTCTCAAATTGAGGAAATGGATGGAAAAATAAGCCAGTTTGCTTCGTGCAGAATATTTACCTCCCAGCCCATCAGGGTTAGGGGTTAGGCACTGCTGGGTCTAATGACAACGTGGGGCAAGTGGCTGGCTTGTTTCCTCCTTTGTTGCTTTCCCATTGCTTATCTTTCAGGAGAGGAATTCCACCTTTTTCAGCCCCTAAGACATGAGATGCCTGCAGAGTGCCAGGTGTAGCTTAAAAAGTAAAAATGTAAAATGAGGAGAGGCAAAAGATACCAAAGAGGAAGAGCTGTGACTGACAAACTCTGCTAGATAAAGTTGCTAAGAGTTAAGGCAAAAATCCAGTTAATTAGGTGGAAAAGGAGGATGGAATAACATTCCAGTTTTATCCACTTAATTAATTTCCATCTATCCTCCAGGAGGTTTAGAGATTTAGGATTAAAGAAAGAAGCATGAAGTTCTCTATCAGCAACTTCCCTCTAGAAAGTTTGGGCCCAGACAGCAAGGTCGAGTTAGGAGAAAATCAATTAAATATCAGATTTGGATACAATTGCAAACTTCATTTATGTGTATAGTGACCAAAAAAGTGATGAAAAAAAAAATCAGAGCCATAGTGTTGTATTTTCTATGCCTTTTCATGATCAGCTTTGTCATTTAGTCTCTTATTTAGGCACTAAAGGGAGCTGTGTAAAATGTGTCAGTGCAGGATCTCTAGCACAGGCTGTGTGGCATGGAAAGGGACAATGGAAAAAAGCACCAAAAAAAAGCCTTTTAAAATCATTAATTTACTACATTTCCTGACTTTTCACCAAGTTGACAATGTTCCATGACCATTCAGTTGAACTGAACAAGCACTCAACTCATTAATTACATTATTACACCTAGCATCAAGGAAAACATATTTCCAGGATTCAATTTCCTGCAAAAGGAGGACATTTGCCAAGTTGGAGAGATGCTAATATTTTGTGTTTAAAATGTTTGCAGATGATTTTATGGCCATTAATAACACTGCACTTCATCCACATGCAGATCACCCTCTGGAAAAAAAAATGCCATCTGTTCCTTTCCACAGTATTTTAGTAGTATTTATATATGGCTCTAACAAGGTCTTTCCATAAGATTCAAATCTTAGCTTTGTCACAAAATGGATTCATTTTCATGGCCATTTTCAGATCTCATTATAGTTTCTCTGGCACAAAGGTAAATGGTTTTGTGTCATTTTCTGTTCTTTGAACAATGTTGTCACTGATAATGCTTTGTAAAGATAAATCTCCATCAAGTATTGAGCCTGCTGATAATTTACTCTTACAGCAGGACAGCACTGATTGGAATTGCCAATTCCACAAAATCAGTTGAATCCTACTCATAAATATCATGGCAAGTGGGATGAGTATGAAGTATTCCTTGTTTCTCATGGAAATTTACAGGCAATTTGGAGGGGGAGGAAGTTGTTTGTTATTTCACTTGAATGAGATCACATTTACTGATTGAAATACAGAGCAAATATACCTATAAAATAACATTGCAACAGCACAGAAGCAGCATCATTTCTGCCCTTTTGCAATAAGAAGCCTCATAAAACACAGTAAGAAATGATGACCCAAATTTTCCAGATAGATATTTGGCCAAAGAAGTTTGGAGTGAGTGGGCATACAGCTGTTTTTTGGCATACCTGTGGTAGGTGATGTGTAGATATAGCTACAGACCAACCACCAAACTGCTAACACTGCACAAGAGACCTACCTGAGTTCCCTTTCCGTGCTCCATAGGTTTTCCAGTAATATGGTTAATTCCTTTTTGTTTGCAAGGAATGGAATTCTGAAAGTGTTTTCCTTCATAATAGACATAACCCCCTAAATAACAAATTGTTATGGCATTTATGACAAGATGAGCAGGATCCTGAGAGGTGACACAAGTTCAAATTCAAATGTGATCCTGCAAGTCCTTGGCAACAAATGATAGGATTCTGGGAGAGTATTTAGAGGAAGATTTCATATACATTTAATTATTATTCTACCCTTTGTGAGTCTTCCTCTTTCAGCTGTGTTTTTGACCTATGGTAAGGGAGCAATGGTTGTCTCTGACCTAAAGCAGCCATTCTCATGTTGTGTTCAGTGCTTAGCATTTGTCAGATTCTTTCTGTTCATTACTTCTCTCTCTCACACACACACAAATCTGCTCAAAGAAGAGTAATTTCCAAATCCTGCTTACTCCCATTTCTCACTTCCTTGGGGAAAAAAAGAAAGCAGAGTGAGAGTCAAGCACATTTAGCACAGATGCTGTCATAACAGAAGCTAAGCCATTTTGTCCTTCAATGGAGGTGAAGTGAAATAAAAACCAACCAACCAAACAAACAAAAAAGAACTGAAACTCTTACCTCTTTGGGAAGCAAAAATAAGAGCTAAAAGTCAAATTACCATTCAGCTTGAATACTTGAATGTAATAACTAAGAACCCCAAAATAAAGGTCAAACTTCTGAAAAATCAGTTAACTCTCTCTGAGGACAACATATGGTGCTTAAAGCTCATTGTGACTGAGGAAAGCTAATAAAAATAGCATTATTTGCATAAAAACCTCTGTCACAGAAGCACTTCCAAAGCCACAAAGTAATTGCTTTAGAAGAGCATTCCCTGTCCTTCTTTAGCAGGGCTTTGTAAACCCTTGAATGTTTCAGTGTTGGTACATTTCTAATCCAAATACAGTATTGCCATAAAGCATCTTGTCCAGGAGCTGCTTTATGGGTCCCATTCAATAAGACATTTAAGCAGTACAAGAAGTGCTAAAAGTAGGAGATACACAGGACTTGCTTAGTGTTATTTAAAAAATCTTGTCTTGAAAGATAAAACAATTTTTAGCCTTTTTTTAATGGCCTGCTTCATGTCCTGTTTCAAAGGAGTTACTGCCTGGCTTCATCCTCCACCACCAGAAACAATTATTACAGTACTCTTTCTCCTAGAAATAAATGATAGAGAAGTAATGTAATAAACCTGGTGACCAAGGCAATGACAAATGAAATGATTTTTAGGAGTGACCATTCACTCGAACTTTCACTTCTCATATGATGTTGTGTGTTAGACCTTGTCAGTAAGTAAATCTTGTTAGATCACAAATCTAATCACTGCCAGAAGTCCTTTGGAAGCCTTAGAGCCAAGGATTGATGGCAATTGTGAAGTGCTTTCAGAAAGGTAGATCCCATTTGCAGCTGGGAGCCAGCATGTCCAACAGCTGGCCTGACAGTGGCCTTGCACTACAGTGCTGGCAGCTCTTGAAAACCTAAAAGCAGCTGGCTCACAGTTAATTTTGGTTCCCTGCAGTCCATTTTAAGGTAGGATGATTCATTCATTATTATTGTGCAGAGATCTTCAAGACAGAGTGTATGCCACAAAAGCATCAGGAGCTATTGACAGGATGACATACACAGGGAGATTCACCAAACAAAGGCAGAATTTTCTCTGTCAATTTATACCAGACTGATTGAGCAGATGAAATGCTTGAAAACAACTGCATTTCATACTGGAAAATTGCCATTACTGTTCTACCAGTGCTCTGACAACTTACAGCATGTCTGTAAGCTGAGTGCTTCACTCCCTGTGACATGCCAAGTCCTCCTTTTCCCCTGTCCCAGGCCTAGTGTGATGCTAACAGCAGCCAGCACATGTCAGCCTTGTTTGGGGAGAAGCAAAGCAGCAGCATGAAATAATTATCATTTCTTAACATTTATTTATAAGAGGAGTGTCTGGTACCAACTAAAATTAGGAAGGAAGGAAGAAATGCCTGTTGCCTCCTCACCTGTTGCCTGCCAAAGCTGAGGATCACTTCCAGTTCCAGCTGTAAAGGGACCCACGTGCCAGAGCAAAAAGCATTCATTCCCCAAGCAAAAAGGTGATGTGATGGAATTTGAACTTTGCAAGTGCCTTTTGCCTTATTTGCAGATATTGACAGGGCATCTGGAAGAAAAAAGGGATTTGGGGAATGAGTGTTTTAGCTTGTAGAAAGCAGAACAATCTTAAGGGAGCAGATTGCCTGTGAACTATCCTAAATTCTTTACTAGTGACATCTCATAATCACACTTCAATAAGTTCTTTAGGGATCTTAGACAAATTCTTGTGGCATTTTGCTACAGCAGCATAGCAAAAGGATAGTTGTATAGCAGCAATGTATTGATTTGCCACACTGTGCAGAAGTAAGCATAAATTTAATATACAACTCATGGAAATAAATGTAATTATATAGTTAATATATGAGGGATTACGATAAATAGTAAACCATAGGAATTTATATTATATACTTAAGAAAAACTAGTATTTCAGGACATGCAAAAGAAAACCAATCTCTTGGATTACACAAAGTGGCATGCAGAGAATGCTGAAATTCATGGATATCAACCAATCTGTGCCTTCAAGCTGCATTTCTGGCCAAATAACTGCCCTGGGTTAGCTTCCCAGCTCTCCTTTTGAACCAGGTTTTATTTGTGTTAAATATCAAAATATTGTTCCACACATTTCTCCTGACATCTGCCCATGTCTGGTCAACCATTCCCAAACTGAGATTAGAAAATCTTTGGCCTACAGTTGTATTATGAACTCTCTTCCACATTCCAATCCAACCAATTGTTCTTGGAATAAAATAACGGGAGTAACTCACCTTTGGAACTGTGGATTGCTAACTGCATCCATTTGTCCACAGAAGTGGTTTTATTCATGGACTATTCAACTGTTTTAGAAAGAACTTGATTATTTTTCAGCTACAGAAATCTACTTCCTAAAATACCACATTCCAAACGACAGAATGCTTGAGTATACATTTCAGGGATCTCTATTTCCAGGGATATGCTACATTGCTGGGAGAGATTAAACTGAATGGAGTGTTTTAAACAGGCATTTCTTTTAAAGTTCTCAGGGAAAACAAAGTTTATGTTGGAAGAAAATATCACCTGAAGGTGCAAAACACAACTATCCTTCCCTCAGTAGTCTAATGTGTGTCTGACTCGAGTTAGCAGAAGAGCAAGAGGAGATTTCCTGGTGTCTTTATAGGATATTGAAGCTCAGCATGACTTCTGCTGTTAAGTCATGAACATACTTCCCAAAGGACAAAGCTTTTTGTCCTTCCTCTCTTGAGGAGAAACTGCCCACAGAGTTTTCTGCTTCTTTGATTCTGGCTGTGGGAAAATACAGAGAATTTTTCATCTCTCTCCTAACCCTGATTTGTTTTTCATTTCTGAGTCACTGAAGAGTTTAAATTAGCCCAGTTTATTTTAAAAAAATATATATATACATGAAAAGACACAAAAATACAGCTGCTGGGGCGGGGGGAAATATGTGTTCAGCAAGTGATATTATTGTTTTCCTTACACTGGATCTTAAAATGAGGAATCCATGGAGAGTGACACTGATGAACATACTTCTCATTTCATAGCTGCACTGATAACCTAGTGCTAAAATGGCATGAAGAAGGGAAGAAAGACACTCTAATTCTGCTCCAGAACAAAACAAAACAAGGAGTTAACTCTGTACTGAAGCTTTTGTGTTGAATTCCTGGCAGGGGACATGGCAGTGATGGTGAATTGCTCAAGGGCTCTGTATGAGCATCCCTCAGAACAGACACAGCCATGCAGCATCCCTGCCACTGCCATGCCATGCACTGTACAAAACTGATTGACCCTTGGCACTGTGAGCCAGAGCCTGTTATCCGTGTGCAGACAGGAATAGAGCACAGACAGCTGCTAATGCCTGCAGGGAAGCTGGCACGAGCTGGAGAGGAACATCTGCCCTGGGCCAGTACCTGGCTCTGCTGGGCTGAGTGTGCTGGATGAAGTCAGCGTGAGCTGGATCCTTGGCAAGGAGAGAAAACACCTGATGGAGGGGACAAACCCTGGGAATGTGCATGATCTAGGGTTACATTTACCCAGCTGAAGTGTAGCTATTACTTAATGTTAAACCATATAGAGTTATGCATAGTTATGCTGCAGTAAAATCATTCCACAGTGGGTTTAGAGCCATTGTGGTAAGAAGGAAAGGAAAGATTACAGAGGTGCATAATTCCCATTAAATCTGGAATACCACTCTTAATGAGCTCTCTGCTGTCCCACTGCAACTGCAGAACGGAAAATAGGAATTTTCTAAAGTCACTAAAGGCCTTGGGAAAAGAATCCAGATGCATCAGTCATGTTCCAACCCTTCTCCTCCTCCTCCTCCATAAATACAGGTGCTTAGACAATCCAGCTTGCTCCAAAATAAACATCTATCTAAACAAGTAAACCTGAAAGCAGTGGGAAGGTAAAATCTTAAGTAAACTCAAGGTCTCTGTTACCCAGGTCCTGAGTTTTAAGCAATTCCCTTTGCTATTTTAAAACACACATATCCTTCATCAGCTCTTGGTAACAGTCTCACTGTCATGGTACACTGGATGCTTTGTGTGTGTCTTGTTTTGAGACTGGCATTACCTGACAGGCTGGGTACTCACAAGACTTCAAGTTCTTCGTGACTTAGCTACTCCCATGATGCTCCTGAGAGTGACTTGTCTCCCTTCTGCTCTTCACAGGGAAAGCAGTCTTGCTGCAAAACAGCTTGGTTAGAAAGTATTGTAGAGATAACAAGTTCAAATTAGAATAGAACAAAATTCCTTTATATTTAAAAGGATTTAGTAATAAGGACACTCTCTAGCACCTACTCCTCTTCTCCAGTGCCATGCTTAGCCATGGAGTCCACAGTGCCCAAGAAATTTGGAGAGGAAGGGATTACATCAACTTGTTAGCATCCTGAGGGCTTTGCTGGGAAGAGCACAGCATTCAGGGTGGGATTTTATTTCTCTCCAATCTTGGATCTGCCCAGGGCTATTATTACATGTTTTCTTGGAGCAGTCTGCTCACTTATACTTTCCTCTCACTGGCTCCCAGCTACAGCTTGACAATCTTCACCTCTTTGCTGTTCCAGACACACAACAGCCTCCCACAGCCCTGCTTATCAGAAAAAAAAGTCTTTTGTTTGTTATGAAGCAACTGTGCAGGTTTGCTAGAGCTTTGGGATGCACAGAGATAAGCTTATACAAGGGAAGTGATAGTCTTCTGACAGACAGACAATAGCTGTGGCAGCTGGAAAGCAGCTAAAGCATGGCCAAGGTGAGTGCAGCAAGTCCTGAGGCCAGTGCTGCTGAGTTAATACACAGCAGGTGCCATTTAATATCATCAGAAACAATCATATTCCTTGAGCTGAAACAGCACTTAGCACCCAGGTTTTCATTTGCTTCCATTTTGTCAGCTCTCTCTCCAGCATTTAGATTTAGGCACCCAGGCTTTTGGTGCTGCAAGAGCACTGGCAGATGGAGAAACAGATGTAAAAGTGGTCGAAGGCAGAAACAAATCAGGAGTTAAATGAAGGGAGAAGCGCATTAAAGGGATTTTTGACACTTACAAAGCATGAGAAAGACTCAGGTGTTTATCCAGTTTAGTCCTCGAGTCCTGTGGGGACATATTTGTAGCTGTTAGACTTCAAAAATAAATGTATACATCTGGGAGATTACTACAAGCCTGCTGCATATACTGTTTGGAAGGGGAAAAAAAAACACCACACCAAAAGAGTTTCTTTTCCTCTGAGCTTGAGAACTGCAGCACTTACTCACGACCCACTTGATTTGCTCCTGAGTTACAATGCCACAGAAAGGAAAACCATCAAAGCACAGAGTGAAGAGCAGATGTGAACACAGAGATGGGAGGGGAGGAACATGGGTAGTTATCTTCAACTCAGCAATTAACTGGCTCTGGATCGGGAACTAAAGGATCGGGAACTAAAGGATCGGGGAACTAAAGGATCTGGGGAACTAAAGGATCGGGGGACTAAAGGATCGGGGGACTAAAGGATCGGGGAACTAAAGGACGGGGGAACTAAAGGACCGGGGAACTAAAGGACCGGGGAAATAAAGGATCGGGGAACTAAAGGATCGGGGAA
>VWZO01006272.1:41648-54991 GCA_013396975.1 Bucco capensis | reverse complement strand
AGCAGCTGAGGGGCTCAGATGGATTGCTGATGGAGCTGGTTTAGACCTCAGTGATCTAGAGCTCTGCCTCCTCTCTTTGGTCCTCTGGGCCAGTGGGTCATGTTGCCCAAAGGAATGGCAAATCCTAGTGTTAATCTGAGCAGAGAGCCCACTGCAGTGAGCAAGTGTGTGCTACCAAGAGCATGGCATCAGCAGAGCTGGCTCTTAGCTGCTCTGCTCCATGAGCAGCAGGGAGGGGAAGGGCTAGGGCCCAAGGGCAAGTGGAGAAGAGCTTTCCTTTCCATTTGGTTTTCTTAGCTTCCCTTCGAGAGCGGAAGGCTTCATTTGATATTAATTTGTATTTCACATGGAAACAGGAGATTTTTTTTCTCCCCACCTCTTGCACAGGCACAGAGTAAAGGAAGGACTTGGAATTTCGGGAAGGTAAATTCCCATCTGCTGAGACACTTGTTGGGTGAGATCCCCTGGGACACTGTCCTTAGGGACAAAGAAACCCATCCAGAGCTGGCAGTTCTTCAAGGATACCCTTCTTAGAGCACAAGGAAGAAATCTCCATCCCTCTAGGCAAAAACTCAAGCAGGGCAGGAAGCAGACAGTGTGGCTGAGCAAGGATGCATGAGCAGCAGAGCTAGGGAGGTGATTCTGCCTCCCTCCTCTGCCCTCGTGAGGCCTCACCTGGAGTACTGCATCCAGTTCTGGGCTCCTCAGCATCAAAAAGATGTGGAGCTGTTGGAGCGAGTCCAGAGGAGGCCACAAAGGTGATTAAAGGACTGGAGAACCTCCCCTAGGAAGATAGGCTGAGGAGTTTGGGATATTCAGCCTGGCAAAGAGAAGGCTTTGAGGGGATCTTAGAGCAGCTTTCCAGTACCTAAAGGGGGATTATAAAATAGAAGGGGAGAGACTTTTCAACTGGTCAGATTGTAACAGGACAAGGGGGAATGGTTATAAACTGAAGGAGGGGAAATTTAGATTGAAGATTAGAAGGAAGTTCTTTACCCAGAAGGTACTTAGGCACTGGCACAGGTTGCCCAGAGAGATTGTGGATGCTCCATCCCTGGCAGTGTTCAAGGCCAGGCTGGATGTGGCCCTGGGTGACCTGGGCTAGTGATTGGCATCCCTGCCCATGGCAGGGAGGTTGGAACTAGATGATCTTTAGGGTCCCTTCCAAACTGCCCATTCTAGGATTCTATGATATGATTCATATGATCACAGTAGCTAGAATTGAGACTCTAAGCCTTTGCAGCAAGGAGTGAGATGAAGCAGGTTTCTCTGCTTGGTTAGGTGGCTGCTCTCCTGGACTTTGAGAGGCTTGGTCACCTCTGCTGTCAGTCACTGGCAAGCTGTGGTGGTTTCTGCAAGGATTCCATAGCATCCTAGCATGCTTTGGGCTGGAAAGGACTATTAGAGGACATCTAGTCCATGTCTGAGAAAGCTTCAGCTTCCCTTTGGGACAGCCCTTTGCCTGGAGTCTGTCCCTTAGCTCCTGACACATCTGTGTCCTCATCCTTGCCCTGAGCTTCTCTCACAGTATCCCAGTATGTCAGGGGTTGGCAGGGCCCTAGAAAGCTCATCTAGTGCAACCCCCCTGCCAGAGCAGGAGCACCTAGACCAGCTCACACAGCAATGTGTCCAGGCAGCTCTGCAATGGCTCCAGACAAGGAGACTCCACAGCCTCCTGGGCAGCCTGGGCCAGTGCTCTGGCACCTGAACTGCAAACAAGTTCCTCCTCAGCTTAATGCTAAACCTCCTGTGCTCCAACTTGCTCCCATTGCCTCTTGTCCTCCCATTGGATGCCATGGAGCAGAGCCTGGCTCTCTCCTCCTCACACTCACCCTTCACAAGGATCAGCACAAAGCAGGCATGATCCCCACAAGCTGTGGGACAGGAGTTCCTGCTACAGCCACCAGGATGGTGGCAGAGGACACCACTCCAAGTGCTGGAGCCATGGAAGGAGATAAGCTGGCCCTGTGGGAGAAACTCTCTCCCTCTTGCCCTCAGGTGGCTTTAATTATAAGCTCCCTTAAGTAGCTGAGGGGCCCTTTGATGTGGGGAAGCAACCCAGCCCTCCTGCAGGTATCTGGGTGAGGAGATGGCTCCACATCAGCCAGCTGTCTAGACTCCCTGTGCAGAGAGGACCAGCTGGGAGGGGGTGATTCAGCTCAGCTGGCAGCCAAGCTCTCCATCCCACCCAAAGTGACTTCTTAATAGCAAGTGGTGAGGAAATTGCAACCCTGAACTTAGCAGGCACACCCAGGAACTCATCCATGCCCCTGGCCTGGGGCAAGCTGCTCCATGCTGGTAGCTTGTTCTACCTCCAGTGGTTCCATCAATGCTTCCATGAGCTTTCCCTTGTCTCCCAAATCACAGAATCCTAGACTGGTTTGGGTTGGAAGGGAGCTCTGGAGCTCATCTAGTCCAACCCCCCTGCAGTGGCCAGGGACATCCCCAACTAGAGCAGCTTGCCCAGAGCCCTGGCAAGCCTCACCTGCAATGCCTCCAGGGATGGCAACTCAACCACATCCCTGGGCAACCTGGGCCAGTGTTCCACCACCCTCGTGGGGAGCAACTTCTTTCTAATATCCAGTTGAAATCTACTCTTCTCCAATTTCAAACCATTGCCCCTTGTCCTTTCCCTGCAGGCCTTTGCAAACAGGCCCTCTGCAGCCTGCTTGCAAGTTCCTTTTAGGTCCTGGAAAATGATCCCTTTGTGCTGTGCAATTCTCACTGAAGCCACCCAAATGTTGGCCAAAGAGGACATTTGTCCTGCAGCTGAACGTGGGCTTTGAGCTGGACCCAGCAGCACCTTAGGTGTTTCTCTGCACCCAGGACAAGCTGTGCCTGGGTTCTGCACAATTTGGGGTGAAACCAAGAGTTAATTGGAGCATGGGTGTCACCAGAAGAGCTGTTGGCAAGCAGTCAGACTCATTAAAGTGATTTTCAGGGAAGGAACTGCCTTTCCCATGGCAGGAGGCATCAGCTTTGTGTGCTCACACAAAGTCAAGGGAGGAAGGCATGGATGTGATGATGATGGCTATGGGGACAATGCTCATTAGGGAGCCTTTTGGAGGAGGAACCAGTGTTTGTTCTAGTAGCTAGAAATAAAGGACTACAGCTGCAGGATTGGATCCAGTTCTGGGCTCCAGAGAGACAAGGAACTGCTGCAGAGAGTCCAGCAGAGGCTCCAAAGATGCTGAGGGCACTGGAGCATGTGTGGCAGGAGGAAAGGCTGAGAGCCCTGGCAATGCTGAGGCTGGAGCCGAGCAGAGCCAGAGGGGAGCTGCTCCATGCTGAGCAAGAGCTGAAGGGTGCAGGGGGCAAGAGGCTGGGGCCACACTCTGCTCAGGGTGGGTTTGCTGGGGAGATCTGTCATCCCTAAGATGAAGCTCAATTTGGAGGGTCCATGACCAAGTGGCAGACAGCATATTTTAGGGATACCTTAGAGTGGCCTTTCAATAGTTAAATGGACCTGGAAGAAAGATGGGAACAGACTTTTAGCAAGTCCTTTTAGGCCAGGACAAGAGGTGATGTTTTGAAACTGAAAAGAGGAAAGATTGAGACTAGAGAGAAGGAAGAAATTTTTTAGTGTGAGGGTGGTGGAAGAAGTTGTCCAGAAAGGTTGTGAATGTTCCATCCTGGGAAATATTCCAGGCCAGCTTGGATTTGGCTTTGAGCAACGTGCTCTAGTTGTAGATATCCCTGCTGACTGCAGGTGAGTTGGAATGAGACAAGCTTTAAAGTTCCTTCCAACCCAGAGAGGACACAGCCTGGAGTTTTCCCACTGCTAGCTCCTGCACTTTCCTCACCTGCATGCTGCTTTTCCCACTTTTGATCTCAAGAGACAAATAAAAACACCCAACAAGCAAATGCCACTTCCCTCCCAACCCTTCCTCATCCTCTGTGATAACTACTCCCCTCCAGCTCCTGTCTCCATGACCTTTGGAACATGACTGTGACCAGAGGCAAAGGCCAAGGCTGAGGAGCAATTTCTTCTCCTAGAGCTTCAGGTCTGGTGTCCTTAGCATTGCAGGAGACATCAAACCAAAGCAAACTTTGGCTTCTCACCATTGAAAGGCTACTCCTGGGCAAAGGGCTCCATGTTCTTCCCTGGAAGGAAGGAAGAGTTGGCTCTTCCCAGCTGCTGATTTCTATCTCCATTGCTCGCCACTCCCCTGATGAAGAGCCACAGGGTAATTTATCTCACAATCTTTCATTAAAATCAAGCAATTAAGCAAAGCTCAGGAGCCTCTGATCCAGGCCAGCTTGGTCAGCCATGTTTCCAAAGCATCTTCTCCCTCTCCTTAACCCTCACATCAAAGGGAGCTGAGGAACAGGCCTGTCCTCAGAGAGCTTCCATGCCAAGAGATTTGGGGAACAGCTGATTTAATGCCCAGGAAATTAGTAACCAAATGAGTTCTGAGCCAAAAACAGCTCCTCTTCTTGATCTTTGGGAGAAGTGGTGTTTAAAATGTCCTATCTCCTGCTTTTAGACTCAGGAAATGTGATTGCACATCTGTCATTATTTTACTCTGCTGCATTAAACAAACCACATTCCTGCATGGCTTAGTAATCTCTGCTCTTCCCTTTCCTGGCTTCAAGGAGACAAGTCCTAGCTTGACACCAAGCAACCTGTTGAGCCGAGTGAACCAACCAGCAGAGCTCTCTTCTCCCCACCAACCTCTTTGCACCCTCCCTTTTCTCCTAACTATCCTTTGGCTGAAGAGCAGGAGGAGCTGGATTTGCTCCAGAAGCTTGCTGAGCTCCATGTGTGTCTCAGAAGGGTGCTCCAGCCTTCCCCTCATCTCCTACTGAGCAGGTAAGAACATGTGCTTTAGGCTTGGACAGCAGTCAAAAAAGGGTAGGTCTCTCCAAGCAGAGCACAATTCCCAGGGATCCTGCTGTCTCATCAGCCTGGGAGGATGTGGAGAGAGCCTTGTGAGCCCACCAGCTCCTGTGGGATGGGCTCCAAGCAGCTGTGCAGGAGAAGCTTCCCTTGAAGGGTCCCCACATCTCCAAGGACACTCAGCTATTCTCTTGGTGCCTTTATCTTCTAGCTCTGCTGAGATATCCTTGAGTTTACCATGGATCTGCTTGAGGAACCTGACTCCTAGACCTTCCCAGCAGCAGGTAAGAAGACCTAGTGCATGTTCTTCATGCTATTGGGCTGTGGAAGGGGGTGGAAAAGTGATGGACATGGTGACCTGATGCTGGAGGAGCTGCTTTCCAACCAGGATTTGGGGCTGGGACTGTCAAGTGCCTGCCCAATGTCTTCTTAGCTGTGGCTTGGGAACTGCTTTCCAGCTGCTGGAAGTTTCAGCAGAGGATCTTAGGGCAATCCTGGTTGTTAGCAAGCTTTGTGTTTCTCCTGGTGAGGATATGGTTGGCCAAGTGTTGGCAGATGTGCTCCTCACAGTGTATTTTTTGGCACAGGAGCTGCCCTAGGAAGAGTGCAGGTCCCTGGGGATGCTTGTGGAGGACACTGCTGTCTCAGCAACACCCCAAGCTCCTGGTGTGATGTTGTTTGATTGGATCCATTCAGCCTTCCCTTGGTTTTGTTTGCCTGCTCCAAGCCCCACATTCCTCCTCTCCTGGCAGCTTTTGGGGGTGGAAGAGCTGAGGTAGAGGTGATGTTCTCCCTGGCCACAAACCCACCACGTTTGTGCTGTGTCTGATCTCCATGGGAGGAGTGAGGTTGAGTTTTATTCCTTTTGTTCTCCACCATGTGAGATCCTGGAGTGGTTTTCTCCATCAACCCCTACAGGACAAGAAGGGAAGGTCCTGGTAAAGAGGAGAGACCAGAATGAAATGGTGATGGGAGTGAGAGGGCAAGGCTTGGCCATGCCCAGTAACCACAGCTTGCCATGAGAGGCTGGGTGGAAGGCTTGAAGAAGGCTGCCAGAGCATTGCTATCCCTGGCACCTCTGGAGGGTTGATATCCCTAGACACCTCCTGCCCCCAGCAGCCTGGAGGAAGCTGGTTCTTTTGGCACAGGGCACTGAGGGCTCACCCTTCTCCATCCACCCAGCAAACTACCCAGATGTGCTTTGGGCAATGGGTGCAGCTCTGCCTTAAGGTCAAGATGGGATCAAGGGCAGGGCCCTGGTTGTTGCTACCAGCTCAGGTATGTGCCACAACCTGAGATGTGAGCTGGGGCTGCACAGAGCTTGGAGGTTTAGATGTCTGTGGCCATATCTATGGCATATCTATATATCTTCATATCTATGAAGGTGCTGAGGGGACTGGAGCAACTCAGAGAGGTTGAGAGACTTGGAGCTGCTGAGGCTAGAGCAGAGCAGAGCCAGAGGGGAGCTGCTCCATGCTGAGCAAGAGCTGAAGGGTGCAGGGGGCAAGAGGCTGGGGCCACACTCTGCTCAGGGGTGCCCAGGGCCAGCCCAAGGGGCAATGGGCACACACTGCAAGCCAGGAGCTTCCATCTGAACAGGAGGAGAAACTTGTTTGTTGTGAGGGTGCAGAGCCCTGGCCCAGGCTGCCCAGAGAGCTTGGGGAGTCTCCTGGTGTGCAGAGATTCCAAGCCCCTGCAGAGATCCTGGGCAAGCTGCTATGGGTTCCCCTGCTTTAGCAGTGGGGTTGGACTAGATGATTCTCCAAGGTCTTTTCCAGCTCCCAGCATGCTGAGATTCTGTGCTGGCAGCCATGCCTGGAGTGTTTTTGGCCAGCATCCCCTCTGGATTGCCCAGACCATTGTGACAGGGAGAGCTGATCATAGAATCCTAGAATCCTAGACTGGTTTGGGTTGGAAGGGACCTCTGGAGCTCATCTAGTCCAACCCCCCTGCAGTGGCCAGGGACATCCCCAACTAGAGCAGCTTGCCCAGAGCCCTGGNCTGGGCTGCCAGCGTGCACTGGTTGCTCAGGCTTCCTTCTGGCCATGATCAGCAGCAGCCTGGCTGTCTTGCTGACCATACCATTGCACTTTCAACCCCTCCATGAAACTCTGGTGGCAATGGGGGTTTGCCTCCTCTGCCCCATGGTGACCTTGCTCATGAACATGGTGCAATGAGAGATGCCTATGGTGCAGATCTGACCAACTCTTTGCTTGTGACTGTCCAGGAGCCACATCATACTGGATCAGGGGCATGATGAGGTCTTCCTCAAGCTCTTGGGCCATCTACAAATAGCCATGCATGAGGGACATTCAATTTCTTCAGGACTGGTTCCATCCAGGATCCCTAGAGAACCTCCTGTAGAGCTCTGCTCTCTTCCCTGAGCAGAAGGCAGCATCCTGCTGCTGTTTGCATTGATTTACCTGGTTTGGGCATTGACTTTCTGGCTTGCTGCAGACCTTTGCTTCTTGGAGAGCATCTGGAAGGTACAAGATCAGCAAGCAATGCCAGCAAACTCCTCAGCAGTTGTGGTGAAGCACAGGGCCAGGAGCTCTCAGCAGGCTCAGGAGGAAAGCTGGAGGAACAGCTCTTCTTGGACAATTAAGAGCTTCTCCAGCTCATTTCCCTCCATGCCCTAGCAAAGGAAAACAGCTTCATTAGCAGCCTTTGTGAATAATTAATTTTTCTCCATTTTTTTTTGGGTAGCTTCTTTAAAATGAGAGGAAAGAACCTGAGATGCTCCAGGAAAGCATAAGCAGCTCCTAGCACCCTTGAGCTGGTGCCCACAGGTCCCAAGTCTCATTTGCTCCCTTATAGGTGGTGGAAATAGCTAAAAAATAAGTGGTGTGAGAAGTGACCAGTGACATAGAGCTGTTCTCCAAGTGGTTTTCCATCCTCAGCATGGCATGTGGAGCAATGCAGGATATAGATGGCCTTGCAGAACATGGATGTGTGGTGCTAGGTAGGTGGTTGGACTTGATGATCTTGAGCTTGACTTGTTGGCCTTAACATCAGGAGGAGCTTTTTTCCTTGCAGGGTGGTGGTAAACTGGCCCAGGCTGCCCAGGGAGGTGTTGGAGTCTCCATCTCTGGAGAGATTCCAAACCCATCCTGTGCAAGCTGCTCTAGGTTCTGCTGCTTTAGCAGGGAGGTTGCACTAGATAATCTCCAGAGGTCCCTTCCAACCCCTAACATCCTGGGATTCTGTCTCCTCTAACCTTCATGATTCCATCACTCTTTGACCCCCAAAATCCTGCTGCCCCTCCTCCATCAGCCAAGCTCCTGGAGAGGGATTTGAATCTCTCCAGCAGTAAAAATGACCTTGATATCCAACTTGGAACAACAAGAGGGTCTGCTGCTGTTCAGACCTGAGCAAGGAGACTTTAATTACTACTTCTGGAGCTGAGAGGGATGTAAATATGGAGTCAGGGAAGCAGCAAGGGTTATTCAAGTGAAAAGGGCTGTAATTGCTCTGCCCCTCCCTCTCCATCAGGTTTTCCTCTCGTTCCAGTTTGGAGAGGACTGGCTGAGCCAGTCAGGCTGTCTCTGGCCATTGGTTGCAGGTTCTTCTCAGGGTTCCTGCTGGTAGGGAAGAGATATATCCAAGGCAGCAGTTACCTGATGAAGGGTTTCTATCAGCCCAGCCTACCTCCTCCTCCTCCTCCTCCTCTCTTTCCTTCCCTTCCAGCCACTCCACTCCTCCCTCTCTTAAAGCAAAACCCTCATGGTTCCAGGGATGGGGCATCTCCCACCTCTCTGAGCAACCTGGGCCAGTGTCTCCCCACTTTCCACATCTAAAATATCTTCCTTAATCTGGTCTAAATCTCTCCTTTTTGTTTCAGTTTCCAACCATCCCCTCTTGTGCTATCACAACAGGAGATGTTTTTCCTGCTCGGAGATGTTGGTAGTTTGAGGAGCAGAGTGGTTTTGGGGTGGGTTTTCCTTGGGGAGATCTTTCTGCAGTCTCTTTTGGAGGCAAACACTCCCTAGACTTGTCTTTTTTTGAAGCTCCTCTCTTTGATTTCATTTAATAATGGATGAATTATCAGAAGTATGTGCTGGCAGGGAGCCTGGGTGTTGTCAGGAGGAGGCGAGAGGCTTCAGCGACGCAGTGGTTGGAAATATTGGAGGGGGGGAGGGGAGGAAAGAGGAGAGAGAGAGAGCAAGAACAAATTAAACCCAAGAAGGAAGTTTGTGCCAAAGCCTCTGGGGATTGGGAAAAAACCCAAGCTGACTGCAGAATCTGTTTTCTCTCCCTTTTTCCTTCATGCCTGTGCAGATTTAAGGACTCCTCACACCCAACCCAAATAGCTCAGGAGCAACTCAGCCCAGTGAGTCTAAAGGAGGAGATGGGAGCTGTGCCACACCAAGGGAGATTCATCTCCTCTGAAAGCTCCTTGGAAATGGGAGTGCAGAGAAGTGGCAACAAGGCTAGTGAGGGCTCTAGAGCACAAGTGTGCTGAGGAGCAGCTGAGGGAACTGGGGTTGGTTAGGCTGGAGAAGAGGAGGCTCAGGGGAGACCTTCTCACTCTCTGCAACTCCCTGAAAGGAGCTTGGAGAGAGGTGGGGGTTGGTCTCTTCTCTAGAAGGACAAGAGGAAACAGCCTCAAGTTGCAGCAGGAGAGGTTTAGATTGGTTATGAGGAATTTCTTTACTGAAAGGATTGTTCAGTCTTGTCCCAGGCTGTCCAGGGAGGTGCTGGAGTCACCAGCCCTGGAGGGGTTGAAGAAACATTGAGATGCTCTCCTCAGGGCCATGATTCAGTGTTATGTTAGTGCTAGGTCTGGTTGGACTTGATGAGCTTAGAGGTCTCTTCCAACCTTCATGATCCTGTAACAACTCCCAGCCTACAGCAGTGCTCTCAACCTTCATCCTAGTCCTTGCCATAGGCTCTCACCCCATGGCTGGAGCTTGTGGGGTGAAGCAATCATGGTCAGTGATCAGGAAGGAAGGAGGTGAAGTTGGGATGCATGTGACCTAGGGGTGCTGAGTGACAGCTGAACAGGAGCCAGCAGTGTGCCCAGGGGGCCAAGAAGGCCAATGGCATCCTGGCCTGGAGCAGGAACAGTGTTGGCAGCAGGAGCAGGGAGGTGATCCTGCCCCTTTGCTCAGCTTTGGGGAGGCCTCAGCTCCAGTACTGCATCCAGTTTTGGGCTCCTCACTCCAAGAGGGACATGGAGGTGCTGGAGAGGGGACAGAGGCTCCCAAGCTGCTAAAGGGCTTAGAACATAAGCCTGAGGAGGAAAGACTGAGGGATCTGGGCCTGTTTAGGCTGGAAAAGAGGAGATTGAGGGGAGAGCTCCTGGCTCTCTAGAACTACCTGAAGGGAGGTTGTAGAGAGGCAGGGACTGCTCTGTTCTCCCTAGTGGAGAGTGATAGGACAAGGGGAAATGGATGGAAATTGCCCCAGGGGAGGTTCAGGCTAGACATTAGGAGGAATTTCTTTGCTGCAAGGGTTGTGAGCCATTGGAACAGGCTGCCCAGGGAGGTGCTTGAGTCCCCATCCCTGGAGGTGTTTAAGAGACAGGTAGATGTTGCATTGGGAGGCATCATTTAGCAGGTTGCTAGGGCTAGGCCAAAGGCTGCACTGATGATCTTCAAGGTCTCTTCCAGCTGGGACTGTTGTATGCCTCTATGTGAGCAGAGAGGAAGGCAGCACCTCCTCAGCAGCAGGCACTGACAGCAGCATTGGCAGCACAGCAGGGTCCTGCTGGCCCAGGTGGGCTCAGGCCATCCCTTCAAAGGCAGCTCTTTGCTTCACTACTTAAAGAGCATCTAGAAGAAAGGTGGGGATAGATTTTAAGCAGGGCCTGTTGGGACAAGACAAGGGGTGATGGTTTGAAACTAAAAGAGGAGAGATTTACACTGGATAGATGAAGATATTTTTGATGCTGAGGGTGGGGAGAGCCTGTGCCAGGTTGCCCAGAGAGATGGGAGATCTCCCATTCATCCCTGTGCCCATCCCAGCTCAGCTTGGTTAGGGCTGGGAGCATCCTGCTCTAGCTGCAGATGTGGAGGTTGGACTAGATGACTTTAAAAGGTCCTTTCCAACCCAAACCACTCTGTGATTGTCTCTGGCTGTGTTTGTCACCTTTAAGGTTAACATTTGGGATCCCTGCACTGGTGACAACCTCATCATCTTCCCTGAGCTGTGGTGACTTTGGCTGCATGCAGGGGGGAGGAATTCCCACCCTGCTCTGCCTGCACTTAGCCAGGTTGAAGGTGACAACAGAGAGATAAATCTGGAGCAGCATCCAAAAAAGCCCTGGCTCTATGTGAGCTGTTTCTCTCATGCCAAAGCAAGCAGTGCCTGCTCCAGGCAGGTCACCACGGGGATGTTTGGGTCCCAGCACTTCTGCTTTCAGTGCCCACAGCCTGGCTAGGCTAGGAGATGCAAGCCACACCACATTTCAACCCACTCTTTGCAGACTGAGTCAGAGTGAGTCAGCTTGCTGGATTGCTCTCCTGCTGCCCCGAGCCAAGCCAGCACATTTATTAGTTAATTACTTTGCATTTCCTCCTCCTCTTTTTCCTTCCCTTCTCTTCCCAGCCAGGCTTCTCCTCTCTTTCTCCAAGTAAAAAGGCAAAGCAAAACCCTCCTGGTTTCAGGGATGGAGCATCTACTACCTTTCTGGGTAACAATGTCTCACCACCCTCAGCATCCTAAATATCTTCATCAATCTAGGCTAAATCTCTCCTCTTTTAGTTGCAAACCATCAGTCCTTGTGCTGTCCCAACAAGCTCTGCTCAAAGTCTGCCTCCATCTTTATCCCAGGCTCTTTTCCATCCCAGCTCAGGTTTTATGGAGCTGCTCTAGTTGGAGATGCTGAGTGCAGGGAAATTGGACTAAATCATCTTTAATGAACTTTTCCAACCCAAACCACTCTGTGATTCTATGCTCCAGGGATCTATAAGCAACATCCTTGGGATAACTTATCCCTCAGGATTCTGACTCTGGAGACCCCACAGGATCTCCATAAGCCTTTCCTTCCCTTTTGCTCCTTCCAAGAACCCCAAGCAGGTTGGGTTGTAACTTCTTTCTCTGGCTCTTCTCAGCATTCCCAGTTTCCAGCTGCTTGAGGAGGTGTGGGAAGGGTGCAGGCTGTTATTTTGACATCCCAGTGAGTTATTAGGAGACAAGGACATGTGTCTTGGATTGCAGGCAAGAGGAGGAATTCTCCATGGCTTAAACAAACACCTTATCCCCAGGGTTGGTTTCACTCTCTTTCCACACTCTTCTCTGCTTTCCAGAGGTTTTATCCCTGGGGAAGTTTCTCCACAGCCAGGGCAGGTGCCTGCTGGAACACTGCAGGTTGGCCAACCCCATCCTATGCCTATGGAAAGCTGGGATTTAGCTAAAATCCTGAGGAAAACAGGGCAGGATAAAGAAAAGCTGCAGTCTTGCTCTGGCTGCTGGAGGAGAAGGTCTGTGCTCCATAGGGAAGGAGGTGGGAATGGAGATGGGGATGGGAATGGGGATGGAGATAGGGAAGGGGATGAGGAGGGGAAGAGGATGAAGATGCAGTGGGAAAGGGGAGCAGGGATAGGAATGGGGATGGAAACAAGGATAGGGATAGGGAAGGGCATGGAGATGGGGATGGAAAAAGGGATAGGGATGGGCATGGGGATGGAAACAGGGATAGGATTGAAGATGGGGATGGATATAGGGATGGGCATGGGGAGGGAGTTTGGGATAGGGTTAGGAGTGGGGAAGGGGACACAACCAGGGATGGGAGTAGGGATAAAGATGGGGATGGGTACAGGAATGAGGATGAGAGCAGGGATAGAGAGGAGGATGGGGATGAGGATAAACACAAGGAGAGGAATGGGTATGGAGATGGGGATGAGGATAGGGACAAGCATTGGGATGCAAATGGATATGGGGATGGGGACAGGGATAAGGGATGGGAAAAAGGAGAGGGAAAAGGATGGGAAAGCCTTTCCTCTTCCTCAGTTTGTGCCATGCTCCTGAGGCCTGGGAAGCTCCATGGACTCTGTGCCTCTCTCCTCTCAGGTGCCAAAGACAAAATCTCCCTGTCTTTGGCTCTGCTGATTCAAGTTGAATTATCTGGAATGCAAAGGATTGAGCAAAGGAGCACAGATTAGGGATTTGAAAGAGCTTCATGCCTAGCCTGGCAAGCCAAGTGTTGATCCAGATGCTCCTCTGAGGAAACTCTGCTCTAAGGCAAACAGTTTGGGTAGAGGCAAGGGAAAACACAACCCACAACCTTTGCTTTTCCATCTCATCAGTGATCTGGATGAAGGGGGAGAGTGTTCCCTCAGCAAGTTTGCACATGATCCCAAGCTTGGAGCAGTGGCTGGCACACCAGGAGCTGTGCTGCCATCCAGAGTGACCTGGACAGGCTAGAGACATGGGCAGGGAGAGACTGAATGACATTTAACAAGGGGAAGTGTGCAGTACTGCATGTGGGAAAGAACAAGCCCATGGATCAGTCCAGCCTGGGAACTGATGTGTTGGAGAAGAGCCCTGGGGAAAAAGCTCT
>VWZO01006272.1:9969-41640 GCA_013396975.1 Bucco capensis | reverse complement strand
ACTAGATGAGCTTTCTAGGGCCCTGCCAACCCCTAACATACTGTGATTCTGTGATGAAAGGCCATGAGGACACATCCAAGTTGCACAGGTAGTAAAAGGACAAGGGGCAATGGTTTTAAATTGGAGAAGAGGAGATTTCAACTGGATATTAGAAAGAAGTTGCTCCCCACGAGGGTGGTGGAACACTGGCCCAGGTTGCCCAGGGAGGTGGTTGAGTTGCCATCCCTGGAGGCATTGCAGGTGAGGCTTGCCAGGGCTCTGGGCAAGCTGCTCTAGTTGGGGATGTCCCTGGCCACTGCAGGGGGGTTGGACTAGATGAGCTCCAGAGGTCCCTTCCAACCCAAACCAGTCTAGGATGCTATGATCCTATGAAAATAGCCTCAAGTAGCCAGAGAAGCAACAGCTTAGTGCAAAGGCAGCTGAGCTTCCAGCCAGCTTAGCTTTGCTTATGCTAATGGAGGAGAAGATGACTGCAAACAGCTGGGAGCTGAGAAGATTGGGCTGTGAAGAGCCAGCTGGGCAAGCAGCCAGCAGCATCCCTTTTATCTGCTGGTGGGAATGTCTGCTTCCTCAGGGCCAGGTTGGCCAGGCATCTCTCACCTCCTGGATGCTGTGTGTGATGGGAGCAGGCAGCAGCCTTGTGCTGGTACCAGGGCTGAGCTATGTCTCCAGCTCATGTTCTCTGGGTTAGCAGTGAGGTAACCCTCACTGCAAACAAGTTTCTCCTCAGCTTAATACTAAACCTCCTGTGCTCCAACTTGCTCCCATTCCCTCTTGGATGCCATGGAGCAGAGCCTGGCTCTCTCCTCCTCACACTCAGTAGATCAGTGATGGCAATGTCCTGTGCCAAGCATCTCCCTGGTGCTGTGGGAAGCAAACATTTGCTTTGCTAGCTCCAGAGGGGGGGAAAAAAATTCATAATTCAAGGTGTAAATGCAAAAGCATTAAAAAAACATAGAGTCACAGGATGGTTTGGGTTGGAAAGGACCATTAATAGTTATCTAGGCCAACTCCCTTGCACTCAGCAGGGATATCAGCAACTAGAGCAGCTTGCTCCCAGCCCCAACCAACCTGAGCTGGGATGGTTCCAGGGATGGGATATCTAATCTATCACCTCTCTGGGTAACATGGGACAGGCTTTCACCACCCTCAGCATCAAAAATATCTTTGTATATCTAGTCTAACTCTCCTCTTTTAGTTTCAACCCATCACCCCTTGTCCTGTCCCAACAGGCTCTGCTAATAAGTCTGTCCCCATCTTTCTTCTAGGCCCTTGAAGTACTGAAAGGCCCCAAGAAGGTCTCCCTGGAGCCTTCTCTTCTCCAACCCCAAGTCTCTCAGCCTGGTCTCACAGCAGACAGCTTCCAGCCCTTGGATCATCTTTGTGACCCTAAATCAATCTGTAGAACATTCCCAAGCCATTTGCATGATACAAACCTATGATTAATTCCCAATGAGTTGCCCAACAGGACTAATGACACCTGCTGCAGGTAAAGGGAATGCAGCTGGCCCTTTGCAACTGGAGAATCAGCCAGTGCTGTGTAATTAAATAGCTCCTCCTCTCCCATCTCATCCAACTGGCCTGGCTACTGCTAGGCAAAGCTTCCCACGGTGCCAGGATGTTCTGCTTCCACATAGGATGGAATCTCAGAGTGGTAGAGCTTGGAAAGGATCTCTAGAGCTCATCTAATCCAGCAGGTGAGTTTGGAATCACTCCAGAGATGGAGACTCCACATCTTCACTAGGTAGATGGATGCTTTATCCATTCCTGGTGTCTTTGGGATGAACATATCTGGTGTGGGTTGCTGAGGAGCAACACAAGGATTGGAGCAATCCCTAGGGAGGTTAACTTGGGCTGTCTGAGGGCTAGAGGTGGAGGATGAGCTTAGGTTGGGTGTGAAGCTCAACAGAAGGCAGGGCAGGACTGGTATTCTTCATGCAACAGCTTCAGCTCATAAACAGCAACAGGAATGTGCTCAAGCATCTGAGCCTGCTCCACAGGTAGGCTTGTTTTGTTTGCTGAGCTCTGGGATGGAGCAAATGGCAAAAGGTCTTTTCTGCCTTGGAAATTGGCCCTGATAATATCTGAAAAAGAGGGAATTATCCTAGGGAAATTAGGGTAGATGTTTTGGTTTCTCTGCCTTGTTTCTCCCATCACTTGCCAGGGTCCCTGGCTGGGCTGGGGCATGTGTGCAGCAGCTTCTCCTACCCCTGAAGAGCTAAGAAAGCCTCAGCCAAGGGATACAGAACTCCTTGGCTGGGCTGTAAAAAGGGGAAAAGCATTCCCAGGGAACAGAGCTGCTGCCCCTTGGCTTGGGTGAAGCAGCCAGAAGTTTCTATCCCAGGAGAGACTCTCCTTCTCCTGCCTTCTGCACTGGGACCAGCATGCAGAGACGCTGCTGGCACCAGGACAGGCTAGGGCTTAGCCTGCTGGAAAGCAGCTCCAAAGAACAGGAGCTGGGAATGCTGGGGGATAAGTTCATCATCAGCCAGCAATGTGCTCTTGTGGCCAAGAAGGTCAATGGCATCCTGGGCTGCATGGAGTAAAGTGTGAGCAGCAGGGCCAGGGAGCTTCTCTTCCACCTTTACTCTGCCCTAGGGAGGTCACAGCTGGAGGATTGGGTCCAGTTCTGGGCTGCCCAGCTCCAGAGAGACAAGGAAGTGCTGCAGAGAGTCCAGCAGAGGCTAGGGAGATGCTGAGGGCACTGGAGCATGTGTGGCAGGAGGAAAGGCTGAGAGCCCTGGCAATGCTGAGGCTGGAGCAGAGCAGAGCCAGAGGGGAGCTGCTCCATGCTGAGCAAGAGCTGAAGGGGGCAGGGGGCAAGAGGCTGGGGCCACACTCTGCTCAGGGGTGCCCAGGGATGGCACAATGGGCACACACTGCAAGCCAGGAGCTTGCAGCTGAGCAGCAGCAGAAACTTGTTTGTTGTGAGGGTGCAGAGCCCTGGCCCAGGCTGCCCAGAGAGCTTGGGGAGTCTCCTGGTGTGCAGAGATTTCCAAGGCCCATGGAGGGGATGCTGGGCAAGCTGCTGGAGCAGGGAGGATGCACTGGGTGATCCCCAACCCTTACCAGTCTGGGATTCTTGAAACCTGAAAGCTGGCAGAAGGAGTCTAAAAGAGCTCCTGGTGCCTAGAAGGTCTCTGTTGGGGACACCCACAGCCTCCTGGCACTGGCATGTCCCTACTGGCTGGGCTGGTTGGACAAGGAGGTGCTGAGGAGAGGCAGCATCAGCCTTTGCCTCAGGGCCAAGCCAGCCTGGGGTGTAGCCTGTGCCCTGCACAAGGACTCACAGCTGCTCCAGGGAATGCTGCTGCTGGTTCCTTACAGACAGAGCAGAGAATTTTGGTCTTTATCCTAGAATCCTAGACTGGTTTGGGTTGGAAGGGAGCTCTGGAGCTCATCTAGTCCAAACCCCCCTGCAGTGGCCAGGGACATCCCCAACTAGAGCAGCTTGCCCAGAGCCCTGGCAAGCCTCACCTGCAATGCCTCCAGGGATGGCAACTCAACCACCTCCCTGGGCAACCTGGGCCAGTGTTTCATCACCCTCGTGGGGAGCAACTTCTTTCTAATATCCAGTTGAAATCTCCTCTTCTCCAATTTAAAACCATTGCCCCTTGTCCTTTCCCTGCAGGCCTTTGCAAACAGGCCCTCTGCAGCCTTCTTGGAAGTTCCCTTTAGGTCCTGGAAGGTCACTAGTAGTTCCCCTGAAGCCTTCTCTTCTCCAGGCTGAACAATCCCAGCTCCCTCAGCCTGTCCTCAGAGCAGAGGTGTTGCAGCCCCTGAGCATTCTCGTGGCCTCCTCTGCACCTGCTCCAGCAGCTCCATGGCCTTTGTGTGTTGAGGGCTCCAGAACTGGACCCAGTATTCCAGAGGAGGTGTGAGCAGAGCACTGCTCTTTTTAGTTCTGTTTTGGGGAGCTTGGTGGTTTCTGGGTGCTGAGCTGGAGTTAGGTTGGAGCAAGGTGGGGGTTGCTCTCTCTTCTGCAAAGTAACAAGTGAGAGGACGAAAGGAAACAGCTCAAGTTGTGCCAAGGGAGTTTAGGTTGGATGTTAGGAACAGTTTCTTCCCTGATAGGGTGGTTATGCATTGGAACAGGCTGCCCAGGGCAGTGCTGGAGAAGAGAGCATCCTCCACCTCACTGCATCCTCCTGTCAGGGAGCTGTAGAGAGTGAGAAGGTCTCCCCAGAGCCTCCTCTTCTCCAGCCTAAGCAAGCCCACACTGAATTCTGATCTAACATGAACACTTTGCTGTCTCTCCTGCTCTCAGCTTCCCAAGCTGAAATGCTGCCACAGGTCAGCCTTGTGCAAACAAACAGGAGCTGCAGCAAGGCTGAGAGAGAAACACCTGAAGCTTCTCACCTGCTGCCCAGCACCAGCTTCCAGGACACTCTGGTTTTAGTGTTTTCTTGGAAAAAAAAAACTAGATCTAGATTAATTGGGAATACATGGCCTGGGGCACAGAGTCTTTGTTCATGGTGGGGGGCAAACTGCTATAATCTCTATTCTTGCCTCCAGCTCCTGGGCTGGAGGAGTGGTCCTTGTGCTCTATGTCATGCCCTTGCTTTAACAGAATCCCAGACTGGTAAGGGTTGGCAGGGAGCTCTGGGGCTCACCCAGTGCATCCCCCCTGCTCCAGCAGCTTGCCCAGCATCCCCTCCAGGGGCCTTGGCAATCTCTGCACACCAGGAGACTCCCCAAGCTCTCTGGGCAGCCTGGGCCAGGGCTCTGCACCCTCACAACAAACAAGTTTCTGCTGCTGCTCAGCTGCAAGCTCCTGGCTTGCAGTGTGTGCCCATTGTCCCATCCCTGGGCACCCCTGAGCAGAGTGTGGCCCCAGCCTCTTGCCCCCTGCACCCTTCAGCTCTTGCTCAGCATGGAGCAGCTGCTACCTCCCTCTCAATGCTCTTTGTGTCAGGCAACTCCTGCTCCCAGCACTCACCTCCCTTCTTCCCTTCTCTCTGCAGCAGAGGAAAGTTCAGTTTTGTTTGGGTTTGAAGAGCAATTTTGCCTGGGAAACCATTCCCAGACAAGCTATTTCTTGGGGAAGCAGCAGCTGTGCAGCATCCCTTGGCCTTGCCTTTCCTCTGCCAACTCCACAGCTGCAGCTCCCAATCCATGCCATCCTGAAAGGAGAATGATTACATGGGGAGTCAGGCACCAAAATGCTCAGCTCCAACCTTCTAGCCATGGATATTCTGTCCTGAAGAGCACAAAGCAAGGGGTGGGAAGGCAGGACATGGAGAGCCAGGATAGAGCAGCACCTTTAAGGTTGGAAATGACCTTCCAAGCTCATCTAGTGCAACCTCCTGCCCTCAGCAGGGACATCTGCAACTAGAGCAGGATGCTCCCAGCCCCAAGCAAGCTGAGCTGGGATGGGCACAGGGATGAATGGGACATCTCCCACCTCTCTGGGCAACCTGGCACAGGCTCTCCCCACCCTTAGCATCAAAACTTTCTTCTTTCTATCCAATGTAAAGATGTTTCACAGCTCCTCCTATGCATTTGCTCACCAGGACACTCCTCTGATATTCCCTCTACTTGGTTAAATAACTAAATAATTAGATAAAGAATGTGTTTGCTGAGCTATTTGCCATTGATGCCCTTAAAGCCATGGGGTTCCAAGCCTTTCCTGACACAATATCCTCTCTCCATCCTCCCCCACCATGGATGCTGATGCTTTTGGAGGTGACATCTCTCCCAGGGAGATGTCCTAGGGAAGCAAAGTGGGGTGCAAACAGCTCAGCTTAATCATGAAGGTTGGAAGAGACCTCTAAGCTCATCCAGTCCAACCATACCTAGCACTCCCATACCATTAACCCATGGCCCTAAGGAGAGCATCTAGATGATTTTTGAACCCTTCCAGGGATGGTGACTCCAGCACCAATGCCAAACAACTCTTTGTGTGAAGAAAATATTCCTAATATCCAAGCTAAACCTCTTCTGATGCAGCTTGAGGCCATTTCCACTTGTTCCTTGGGAGAAGAGCTCATTCCCACCTCACTCCAACCTCCTTTCAGGAAGATGGAGAGAGAGAGAGAGAACCTCTGGCTGGTTCTTTCTGAGCTTGTGCCTCTTGATGGTTCAGCATGCAGGTCACAAATGGCTTTTTTTTTGGTCCTAGGGTATGATGGAGCAGGGAGGATTATCCTGGAAGTGAAGGTGAAGGTGGGATGGAGCAAAAAGGAGGTGAGGAGAGTGAAAGGACATGAGGACCCCAGCAAGGTGCTGGGGATGCTCAGCTCCAGCAAGCAAGCTCCTGAATGCTCTTAATTAAATACAAACTAGTGGTGGGAGCCCATTAGCTAAACATTAGCCAGGCTCTGGGTCTATTCCTCCAAAAATCAATATCCATTTGGTCAGGCATTTAAAGGATGCTGTGGCTGCTTTAAAAAAAAACAAAACCAAACCCAAAAGCAGAGGGAAGGCACAAATCCTGCCCCTAACCCCACCAGCATTTTTGGAACCATTCTTCCTGGCATTCTCCAAGTCCAGCGCCTCACAGGGATGATTTTTAGGCTGTGACAGCCACTGGGTCAGTGACCCTGGGGTCAGATCTGCTGCCTCCAAAGGGAGTTTCCATCCTCTCTGAGATGCAAAGCTGTTTGCACTAGCTCTGTAACCTCTCAGGGGACAGGAGTGGGGTGAGGTGGGGGTTTTGGGGCTATCCCAAAGTACAAAGGGATGTTGAGGAGGTCTACATGCCTACTGGTGGCTGCCAGCCCTTCTCTCCCCTTGCCATGCTGCTGTCCCTGCTCTGAGCAGAGCTCTGACCTTGGCTGGGGCTGCTGGGAAGCACAAACAGCACTTCCCAGGGGCTGTAAATCATTGATAGCTGAGGGATGGAGACATCAGGCCATGGCCAAGCTCCTCACAGCCTCAGCTGCTTTGTGCCTGGAGCTGGCACGGGGTGGGGGGATAACTATGGATGGCCTGGGCTAGCTTAACCCTGAGGGCAAGGGCCAGAGTCCTGTTTCCATGGGCAAAGAGGTGACCTCCTGTGCTCCTGGTTGTCCTATTTCCCTGGGAAGGTGGCTGGCATCATCCACAGAAGCATCACAGAATCAGGAAGGTTGCAAGAGACCTCTAAGCTCATCAAGTCCAATCATATTAATGATCTGGATGAAGGGGGAGAGTGTTCCCTCAGCAAGTTTGCACATGATGCCAAGCTTGGAGCAGTGGCTGGCACACCAGGAGCTGTGCTGCCATCCAGAGTGACCTGGACAGGCTAGAGACATGGGCAGGGAGAGACTGAATGACATTTAACAAGGGGAAGTGTAAAGTACTGCATGTGGGAAAGAACAAGCCCATGGATCAGTCCAGCCTGGGAACTGATGTGTTGGAGAAGAGCCCTGGGGAAAAAGCTCTGGGAGTGCTGGTGGCTAGGAGGATGCCCATGAGGCAGCAATGTGCCCTTGTGGCCAAGAGGCCAATGGCATCCTAGGATGCATGAAGAGGAGCGTGGCCAGCAGAGCCAGAGAGGTTCTTCTCCCCTCTCCTGTGCCCTGGGGAGGCCTCCCCTGGAATGCTGTGTCCCTGGCCACTGCAGGGGGGTTGGACTAGATGAGCTCCAGAGGTCCCTTCCAACCCAAACCAGTCTAGGATTCCATGATATCCATCCTTTCCCTGCCCCTTGCCAGCAGTGCTGATAATGGGCCATTCCATCCCATGGTATTCCCAGCTGCCTCCAAGCCAGCATCCTCTGGAACACTGAGCTGTAGCAGCAGGATGTGATTCCAGCCTGGGAGCTGCCTAAGGATGTGGCTGGCTGGATGGAAAAGCTGCATCACCTCCTCCTTGCACCCAAACTGGGACCTGGAACTGGGTTTTATTCCCAAGTTATGGATAATTGGGGGTGAGATCAATAGGGATTTGCCATGAGGCTTTGCTCTAGGTTCTCCAGCTCTTTGCAGGGCAAACTCTCAGCATCTCTGTAGCTCCACAAGAGAAAAACCTGAGCCTACCACCACCCCCCCACCCCCTCATCCTGGAAGGGACCTCTGGGGATCATTATTCCAACCTCTCTGCTAAAGCAGGGATAGGGATACCCACAGCAGCTTGCCCAGCATCACCTCCAGGTGCCTTTGGAATCTCCATCCTTCATCCCTGCTTCCCAATACATCCCTTTCTTTTCCTAGGGCACTAAAAGTGTTTTTGGGGGGCTGTGGGCATGGAGGTTATTCCTAGGCTTTGCTCTCAGCCTGCTGGAAAGCTGGTGGAAATGTGTTCTAAAGCTGGAAAGGCAGTGGCTGGCTAGGAGGAAAGATCACAGGAGTGGGGGAATATTTTTAGCTGGTCTGTGTGCCTGCTTGCCAGCTTCAGAGCTGCTCAACTGACTTCAGGCCTGGCTGCTGGAAGGGCAGAGGTCTCAGGGCTGCTCCTGTCCCCACAAACAGGAGAGAAAACCCAGTGACAAGCTCTTCTGAGAGGGTCACCAGCAGCCATAGGGCTATGAGACATCAGAGAATAGACATCAGCATGGTGGGGTGGGAGGAATCATGGAATCCNATGCCATTGACCTTCTTGGCCACAAGAGCACATTGCTGGCTGATGATGAACTTATCCCCCAGCATTCCCAGCTCCTTCTCCATGGAGCTGCTTTCCAGCAGGCTAACCCCTAACCTATCCTGGTGATCCCCAGGGATGTGCTGAGCATGGAGAGCCACACACCATGGATTAAAACACCCAACTCCATCCATAGCCCTTGGAGCTCCTGTGCCCTTGGGAAAGGAAGCAGAAGGCTGAGATGTGCCTGGATTGAGCTGTTACTCTGTTACTTTGTTGGGACTTTTCCTCCCTTAGCAAAAATCCTGGAGGAGATAAGAGAGCTCCCATGTTTTGTGGGAACAATGCTGGCATTGAAAGGCTGGGCTGGAGGATGCTGGGCTGGTGATAAAGTAGGAGCAGAGCAAGCAGCTGCTTTTTCCCTTCCTCTTAACATAAATACATCTAGTGGAGAAGAAAAATCTGCAGCTTTGATGTCAGGGGTGTTTGCAGTCAGAAGCACAACACTTTTAGCAGAAGAAAAAAAAAAGAAAGAAAGAAGAGTTCCATTTCTGACATTTTCCAGCTGTGTTTCTGTTCCTTGGGACTTGGAGCAAGCTTCATTCCAGCATTGTGCAAGAGAAATGGCACTGGAGGCTTTTCCTTTCACAAAGAAGAGAGGCAGAGCCTGGCCACTGGCCTGGAGTGGCTCCTGCTTAAGTGTGGCTTTTCCTGGAGGCTCTCCTCTGGCTTGGGAGAGCATGGTAGTGTTTCTCATAGGCTCTGCAACAGCTTTAGCATACTTGCCATCCCCTTCCATGTTTATATATTGCCTTGCTGGTATTCAAGAGCTCTTCCTGCTGCTTTATTTAGCCTCTGCGGCAAGGCAGGAGCTGCATGACTGGAGCTCTGGATTACACAGAGCCAGGGGGGTGGTTAAGTGCTGGGGCAGGACATGCTCAGCAAATCCTCCTCAGGGATGGGCTCATGTCCTGCTTGCACCCTGCATATGGTTGAGGTGTTTATAGAATCATAAAAAGTGGAAAAGATCTCCAGCAGCATCGAGTCCAACTGTTAACCTAACACTGCCAAGTCACCACTAAACCATAGCTCTCAGCATCACTTCTACATGTTTTTTGAGCCCCTCCAAAAAACCCTGTCCTGAGTAGCCTGTTCCAATGCTTAACAAGTCTATCAGGAAAGAAATTGTTCCTAATATCTAACCTAAACCTCTCCTAGTGCAACTTGAGGCCATTTCCTCTTGTTCCATCACTAAGGAAAAGAGACCAACCCCCACCTCACTCCAAGCTCCTTTCAAGGAGTTGCAGAGAGTGAGAAGGTCTCCCCTGAGCCTCCTCTTCTCCAGCCTAACCAAGCCCAGTTCCCTCAGCTGCTCCTCAGCACACTTGTGCTCTAGACCCTTCCCCAGCTCCCTTGCCCTGCTCTGGACACACTCCAGCATCTCAATATCCTTCTGGGAGTAAGGAGCCCAAACCTAACCCCAGGATTCCAGATGTGACCTCCTAATTCCAGGAGGACAATCCCTGCCCTAGTCCTGCTGCCACATTAGTGCTGATCCAAGGCAGGATGCTGTTGGCCTCCTGGGCACACTGCTGGCTCAGCTTTAGCTGCTGTGGACTAACATCCCCAGACCAAACAACAGCTCTACCACATCCCTGACCCCATGTTATCTACAAGTGGGCTGTTTCCAGAGTGAATTTGGGGGGCAAAAAAGCCCCATTTCTCTTTGGAGTGCTGCCCATGCCCTCAGCTGTGTTGGTCCTCAGCACAGGTGGCTTCCCAGTGATGGAGAGCAACACAAGCAGGAGCAAGCTGCTGGATGAAAACACTCTCTGGAGTTCACATGGCATGGATAAGAGCACCAGAGCAAGCCCAAAGCTGAGGATTTTTCCAACCCTGACTCTGCTGAAAAGCTAGGCTGGGCTTGTTTTTTTCCATGAGGAGAGCAGCATGTTGGATTCCCAATGCCAGTCCCACAGCACTCAGATGGTGTGATCAGCCAGCATGATCTGTTGGAGCTGCAAAAAGAGATTCAGAAAGGAGTGTCAGGGTATTGAGAGCAGAGCTCCTCTTTATTTAGGGCTGGGAATGAAGCTGGAGCTTCAGAGAGGCTGCGGGGGCTGAGGCAGCCTCACAGGTCACCCCCCAAACCTGCCTAGAGAGGCTGCAAAGTGAGGAATAAATAACTCCACCCAAAAACAAAGCTCACCAGATGGCACTTGTGAAGAAGGAGAGGCTCAGGGATGCTTGGCTGCTAATTTATGGGGCTGGTTGTTGCTGCTGCTGGTGCTATTCCCATCCTGGGTCATCTATGGAGAGGAGAGGGTCTTGGATGAGCTCTCTGTGAGGCCTCAGAGGAATGAGGCCAACTCACCTTTGATCCAGCTGCCAGGATGTCTTTGGGGGGGGGTTAATGGGAGCAGGATTTGGTCCTGATTCTGCTCCTGCCTCAGCCTGATTCCTCAGTATTGGCTTAAGATGCTGGGGATGGGCTGGATTCAGTGGATGGGTGGGTTCTGCTATCCCGGGGTACTCAGGGGAGGACATGTGGGTCCCTTCCCCTGGAGATGCACAAGTGGATGCTCAGTTCCTCTCCCTGAGGAGTGTTTGCCTGGAGAGGTTTAGGTCCCCTCCTGGGAAATGTTTCAGTCCTCCAGGGATGGTAACCATGTGTCTCCCCAGGAGATGCTCAGATCCCTTCCAGGGTTCAATTCGTGTTCACCCAGGAGAACATTCCCAGGACCAAGACTGAGACTGAGGGGGAGCCCAACTTCCCGTAGCCCTCCAGGACAAATTCTCCAGTCCCATAGGCTTGGCAGACCTATGCTTTTCCCGGGGGATGCTCAGGGTCCCTTCCAGGGTTAAATTCGTGTTCCCCCGGTAGAACACACCCGGCACCGGGACAGGGGATGTTGTCCGACTTCCCGCATCCCTCCGGGCTTTCAGTTGCCCTGCTCGGGACCTGGACAGGGATATACTCAGCGTCCCCCCGGGGCTGTCCCGGGCCCCGCTCTGGGATGGGAGGCGGTGCCGGTGCCGCTCGGGGCGGTGCGGTACGGCCCGGGAAGGGGCGGGGGCGACGGCTTGGGCTGGGCTGGCTTGGGTTGGGCTAGGCTAGGCTAGGCTAAGCTAGGAACGGCTCCGCTAAGCTCCGCTCGGCTCGGTTTGGCTCTGTTCTGTTCGGCTCGGCTCGGCAGGCAGCGCGGTTCCCCGGAGCCGCAGGTAAGTGCGTGCTCGGTGCTCTACACCGCGCTCCCGCTTCGCCTCAGCGCAGCTCGGCTCCACTGGGCTTGGCTTGGCTCGCTTTAACCCGGCTTGTTTCGGCTCGGTTCGGTTCGGTTCGGCAGTAGGCCTCTTCCCCCCAGCAGGCTGGGTCTGTGCCGTGCCGCGGGTGGGCCTGGCGCGGCTGCTTGTTGCGCTTTTCGGGGTGGGGATGAGTTGGTGCCGGAGAAGTGCGAGAGGCTCCGGCTGCAGGAATGCGAGTCATTTCCTCCGCCCGCCCGCGGGGACGGGGATGGGGACGGGGACGGGGACGGGGAGGAGGGCGAACGGAGAGCGAACTGCTGCTCCACCAGACCCCCGGCACGGCCACGGAGCTGCTTCTTGCCTGCGGGGTAGGCACGACCTGGGGTGACATTCGGACGTGGGATCCCGCACCTCTGGGTCACGCACAGCCGTGCTTCTACTCGCCCGTGGGAGCCCTCAACCCTGGGTCACGCTCACTCCTGGGTCTCCTTGCCTGTAGGATCCCGCATCTCTGGGTCACACTCACCCATAGGACCCCTTACCCCTGGGTTGTGCTCAGCTCTGAGTCCCCTCATGCCTGGTCACACTCACCTCTGGGTCACACTCGCCCGTGTGTCCCCTCACCCGTGGGTCCCCCTCACCCGTGGGTCCCCCTCACCCGTGGGTCCCCTCACCCGTGGGTCCCCTCACCTCTGGCTCACACTCACCCATGTGTCCCCTCACCCCTGAGTCACACTCACCCATGGGTCCCCCTCACCTCTGGCTCACACTCACCCATGGGTCCCCTCACCTCTGGGTCACACTCACCCATGGGTCCCCTCACCTCTGGGTCACACTCGCCCATGGGTCCCCTCACCTCTGGGTCACACTCACCCATGGGTCCCCTCACCTCTGGCTCACACTCACCCACATGTCTCCTCACCTGTAGGACTCCTTGTCCTTGGGTCATGCTCACCCACAATTTGCCTGTAGGGCCCCTTGGTCCCATTGGCCCATGTTTAGCTTTGCCCATGAGCCACATTTGCCAGTGGCACCCATCACCCATGGGTCCTCTTTGTGTGTGAGACCTCTTATCTGTGGGTTGTGTTCATGCCACTTGCCCGTGAGACCCCTCAGCCATGGAGCCTTGTGATGTGTTGGTTTCCTCTGCTCTGGTTCTCTTGACTGTGAGTTGTGCTTGCCCATGGGACCAACAGGACCCCTCACTTGTGAGCATCTCCTCACCCATGGTCTTGGCTGTGGGTTGTGTTCACCCATGGATCCTGTCATCTCTTGGTTCCATCCTCTCATCCATGGATCCTCCTGTTTGTGGCTCACAGCCACCTGTGGGACCACATTGTCCATGGCTCCACTCACCCAGGGATCAGCCAGGAGGGTGCCATGGCTCAGGGTGCTAGCTGCTACCTAGTAGTGCCAACTAATGGTCTTCTCTAGTGGTTCCCATAGGAGATGTAAATCTCTGCCAAGTTCTGGAATTGACCAGGATAAACTCAGTTGGGCTTCAACTTGCACCATGCCTTTGTGGCAGTGAGGGTTTCAAGGCTGAGCTTGCCCAGGATGGAGCTGAGCCTTCCCAGGACCACACTTGGTCTTCCTATGTCCTTTGGCTGGCAGGTGGGAGTATAGTTGTGTGTCCCCCCCCCCCTCACTGTGCCTCTCATCCCTCCACTACCTTCACTGTCATCTTGCAGTCCTCCATCAGCTTTGTTTCTGCTCTAGCCACCAGGATGGTGTTGGTTTTTTGTTTCCTCCTAAAAACTCCTCCAATTCTTTCCAGAGATGCTTCAGCTGGAGCTGAGCACTCAGAGCTTTGCTGCTCAGCTTGGTTTGTGTTGGTGTTTTTCCATAGGGCTTTCTGATTCCTGGATGGAGCAGGGATTCATTGGAGCTCTCCTGCTTGGAAGTGATGTTGTTTGGTTTCCAGCTCCCAGTCTTGGAGTCAGATTGAGATTTGGGGGTTGAGATACTGGGGTTTGGGTGGTTTTGCCTCTTCTTTAGTGAAGGACTTGCTGGTTGTTGGGTTGTTTTTTTTGCTGGGGTTTGTCAGGCTTTTTCAGAGCCAGAGTCTGTAAGCAATTATTCCATTACATGAAAGTCAGGACGCTGAGAAAAGATTAATTCAGACCAGATGTAAAAATAAATGTGCATTTCAAATTCAGATGATGTCAGCTCCCTCCTGCTAGACCAAAAAAAAATGGAATCAAGAAAGAAAACCAAAGCAGCCTTTGGACTCCAGATGGAGGACACAGTGCTGGTGGTGGGTAAAGGATGTGCCTGCTCCTCCATGGAGTGCTAAGCTTTTGGTTTTTCCAGGTTTAGGAGATAGAACCCAAACAAAAAGCTTTTTTTCCCCTTGTTGCTGCTGGGACAAGAGAGGTTTGGGAAGCTCTGGAGTGGCTGAGGAGCTCTCCCAGCTGGAGAACCTGAGAGTGGCAGTGCTGTGGAGGACAAAACCAGTTCATTTGGAGAAGGGTTTGGTTTGCTGGAGCTGGAGGGGGGGAAGTGAAGGGTTTGGGGTAAAGCAGATGTGGTTTTGTGTGTTTCAGCGTAATATTGAGCTGGTTTTGGGGGTTCTCAGTTCTTCTTCCCCATGTTCCCCAGAGCATGCTGATCCCACAGAGATGCCTGGGAGTAGGACACCAGGATGGGGCTCCCTAAAAGTGCTTTCACCCCAGAGGAAGGATTTGCTCAAGGCTGGAGCATCTTGGGGAGGGGTTATTCCATGGTTTGGAAACTCAGGGCTGTGCAACCTGCTCTAGGTGAACCTCCTTTGCCTGGAGGATTGGACTAGATGATCTCCAGAGGTTTTTTCCCAACCCCTAACATTCTGATTCTGTGCCCTCTACACCTTGAGATGGTGATGCTGCTCCTTAAGGCTTCTTTGTGGTCCACAGATCCTTGCAGCCAAGGCCAAATCCCAAGGGATTTATGGATGTTAGTGTGGGCTGCAGCCTGCCCACAGAGTGGGGAACAAAGGCTTCATGTCCACATTGCATCCCTGGGAGCAGTGCTTGCAGTGCCAGAGGTCTGGGAGGTTTGGCTTTGTTGCTGGTGATGCTGAGGGATGGTGAGGACAGGATCCAGAGCTGGATGGAGTTGCTGAGGTGTCCTGATCCCCACCCCAAGCCAGCCTTGCTGCAGCTGGGATGCTCTTAGCTCCAATGGGAAAGGCTCAGGGTGAAGTTTGCCAGAAGGAAATAAGCTGGAAGGGGCTGGGTGAGTGGCAGCAGAGGGAAAAGGAAGTGCAGGCAACATCCCTCCTCCCTGCCTGTGGAGCCTGTGCCAGCAAAATCCATTGCTGTGGCATCCTCAGCAGAGGCCAGGCTGCTTTATTTATGGTTTAGTGTGCTGGAGGGAAAAAGAATGAAGAGGTTTGGGATGGCTCTGCTGTGGAGTGCAGGCAGATGGGAGAACTAGCCCTTCCAGGCTGGATTTGGCTCTCTGTGTGTGGCAGGAGGATGGATAGGAGGAGAGGTGTCCCTGAGCTGCCATGGCTTCCCCCATGTTTCCCTGATGTGATGTCCCCAAGTTGTGCTGCAACTGGAGGGGAGGGGGGACACACAGAAGGACAGTGATCCCATTTTGGGGATGATGGTCTTGGCTTGGCCATCCCCAGAATCCTCTCTGTGATTAAAGAATCCCAGCATGGTAGAGGTTGGAAGGGAGCTCTGGAGATCATCCAGTGCATCCTCCCTGCTCCAGCAGCTTGCCCAGCATCCCCTCCAGGGGCCTTGGCAATCTCTGCACCCCAGGAGACTCCCCAAGCTCTCTGGGCAGCCTGGGCCAGGGCTCTGCACCCTCACAACAAACAACTTTCTCCTTATGGAAGCTCCTGGCTTGCAGTGTGTGCCCATTGTCCCATCCCTGGGCACCCCTGAGCAGAATGTGGCCCCAGCCTCTTGCCCCCTGCACCCTTCAGCTCTTGCTCAGCATGGAGCAGCTCCCCTCTGGCTCTGCTCTGCTCCAGCCTCAGCATTGCCAGGGCTCTCAGCCTTTCCTCATAAGAGAGATATTCAAGTCCCCAATCATTTCTGTAGCCCTTTGCAACAACCAAAGTGGAGGAAGAGGAGGAGGAGAAGTGTTGTGGAGGTGGAGACAGGCAAGGATCTTACTTGCAGAGACTTTTTGGACATCACCAGTGCTCAGGGGATACTGATGGGGCTGGAGCCCATGGCTGCCCAGGCTGTGTTTCCAGCATCTAAATAATAGCTTTTGTGGCAGATGAAGTAATGGAATATTTATAACTGAGTCCTTTTTCCCAGTGAAGGTCTCTTTCATCTTGCCTCCCTTCAGAAGGAGGAAACTGTTGAGTTCATGAAGAATTGGAGACGATTTTAATTACGGGCTGAGACCACAAGCAGGAATGAATCTGGCTTTTGGCTTGGGAGAAGCTCTGCATTGAAGTGAGGGCCTTGAAAACTTGTAAGAACAGCTCATGCATACCTGTGCCCTCTGATGTGGGGTGAAACCAACTCCAAACCCCTCAAAAACAAGAAATTCCTGCCCTGTGAATTCATCTTCCCATCTCGCTGTGGCAAGGACCAGTGCCTACGTGTGGCTCCTGGGCTTCCATCCCTTCCCTCATCCCTGGGGTGGTTTGGGAAGGCTGGAATGAAAGCCTGGAGATGGGTTAGGGCAGAATTGTTCAAAAATGGCTGTTTTGGCAAGGAAAGGATGAGTTTGGGTGTTGCTAGCAGGTTGAGAGAGGAGATTGTGCCTCTCTGCTCTGCTCTAGGGAGATCTCACCTGCTGTGCTGGGCTCAGCTCTGGAGTGCTCAGCACACACATGGAGCTGCTGGAGAACATCCAGAGGAGGACACACAGATGATGGGAGGCTGGAAGCTCTCTGCTGGGAGAGTTGGGCTTGTTCAGCCTGGAGAAGAGAAGGCTCCAGGGAGACCTTCTTGTGCCTTTCAGTGCTTAAAGGAGCCTAGAAGAAAGATGGGGAGAGACTTTTTAGCAGGAGCTGTTGGGACAGGACAAGGGGTGATGGTTTGAAACTAAAAGAGGGAGAAATTTATGATGCTGAGGGTGGTGAGAGCCTGTGCCAGGTTGCCCAGAGAGGTGGGAGATGTCCCATTCATCCCTGTGCCCAACCCAGCTCAGGTTGGTTGGGGCTGGGAGCATCCTGCTCTAGTTGCTGATGTCCCTGCTGAGTGCAGAGGGATTGGACTAGATGACCTTGAAAACTCCCTTCCAACCCAACCCATCCTATGATTCTATGCTTCTGTGGAGAAATGGGTTGGATCTGGCTGGGAATTGCACTTGGGTTGAGCATTGAGCACTGGGATAGTCTGGTTGGGTATCATGAGAGGGTACAAACCTGACCCAAAACCACAGGCACAGAGCCTCAAGCCTTTGTTTGAAAGGTGATTACATTCATAGAGGACACAACAAACTCAGCCCACACACACCCCCCCCTCACTCCTCATCCACAGAAGGGGATTCTTCTTGGGAAGAAACTCCAATGGGAGCCTGGCACATTGCTCCAGCAGCTCCATCTGAAGCTATCCCAGGCTCTGCCTGCCCTCAGCCACATTTGGGATCCCCTGGGCTGAGCAAATCCCTGCCGAGTCAGCGGCGACATCCCGAGCTGCTTTCCCAAGCAGGGAGCTTTTACTGCCTCATGTTTTCTTTCCAGCAGAGCTTTAGCCCATGGCATGGATACTAGGGAGGGAGTTGCTTATTCCTGCAAGGAAAAACACAGTGGATTGAGGAATTTTCTCCACGTAACCCCAGAGTTATGAAGCACATAAAGGGTTTTATGGTGCTTTCCTGTGGAGTTTTAGTGCCTTTTTTTTCTTTTCCCCCCTTTAGCAGGGAAAACATGGCTGGAAGACTGAGGTCTCCCAACACTGCAGAGGCTGATCCGTGCCTGAGTCCTCATTCCTAGTGTTTTTTTTTTCCCAGCTGGATGGAAAACCCCTTCCAAAACTGCCTAAGGAGGATGTTTCTCCTTGGCTTGTGGGGTGATCTGTGTCCCCTCATTACCCTGGGACAGCATTCCAGGGGGGGTTTCCCCCTCTAATCCAGGCTCTTTTCCAGCTCAGAGCTGGCTGGGTGAGGGCAGCAGTGTGGGGTCCTGGTGAATCAAAGCTGACATTGTAGGAATGAGCAGCAGATGGTTGGAAAGAATGTGCTGGTGTCTGGCTCAGGCTGCTGCTGGAGGCAAAGCAGCCTGGAAAGGGCTTTTTGGGCCCTTTCATGCTGAATCTGCCCTAGCTCCAGTGGACAGAGGCCTGAGGGAAGCTGCTGGAGCTTAGGGAGCTCCCACAAAGCCTATTAGCCACTCCTCTGGTGTTTGTGCTGTGGGTGCCTCTCTGGTGCCCTATGGCCTCCTCTCTGGTACCCTATGGCCACCCCTATGGCCATCCCTCTGCTACCCTGTGTTCAGTATATTCATCAATGATCTGGATGAAGGGGGAGAGTGTTCCCTCAGCAAGTTTGCAGATGATGCCAAGCTTGGAGCAGTGGCTGGCACACCAGGAGCTGTGCTGCCATCCAGAGTGACCTGGACAGGCTAGAGACATGGGCAGGGAGAAACTTAATGACATTTAACAAGGGGAAGTGTGCAGTACTGCATGTGGGAAAGAACAAGNCTGTGGAGTCTCCTTGTCTGGAGCCATTGCAGAGCTGCCTGGACACATTGCTGTGTGAGCTGGTCTAGGTGCTCCTGCTCTGGCAGGGGGGTTGCACTAGATGAGCTTTCTAGGGCCCTGCCAACCCCTGACATACTGGGATACCCTCTGGCCTCCCCTCTGTTGCACCCTATGGCCACCTCTCTATTGCACCCTATGGCCACCCCTGTGGTGCCCTAAAGAGTTGCCTGCTGGGCTGTTAGCATTCAGCAGCCCAAACTGGAGCATTTTCTCTACAAACACCAAAATAGATGAGGTTTGGGGTGGGTTTTTTTTGGTTCACTTCCTCTCAGAGGTAAAAATCCTGCAGAGCTGCTGCTGGAGGAGATGTTTGCTTTGGCTCCATGGGGCCATCCCTTCCAAACCACAGGATGCCAGCTTGTATGTTTTCATCCCTGATGCTCAGGAACCAGTTCAGGCTGCAGGAGGAGGAGTAAATCTGTTGACTACCATGGGGATGCCAAGAAGCTGTCCCATGGGACACCCAAACTTCATGGTGGGTCTCAGTGCCAAGCTTTTGCCTGGCTTTGACAGGTGGTTTGGAGACAGTGAGGTGATGAGCTGTGACATTGGGGTTCTTGCCAGCACCCTGAACACCTGGGGCCACTTCCAAGTGCACTTAAGAAGGTGTTTTCCTTGGGAATCTTGCTTGGTGTGGAGACTGTGGTGGAGGAGTGACTTGTTCCCATGGAAAGGATGCTCCAGGTTTGTGGGACCAATTCTGTGAGGCTGGCAGTGGAGAAAGAAGCTCCTGGTGATGAGTTTGCCAAAGAATCAGGGCTGGGTTAGTTGGTGGATGAGGGATTGGTTAGATGGTTGCATCCAGAGGGTAGTGGTCAATGGCTTGATGATGTCTGGATGGAGATTGGCTCTGTAGTGGGTCCAGGGCAGTGTCTTCCTCCATGGTGCTGGATCTAGTGGAACCTCAGCAAGTTTGCAGGTGACACTAAGCTGAATGGTGGGGTTGGAATGCTGGATGGAAGGGATGTTATCCAGAGGGGCCTGGCCAAGCTTGAGAACCTCAGGAAGTTCACCAAACCCAAATGCAAGGTCCCTGCCCATGGCTCAGGGCAATCTTTGCTATCAGCACAGGCTGGGGGATGAAGGGATGGAGAGCAGCCATCCCTTCAAGTCCATGGAGAAAGACTTCAAGGTTCTGGTGGATGAAAAACTGGATATGACCCAGCAATGTGTGTGCTCACAGGCCAGAAGCCAACTGTATCCTGGGCTGTATCCAAAGCAGAGTGGCCAGCAGGTCCAGGGAGGGGAATTGTGCCTCTGCTCCACTTCAGCTGCAGGGCTGGGACCAGCTCTGGACACAGATGGACAAGAAACCTGATCTAGTTGAAGATCTCCCTGCTGCCTGCAGGGACTCACTGACCTTTCAAGGTCTCTTCCAGCCCAACCCAAGCCATTCTGTGAGTCTATGATCCCAAGCTGTAGCTCAGGGTGCTGTGGTAGGAAGGTGTTCTCCTGTACCTCCTTGGGGCTACAGGAGAACTTTGGGTGGGAGGAGGATGCTGCAGGATGCCCCAGGGCACAGCTGCTTTACAGCCTGCTTGCCAGGGCCTGCACAAGTCTCTTCATGCTCAGCACAAGAGCTGCTGGGCACCTGGGCTGGGGTGAGGACATCTGCCAAATACCTTCAGCACTGTGAGTGTTAAATGAACCTTGAAACCAAGCTCAGGAGCTGGGCTGTTTGCTCCAGGCTGGGATCAATCATGTTTGGGCATGGCTGTAAGCCAGGGACATGACACACACATGCAATGCAGGAGAGGTGGGAGATGTCCCATTCATCCCTGCAACCATTCCAGCTCAGGTTGTTTGGGGCTGTGTGAGCAACCTGCTCTAGTTGCTGATGTTCCTGCTGAGTGTAGGGAGGTTGGACTAGATGACCTGAAAGGTCTTTTGCAACTCTAACCTTTCTGTGGTTCTCTGGCCATCATGTCTGTGATGCATGGGTGCAATGCATGGGTGCAATGCATGGCCATGGTGCACATCTCTGATACATGGCTGCCATGTGTAGATGAAATCCTAGAATCCTAGACTGGTTTGGGTTGGAAGGGACCTCTGGAGCTCATCTAGTCCAACCCCCCTGCAGTGGCCAGGGACATCCCCAACTAGATCAGCTNTTGTTCTGACCCAGGGGCAGGACCCTGCACTTGGGCTTGGTGAAGCTCCTGAGGTTCCCCTGGGCCCACCTCTCCAGCTTGTCTAGCTCCTTCTGGATGACATCCTGCCCCTGCAATGCACAGCCACAGTACATGGCCATGATAACTGCAAGCACCACTGCAAAGCATGGATGCAATGCCTGGCCATGGCTTAGCAGTGAAAGGACTAGAGGAAATGGCATCAAGTTGCACCAGGGGAGGTTTAGATTGCCTGTAAGGAGGAATTTCTTCCCTGCAAGGGTTGTTAAGTCTTGGCCTAGGCTACCCAGGGAGGTGCTGGAGTCACCAGCCCTGCAGGGGTTTAAGAAACATCTAGATGCTCTCCTTAGGGCCATGGGTTAGGGGTATGGGAGTGCTAGGTCTGGTTGGACTTGAAAAGCTTAGAGGTCTCTTGCCACCTTCATGAGTCTGTGATGCATATCCATGCTCCACCAGCACAATGCATGGATGCAATGCACAGATGCCATGATGTACAGATGCCACAATTTCCAGTTGGACTTAATGATCTTAGAGGTTTCTGATGCACAGATGCAATCAATACACAGCCTTTAGGACACATTAATTTTGTGACCTGGTCTAGGTGCTCCTGCTCTGGCAGGGGGGTTGCACTAGATGATCTTTCTAGGGCCCTGCCAACCCCTGACATTCTGTGATTCTGTGATGGTGCAAGCCTAGAGTGCTGAGGTGGCAGAGCATCCCCTCTAGATCTCCCAGCTTCTGCAGAACCCCTTGAATTAACACAGAGTCACCTCAGGGCACTTTTCCCCCCACTCCCTGCTGTACAAATCTGCAAGTTAAACTCTTTTGGAAACCAAAAGCAGTTTCCTGTAGACCAAAGTAAATATTTGGTGGAGAGGGAGACACTAGACAGTCACCAGTGCCAACAAAAATCCACGGGTTAGGGAAGGGGTGACCTAGATTTGAGTTTAAAAGCTCTTGCTCATGATGTTGAGCATGCATTTGTGTCCCTGGGGATGGTCATGGGGTCTGGAGCACAAGTGTGCTGAGGAGCAGCAACTGGGGTTAGTTAGCCTGGAGAAGAAGAGGCTCAAGGGAGACCTTATCCCTCTCTACAGCTCCCTGAAAGGAGCTTGGAGTAAGGTGGGAGTTGCTCTCTTCTCCCATGAAACAAGCAGTAGGACAAGAAGAAATGGTCTCAAGTTGTGCCAGAGGAGTTTTAGATTGGATATTAGGAGAAATTTCTTCACTGCAAGAGTTGTTAAGCATTGGCCCAGGGGAGTGATGGAGTCACCATCCAAAAAAACATGTAGAAGGGCTGCTGAGGGACATGCTTTAGTGGTGATTTGGCAGGGTCAGGTTAATGCTTGGATTGGGTGATTTTGGAGGTCTATTCCAACTTTAATGATCCTATGTTTCTCTTATTCCATGACTCAACCTCCATAAAGAGCTGGAGCTGAGGAGAACAATGCTGGAAATGATGCAGAGGTCTTGCACCAGCTCCTCACCATTTTGCTGCTGGCAGCTGAACCTCCTGTGCTGCCTTGGTTTGGTCTCAGCAGATACTTTTTTCTTTCCCTTAATGATGGCAAGCAAAGCCTTTCCTGAGGTTTTTTTCCCAACCCCAAAGTGGGAGAATAAAACTGCTGGGTCAGCTTTTTTGGCCTTGGCTTCCATCCTCTGCTGCCCTTAACTGCAGAGTTGGTTGAGTTCATCCAGGATTTGGCCCAGGGGATGCAGTGCACCCTTAGCAAGTGTGCAGATGACACCAAGCTGGGTGCCAGTGTGGATCTGCTTGAGGGCAGGGAGGCTTTCCAGAGGGATCTGGAGAGGCTGGATGGCTGGGCCAAGGCCAATGCCATGAAGTTCCCTAAGGCCAAATGCCAGGTGCTGCCCCTTGGCCATAGCAACCCCCAGCAGTGCTCTAGGCTTGGGGAGCAGTGGCTGCAGAGCTGCCAGGCACACAGGGACCTAGGGGTGCTGAGTNTGTTGCATTGGGAGGCATCATTTAGCAGGTTGCTAGGGCTAGGCCAAAGGCTGCACTGATGATCTTCAAGGTCTCTTCCAGCTGGAACTGCTCTATGATTCTATGCTTCTGGTGGGCCACAGTGCCTCAAACGTTCCTCTCTCCCACAGGGATGGCTATGCCCATGGGGACTAAAGCCAGCCAGGCCTGCTGGTGAGGTGTCCATCAGCCAAGAAGCGCCAAGGCCCCAGGTTGGAGCACGATGAACAAACTGCCCTTCCACAACAACCGAGTCATGCAGGATCGCCGCAGCGTGTGCATCTTCCTCCCCAATGATGACTCCCTCAACATCATCATCAATGTAAGGCACCAAGGAGAGGCCAGGGAGAAAAAAACAACAACCCTGAGCACTGATGTTTTCATCATTTGCAAGCTCTGGGCTTGGTCTTTGCTTCTTGCAATCCTTGCTCTCTGCATCTATTGTGGTTAGTGATTGAGCCTTGGGTACCTCGTGGGGTTGGCTCTGGGTTGAGTGGAGAATTGAAGGGGAAATTCCTCTACTTTTCATGGGGTTTAGTGTACCATCTCCCAATATTCTGATTTCTGTCCCCAAAACTAGCATCAGGCTGGTTGTTATAAGGTCATCACCACCACTCACTGCCCTGTGGTCCTCTCTGCTCCTGTACCCTAGGATGGAACCCTGGCCACTGCAGGGGGGTTGGACTAGATGACCTCCAGAGGTCCTTTCCAACCCAAACCAGTCTAGGATTCTATGATTTCGAGCACTTCCATGGTGTCCTCAGGCAAGAACAAGCCCCACAGCCCAGCCTCTCACCTCCTGGGTCATGCTCAGAGGGATGTGACACGAGTTATGGTGCCCCTTGCCCAAGTGGCAGCAAGGACCATGTGTGGGTGGGTTTGGTTTTGATCTTGCAGGTGAAGATTTTGTGCCATGAGTTACTGGTGCAGGTGTGTGACCTCCTGAGGCTGAAGGATTGTCACCTCTTCGGGCTCAGTGTCATCCAGAGTAAGTCTAAAGCTCCCCTCATGGCTTAGGTGCCCATGGCTGGTGTGATACCACCAGGTTGAGGGATTAGGTTTGCCCAAAGGTGGGTGCAAATCTCACCAGCCCTTTGGTGGGTGATCCAATCCCTCTTGTTGGGTGATGAGGGAATTTATGGATCCCCTACCACTCACGGATAGACTGGGGAAGGGTCCAGTTGGGATGCAAGGGACACATGGTGGGTGGGGGGGATGCTGATACCACCTCTGTCCCACTCAGACAATGAACATGTGTACATGGACCTGGCCCAGAAACTCTACAAGTACTGCCCCAAGGAGTGGAAGAAGGAGGCCAGCAAGGTCAGCAGTGAGGTCTTGCATGGAGAGCTGACAGCAGTAAGGCCACCTCTGTCCCCATCGCAGGTCACTTCCAGGAGATGGGAATGCAGCCAAAGGGAGGGGGGAAGGGGATGGGGATGGTAGCTAGGATGGGCTGGGAGGTGGCCATGGAAAATGGATGAGGGAGTGATAGGAGAAGGGGGAATGGTTTCAAAGTGAAAAGAGTGGAGATTAAGATTAGATGTGAGGAAGAACTTCTTCACCTTAAAGGTGGTGAGACACTGGCACAGGTTGCCCAGAGAAGCTGTGGATTCCTCATCCCTTGAAGTGTCCAAGGCCTGGTTGGTTGGAGCTTGAAGCAAACTGCTCTAGTGGGAGGTATCCCTGGCCAGGGCAGAGGGTTGGAACTAGATGACCTTTAAAGGTCACTTCCAACCCTAACCATTGTGTCAGTCTATAAAATCAAGCTTTTGGGCTTTTTTTTTAATCCTCAAAAGTACCTTCTGATGCTTCTAGTGCAACATGCCAAGGGATTGGGTGAAGGCTCCCATGTTGGGGCTGGGGCTGGTGGGAATTCTTCCTTGTGGCTTTCACCCCATGGTGGGGGGAACAAGAGAATGGCTGAGCTGAGCCAGGGAGCAGGGCATGATACCAAGGTGTCCACAGGAGCCCTGAATATCTCCTCCCTTCCAGGGAATTGACCAGTTTGGGCCTCCTATGATCATCCACTTCCGAGTGCAGTACTACGTGGAGAATGGCAGGTTGATCAGGTAAGGGAATACCCATCCATCTCCACCAGGCTGGGAAAGCACCTGGAGTGAGGGACTGGTTGGGGAGCATCCTGGGGTACCCCTAGCTTGGGTACCACTCACTGGGGCATGGTGGGGATAGAGAGATGGTTGGATTTGATGATCTTAGAGGTCTCTTCCAACCTTAATCATGTGCAAGCTGCTCTAGGTTCTCCTGCTCTGGCAGGGAGGTTGGACTAGATGATCTCCTGAGGTCCCTTCCAACCCTTAACATTCTGTGAATGCCACTCTAGGGATTTAGTGGCATGGTGGTGATAGGTAGATGGTTGGATTTGATGATCTTAGAGGTCTCTACCAACCTGAATGATTCTGGGAGCAAAAAAGGGAGCAAACAAGTTGGCATCCAGCCCTGTTCATGATGTAAGAGCTTCCCACCAGGAAGAAGATGCTGATGGATTTGATTAGCAGTCGACTTGGCAGCACTGGGTCAACAGTTGAACTTCATGATCTTAAAGATCCTTTCCAATCCAAACAAATCGATGAGATATCTCCTACACCTTGCTCTTTGGGCTTGGCTGAGTGTTACAGTAGCACAGAATGTCAGGGGTTGGAAGAGACCTAGAAAGCTCATCTAGTGCAACCCCCCTGCCAGAGCAGGAGCACCTAGACCAGCTCACACAGCAATGTGTCCAGNTTGTTAAGTTGCATTCAGTTTCTCCCTGCCCATGTCTCTAGCCTGTCCAGGTCACTCTGGATGGCAGCACAGCTCCTGGTGTGCCAGCCACTGCTCCAAGCTTGGGATCATCCCTTGGTCACCATCCCTGGAGGTGTTTAAGAGCCAGGTGGATGTTGCATTGGGAGGCATCATTTAGCAGGTTGCTAGGGCGAGGACAAAGGCTGCACTGATGATCTTCAAGGTCTCTTCCAGCTGTCACAGTTCTCTGATGTCTGTTTCCTCTCTCCCCACAGTGACCGCACTGCTCGCTACTACTACTACTGGCACCTCCGCAAGCAAGTGCTGCACTCGCAGTGTGTGCTGAGGGAAGAAGCTTACTTCCTCCTCACTGCCTTTGCTCTGCAAGCTGACCTAGGAGACTTCAAACGTAACAAGCACTATGGGAAGTACTTTGAGCCTGAAGCTTATTTTCCTGCCTGGGTAAGTGTTCCAGGATGGCATTCCTTCATTTGGGTCTAGGCCAACCTCAGGAAGTTCACCAAGAGCCACGTGCAAGTCCTGCAGTTGGGTCAGAGCAATGCCAAGCATTGAGCTAGGCTGGGGAGTGAGTGGTTTGAGAGCAGCCCTGAGGGAAAGGGTTTGGGGATGCTAGGGGATGAGAGGCTCAATATGAGCCCTCGGTGTGCTAGCCAATCCCTAGCCTGAGCTGCAGCAGGAGCAGCATGGCCAGCAAGGGCAGGGAGGTGATTCTCCCTCTCTGCTCCACTCTGGGGAGACCTCACCTGGAGTGCTGCATCCAGCTCTGGAGCCCCCAGCACAAGAAAGAGCTGGAGGGGCTGGAAGGTGTCCAGAGCAGAGCCATGAGGATGCTCAGAGGCTGGAGCACCTCTCCTAGGAGGACAGGCTGAGACAGTTGGGATTGTTCATTCTGGAGAAGGCTCCCAGGAGACCTTCTTGTGGCCTTCCAGGATCTGCAGGGGCTACAAGAGGGGTGGGGAAGGACTTGTTAGGATGTCAGGCAGTGCTAGGACTAGGGGAATGGATCCAAGCTAGAGGAGGGGAGATTTAGGTTGGTGTTAGGCAGAAGTTGTTCCCCAGGAGGGTGCTGAGCCACTGTGCCAGGTTGCCCAGAGAGGTGGTGGCAGCCCCAGCCCTGGAAGCATTGCAGGCCAGGCTGGCTGGGGCTGGGAGCAAGCTGCTCCAGTGCCAGGTGTCCCTGCCCATGGACCTAGAGGAGCTTGAAAATCCCTTCCAACCCTCACAATTCTAGGCTTCTGTAAGCTCCTGTAACCCCCATGATGCTGAGCTTCTCAGAGGCTTCCTGCTGCCTCCTCATCTCTGGCTTAGTCCCAGTTATTAATATCCTTGGACAACTGTGAGGCTGCAAATAGCTGCAGGCAGGGAGGGTTAGGGTTGGTGAGGTAGCTCATACCACTGGTGGGGATTTCCTTGCCTGCTGCAGGAATATCCATGAGGGTTTCCCTGCATGCCATGGGCTGTCATGGAGTCACTCTGTCATTATGGGTATCTCCTTGGGCTTTGCAGGCCTTTGGGGACTGGTGTTATCCATGCTGGCAGCAGCCATGGGGTGTAGGCAACTCTTGGGATAGTCCTGGAGGGAAACTGAGGCAGTGCATGGGGTGACATCCAGCTTTGGGTCACCTCTATGTGGCAAGGGGACATCCTTTCAGCAGGGCCACCCCTTTGGCAGGGACCCTTCTCCCCAGACCCAGCCTCTGTGGGGTACCCAACCCCAAGTCCATTTTTATTACCAGATAGGTAATTATTAATGAGAGAGGAGCAGCAAGGTGTGATGTGCCCTTGGACCTCCAACAGTTGCTCAACCTTCCCCTGTTGTTCCCACAGCCAGGGATGACCAGGGATCCTGGGAAAGGGAAGAGAAATGAAAGATGTGGCCACTATTATCCACTTGATGGGATTCCTGGGTTTTTGCTCCTAAATCTGCCAGCTTCTCTTTCTGTTGTATGTGTTGCTGAGGAGCTGTGGACCTCACAGGGACCTCACATATGCCTCTTGCTGTCCCATCCTGGGGGTCATGAGTGGTGTGAGCTCCATGGGATGGGCACATGGAGCAAATATGCACTTCCCAGTGGGAAATCCTGCTGGCAATGAGAAGTTGTTGGCAGCTCTAAAATCATGGAATTGTTTTGGTTGGAAGAGACCTCTTAAGATCAGCAAGTGCAAGCATTAACCCAGCACTGCCAGCTCCCCACTAAGCCATGTCCATCAGCATCACATCTCCATGGCTTTGCAACCCCTCCAGGGATGGAGACTCCAGCACTGCCCTGGGCAGACTGGGCCAGGGCTAGACCAGCCTTTTGGGGAACAAATTGTTCCTCATGTCCAACCTAAACCTCCCTTGGTTCTACTTGAGGCTGTTTCCTCAATCTATTACTCAGGAAAAGACACTAACCCTCACCTCACTCCATCCTCCTGTCAGGGAGCTGTAGAGAGTGAGAAGGTCTCCCCTGAGCCTCCTCTTCTCCAGCCTAAGCAAGCCCAGTGCCCTCAGCTGCTCCTCAGCACACTTGTGCTCTAGACCCTTCCCCAGCTCCCTTGCCCTGCTCTGGACACACTGCAGCTCCAACATGGAGTTGATTGCTCCAATTTCCCTTCTCCCTAGAAATTATCCCTGCCCAAATGAGCAGAGAGCAGCTCTCCTGGACAAACATCTCTTCTGTTCCCAACAGGTTGTAGCCAAGAGGGGGAAGGACTACATCCTGAAGCATGTGCCCAACATGCACAAGGATCAGTTTGCCCTGACAGCTTCTGAAGCTCATCTCAAGTACATCAAGGAGGCTGTCAGGCTGGATGATGTGGCTGTGCACTACTACAGGTTGTACAAGGTGAGCTTCCTCTGCCAGCCCAGCCTGCCCTTTGGCTTCAGGGCTGCCTTTGGTTGAAAGGAGCAAGCACTGAGAGCTTTGGGAAGGTATTGTGCAGGAAGATGTGCATTTGAATTGCTTGGAGCACAGGGGCTTGAGGTCAGAAGCAGGGAGAGCAGAGACTCATGGAATGGCTTGGGTTGGAAGGGACCTTTCAGGATCATCTAGTCTAAGCTTCCTGCACTCAGCAGGAACATCAGGAACTAGAGCAGAGTGCTCAGAGCCCTAACCAAGCTGAGCTGGGATGGTTGCAGGGATGAATGGGACATCTCCCACCTCTCTGGGCAACCTGGCACAGGCTCTCCCCACCCTCATGGTGCAACATTTCTTCCTTCTATCTAGCCTAAATCTCTCCTCTTTTACTTTCAAACCATCACCCCTTGTCCTGTCACTACATGCCCTTGTAAGAAGTCCCTGCCCAGCTTTCTTGCAGGCTCCTTTAAGTCCTGAAAGGTCACAAGAAGGTTTCCTTGGAGCTTTCTCTTCTCCAGGCTGAACTGTCTCAGCCTGTCCTCCCAGCAGAGAGCTTCCAGCCTCACATCATCTCTGTGACCTCCTCTGGAGCTACTCCAGCAGCTCCATGTGTTTCTTGGTATCCTGCCATTTATGGAAGGATGAGAGGTTTGCTGGGGTGTGAGGAGGCAGCTAAGAGCTTTTTGGGACCTTATTTTTTGGTATATTCTCCCTTAGAAGGTTTCTTCTCCTGGGAGCAAAGTGATTGCTTTGCTAGGAGCTGGTGCTTCACAAGCTATTTTGTAGCATCCTGAGGTTAAAGAGGAGAAGCTTTTGGAAGAGGACAGGGTGCTGCTGTAGGAGGAGGTTGTGCTTAAATATAGAAGTATCTCAGCTCCTTCTAAAGGTCCTTCCATGATTTCTGAGGTTAAACTGCTTTTCCAGACCCTTCCAGTTGCTGGATGAGGAAGGATGCAGCAGATGCCTATGGATGAGACTGGGCAGGAGGGTGTTAGAGGATGTGAGCAGCAGTGTATGTGCATCATTAATTGCATGGTTGGACTCAATGAGCTTAAAGGTCTTTTCCAACCTAAATGATTAATGTAGCACCTACTGCACTCAGCCATTGGTGCTCCATGGGAGATGAGATGACTACAGGAAGACATCTGGGCTGGAGCCAGACTCATCCATGTCATGCTCTATATTGTGTGTGTGTGTGTGTCTTTAAACTCATCTTTTCCCCTTCCTTTAGGATAAAAGGGAGGTGGAAGCCTCCCTGATGCTGGGGCTGATGACACGAGGCATCCAGATCTTTCAGGTAGGTTGTGAGTGAGGGTGAAGGATTTAGCTGCCTGCCCTCTGCCAGCATCCTCATGCCAGCTGGGCATGTCTCTTCTCCTTTTGCAGAACCTGGATGAAGAGAAGCAGCTGCTCTATGACTTCCCCTGGACAAATGTGGGGAGACTGGTGTTCCTGGTGAGTGCTACCAGCCCCAGGCAGAGCATCTCTGCCTGTGTGGCTTCTGAGCTCCTAGCTCCTGCACCTAGCTTGGGGCAAGCTTCAGGATGAACACAGGCTGAGGGATGAAGGGATGGAGAGCAGCTCTGTGGGGAAGGATTTTGGGGTACTGGTGGGTGAAAAGGTGGATATGAGCTGGTAATGTGTGCTCCTAGCCCAGAAACCAAGCCTGGCCTGGGCCAGCAGGGCAGGGAGGGGATTGTGCCTCTGCTCTGCTCTGGGCACAGCTCTGGAGTGCTCAGCACACACATGGAGCTGCTGGAGAACATCCAGAGGAGAACACAGAGATGATGGGAAGCTGGAAGCTCTCTGCTGGGAGAGTTGGGCTTGTTCAGCCTGGAGAAGAGAAGGCTCCAGGGAGACCTTACTGCAGCCTTTCAGGACTTAAAGGAGCCTAGAAGAAAGATGGAGACAGACTTTTTAGCAGGAGCTGTTGGGACAAGACTGGGGTGATGGTTTGAAACTAAAAGAGGGAGATTTAGACTAGAGAGAAGGAAGAAATTTTGCACCATGAGAGTGGTGAGAGCCTGTGCCAGGTTGCCCAGAGAGGTGGGAGATGTCCCATTCATCCCTGCAACCATCCCAGCTCAGATTGGTTGGAGCTGTGAGCAACCTGCTCTAGCTGCAGATGTCCCTGCTGAGTGCAGATGGATTGGACTAGATCACCTAGAAAGATCCCTTCCAAGCCAAACCCTTCTGTGCTTCACTCATTTGCCCATGAGCAGATGTTGCCCAGACCTCAGCTGAGGTGACTTGCAGACTGCCTCATTCCTAATTGTGCTGCAGCACGACTGGGCAAGGCAATTTTTCTCTCTGGGGCTATATATGTCTTCTCTGTGCCATGTAGGGCAAGAAGTTTGAGATCCTGCCAGATGGTTTGCCCTCAGCCAGGAAGCTCATCTACTACACAGGCTGCCCGCTGCGCTCTCGGCACCTCCTGCAGCTCCTCAGCAGCAGCCACAGGCTCTACATGAACCTGCAGCCCATCCTGCGCCAGGTCCGCAAGCTGGAGGAGAATGAGGGTAAGTGTCCTTCTGCCCCATCCCTCCTGGGACACACATCCCACCTATGCTGCCCTCCAAGCCCTCTACAAACCCCTTGTGCAGCCCCATGGCTGGGAGTGTGTTAGGGAATCGTTGTCTCCATNGGAGCAAGCTGGAGCACAGGAGGTTTAGTATTAAGCTGAGGAGAAACTTGTTTGCAGTTCAGGTGCCAGAGCACTGGCCCAGGCTGCCCAGGAGCCTGTGGAGTCTCCTTGTCTGGAGCCATTGCAGAGCTGCCTGGACACATTGCTGTGTGAGCTGGTCTAGGTGCTCCTGCTCTGGCAGGGGGGTTGCACTAGATGAGCTTTCTAGGGCCCTTCCAATCCCTGATATTCTGTGATTCTGTGATGTTGCCCTTTGCTTGTGCATCACTACCCCTTGTTCCTGCCCCTCAGAGCCTCTCTGGCTCATTAAGGGTGGGCACAAGAGCTGCTTGTGGTGTCTGATGGCCCAGTTCTTCCCAATGCTTTCATGCAGCACTTCCCAGTGTCCCACAGCCTATCTCCAAGCACAGAAAGGCCCTGTGAAAATGTAAGATCTTCCTCCTCATCTTCCTGCTTCCCTTTCTCATCTTCCTCTTTCTCATCTCCATCTTTGTCTTTCCCTTCCTCCTCCTCTTATTCTTCCTTCTTTTTTCTCCGTCTTCTTCTGATTCTTCATACTCCTCCTGTTCTTCCTCTTCTTCTTTCTCATCATATTCCTCATAATCATTCTTTACCTCCTCTTTCTTTCTACCTCCTCCTGTCCCTTTCTACCACCTCCTGTCCCTTTCTACCACCTCCTCTCCCTTTCTACCACCTCCTTTCCCTTCCTACCACCTCCTCTTCCTTTCTACCTCCTCTTTCTTTCTTTCTACGTCCTCTCTCTTTCTTTCTACTACCTCCTCTTTCTTTCTTCCTTCCTTCCTACCACCTCCTCTCCCTTCCTACCACCTCCTCTCCCTTCCTACCACCTCCTCTCCCTTCCTACCACCTCCTCTCCCTTCCTACCACCCCCTCTCCCTTC
>VWZO01006270.1:362-29714 GCA_013396975.1 Bucco capensis | reverse complement strand
GTCTGTCCCAAATTGGCCTTTGCAGCCAGCAGCGCTTGGGAAGAGCGTGGATGGAGCCCTCCCCGGAGCTGCATTCACGAAGCCTGGCTGTGATGATGATGTCCCTATCATTCCATTTTCCATCCTGTTGAGGTTCCTCTAATCAGCTGCACACCCATCTGCTGTTTCAGCCACTCCTCCCTGTTTTATATTCTCAATCCACCACTATTTCCACTTATCTAGACTGAACTTCATCAGCTTGTCTGTAGGGATGATATGGGAGACAATATCAAGAGCATTCCCAAAGTAAAGACAAACAGTATAAGTTACCTACATTTTTTTTGTCAAGATGTCAGAAAATAAATATCACAGGCTTGACTTTATCACATAATAGATGTTCAGAATATAGTAGAGAACTGGAGAAAAAAAACCCCCATCAATGTAACAAATCACCTTCATTTGCAAATACCTCACTGCTCCCTTCATGAGGTAGTAAAATATCTAAACTCCCTCAGCTCAGGTCAGGACATTAATCTGGCATAAAGCCCAGGTTTTACACCTTGACATTTCTCTGCATAGCTTACTGCAGATCTTTGTTTGTTGAACATAGAAACACAATTTCAGCAAAAAACATGGAACCTTTTAATCATAAATGAGCTTTAAGAAGGCATTTGAGCAGCTGCAGGGAATGGCTCCGAGAGCCAAGCTGAATTGATGGGTGACATTTAGTTTACATAGTGGGGAATAGAAGAGATAAAGTAATTTTGACATCTAATTGCTAATAAAAAGCATAAATAATGTCTTAGAAATAGGTGAAGAAGCCATTCTGGTGATATTTAATAGGGACACACTTAAAAGCAGCTAATAATCAGATAGTCACATTTAGTGATGTTTAATGCTGTTTCACAGCTAGATCCTTGGAATTATGTTTCTAAGTAATTTTACCAACTGTAATCAGTAAAATGCTGTCAAGTCATGTTTGAAATTGTCCATGACAACAAGAAAAAAGACACACATGAAATACTTTCATAATCAAAACCTATATTAATGTGAAGTTATAATGTGAGAGATGTTTTTCCTATAGAGATGGTTTGGGTGTTGGTGTTCAGCTTAGTAACCTGGTAGCTTTCAGCACAGGGGATTGAAAACTTTTTCCTAGAATGATTAATTTTAAAGCTAATCATAGAATGTCAGAGAGGAATGTCACAGGATAAAGGATTTATATAACCAGTTCTTTTGCTGAAAAGCTCTTCAACCTGTGAAACTTCTCAGTGAATACGAATGAACCAGAAGGCAATATATATATAATTGTTCATCACACATATGGGGTCATTTTTATTGAGATAATAACTAAAGCTAAATAATTTTTTTTTTAAAAGCTTACTTTAAAAATTTTCTTTCTTTTTTTTCACCAAAGCATTGAGAAGACTTCATGTCACTAGAGAAAATACTCCTGAGTACCTCTGTTCTGTGAGCAAAATTTCCTCTGAATAAGGCTAACCCAAAACTGACCAACAAGGTAAGGAATTCCATTCCATATATAGATCATAGTCAGTATAAATTGAGGATCAGTTCCTGAAACACCCATAATGCAGTTGCTACTCACTACAGCAAACTCCCACACCAAGCAAGGCAGGTGCAGCATTAAGCTGTTTGGCACCTAATTAACAGCAAATACAAAAAGGAGAGGTTTGGGTCTTTATTCTCCCTGAAGGTTGAGCTCCTGAGCTATCTGGGAATGTGGAGTGGGAACTCTCCTGGTGAGGCTCAGCAGCTCAGCTCTGTGCTGCAGGACTCTCTCTGTTCTGCCTTGTGTCTTCATCCAAGAGTTCCTGAATCCAGCTCCAGAATCCATCCCCTGAGTCTGATTCCCATCTACTGGTGAGTCCTTTGATGCAGCATCTGTGGTTATGGTGACAGTGATGTAGTTGTTGTCAAGGTGGGTTTGGGTTTGATATTGGTTCTGTATGTATTTGTATTTTCATTGAGGTAGTTTTAGTTTTAATTTCCAATCTCTAACCCTTTCTCTCTCTGTTAATTCTCTTTTTTTTCCTTCCTGGAGTGGAGGAAAAGAAGGACAATAGAAAGCATCTATCCCTGGATGAGTGGCTGGCTCAGCCCTAACCCTTGACAGGAACCTGTAGTGTTTTTGTTCAGGCTGAATTTTTCTGTGTCCAGGAAATAGATATCCTTAAGATTCTGGTTTGTCTGTGTTTTTCTATTGAGTGTAGAGTCCTTCAGAAGCTTGCTTTTGAGACTGTAGCTCTTGCTTGTGGTGTTCTGCCTTTTCCCAAAGTTCTTTCACTGTGGAGTGCTTTTATGGTGCCAGCATGGTGTAAATACATGGGACACTCAGAGCTTTGCAATGCATTGTGTGAGAGAGCTTAGAAAGAGGTGTTTAAAAGAAGGTTACTTCACCTGTACCCTTAGGAATGTTTAAAAACCATGTACTCAGGTCCATGGTTTAGTGGCATGGTGGTGATAGGTTGATGGTTGGACTTGATCTTGGAAGTTTCTTTCAACCTTCATGATTCTGTGAATCATTTAGCTAGGTGAGAGGCTGAGTGAGAATCATTGATTGCTGTTTAAGGTGAACAACTAAATTCTTAAGAAATGACAAAATCTGCTCTGACAGGTGAGGCAGGAATGTGAATCTTTGGCTGCAACTGGGATAGCTTTTCTGACACATAAGCCAAGTGCAGCTACAACTTGTCAGTATCACTTCAACTCTTATTGCATTTGCCAAGCTGCATCAGCAACGTGATGGAAGCAGGCAGGCAAAGGCTAACTCCTGAACAATACTATGCTACCATATTGTTGGAACTACAGTGTAGGTTCAGCAGTTAATAGGAAACAGCCTGTAACTTTGGAAAGCTGATTGGAATCAATGGGAAGGAACTCCATCATTTCTGGGTTCCTGGAGGAGGGATAGTGTCTACAGAAGTGCTCAGATCTGACTGACTTCTACTAAAGCTTGACGAGTGTTGTGGAGGATTTACTGCAGTTCTTAAAGCTCCCTTTGCTTCCCTTGATTTCAATAACCCTCTGGCTTTAGAAGCTTTAATCTCATTTAAAAATAAGATTTTATTCTACTATCACTTGCTTCTAGCTTTGTAGCTGATTTTGCAGCACTGCTAATTTTCTCTCTCCCAGCCTTTTGTCTGCCTTTTCACATAAAGGCTTGCACTATGATGATTTTTTCACACAAGATGATGGCAGTAAGTTGAAGTGGCCCATGAATCTCTCACTTGAGATAATGTGGCTTTTTATAAGGCTGGTTTGATGTTAGAATCCTTGAATCACAGAGTGTTGGTTGAGAAGGGAGCTCAAGAGGTTCCTGGTCCAACTGCCTGCTCCATGTTGAAGTCAGTTCAGGGTTTTCTACAGTTAGGTCTTGGAAAACACAAAGTAGATTGAATTAAAAAAGAAAACTGTGACTATAATACAGTCTGCATTGGTTCCCCATTTTCTATCATGTTTTGAACCTTTATTCCTCTTCTAACACTAATTTTCACCAGCAAAGCTTTTATTGATTCTTTATGGCTTATTGCAAATACCCTCAAGGTATCTTCTCATTCACATTTAAAATAGATGAAAATCTACTCCTGTACCACCTCTGCCAGGATATTTCTAGACTGCTGAAGACAAAAATTGGCTTCATCAGTCTTTGTGCTATGATTTCTGATTGTCACATGAATTTTTCTGGCTATTCCTCTCCTTATCTTTGTGTCCATCTAGTCTCTTTTAACTTCATTTGGAATTAGAAGCTGTACAGGGTCCTCACTTTAAATGTCTAGACACCACAGAAAATATGGCTCTGGTCCATGATTAGGATCTTTAAAAGTCAAATAAATAGTACAGAACCATTCTGGAGAGTTAATTGGATATAGTAGTGTACAAATGAACTTTATAAACCAAAAGGAGAAGTTTCATCAATCTTACCCATGACAATGTCAATGTGTAAAGATGATTATTGCTTTAAAAGATACTTGGCAACCAGAAAATGCCTTGGTCTCACATCTAAAATGTTAGGGGTTTTTTTTACTCTCTGTAAGTTTACAGTGTGAAACTATAGTTATAAGAATTCCTTCAGATTATCTTTGGAGTTATAAGGAAATGTTATTTGGAAGCAGCAGAGGATGGCACTGTTGGACTGCAATTAGGAGGCAATACAGTGTGCAAATCTTGAATTGCAACATTGCACAAGCTCACAGAAATTCTATCAGATATCTTACAAGAAGCACAAACAGCAAAAACAGAAGTTGACACAGGGTTTTTGATCATCAAAATGTTGCTTGAAGTCTGGTAGTGAGCTAGGAGAAATGGTTCTCTTTTCATGGGATGTAGCTATAAATTGGACCAGTGGAGAAAAGGTTGGTGAAGAAACAAAAAAAAACCCCCCACATTGTCATATATTTTGGGAAATAAATTAGTAGTATAAATTAGTATTATATTATAGATTATATTATTATAGATTATATTATTATAGATTATATTATTATAGATTATATTATTATAGATTATATTATTATAGATTATATTATTATAGATTATATTATAATAGATTTTATTATATATTACATACATTATATTACATATATTAATAATATAAGATACACTAATATTATAATACAATCTATATAATATTATTAATATATATTAAGTATATATATTAATTATATATTATTATATTATATTATATTGTATTAAATTAGTAGTATAAAAGTCCTTTCTGGCACTGAGTCCTTGGTTGTGAAGCATCTAAGTTAAGGAGCATTTGGAAAGACATTGGCTTTCTCCTGTAGGCATTGCAGCACCCACAGAAGGTTTCTCTCATGAGAGCTGTAACTCAGAGAAGAACAGAGGATAGATTTGCCAAGAGCTAAAGTGCCACCACCTCTATTTAATAGACTGCCAGGGGGAAGATTAGCATTTTGGGAATGTTCGTGGGAGTGTTTGAAAATGTTGTGCAATTAAATACTCCAGTTTTGTTATGGATGCCATCAGCTGGGTGAACCTCCAGATTTTGCTGGCCATGTACCATCCATGGAGCCAGTGTTGACTTGATTAGTTTCTCTGTAATCCTAATTAAGCCTGTGAAAGCAAAACACAATGGCACTGTTAGGATCAAGACATGAATCTCTCTCTCTGTAGTGGGTTTACTCACTGGTGTAGGGAGTTTTGGGAGACCAGTCCTCTTGGTGTGAGTGGTGTGAGCTCCACAGCACTGGGGAATCTATTGGATACACCCCACCAGCTTGCAGTTCAGCAAGATTTGGCTTCCAGGATTGCTTATTCTGCCAAGTGTATTGTGATAGACTTGGAGCCAAGATGCTAAACTGCCAGTGTGATTGGCAAGGAGGAGAAAGATGTGTGCAAGGCTTGTGCAGAAAGGTGAGTGATGCTGAGTTTCCCACAGGCACACTGAGAGCAGACACAGTCCAGTTTTTCTTATGGCTGGAAATAGTCACAATCACTGCTAAAAATCAATCACCTGAGAGTTTAGTCAGGGTTTTGTTGTTTGTTTTTTCCCTGTTTTCCACCCATTTCTACTCCAATTACCACAAGGTTACCTTGTGCCTGCTCCTTGCATCTTTCTGGAATAGCTTTGGTGCCCTGACTCTTGACTAGATGTGCAGGCACTGACAGGAATGCTCAGGGGTAATTGGTCAGTGGAAAAGGCCATCAGGCTTTATGAGGCAGCAAATTCATTGCAGAGACAATTAAAGACTATTTTTATCCCCTACTATTATTTTACTTGCTCAAATGCTTCACAGCAACAGAGTGATCTAGGCACTGTTAATGATTTGGAGAGTTGTCCTCAAAGCAGAAGGAGAGACATTTGTCTTTAAGCTCTCTGTCTAGTGTTATTTATCCAGCAGCACACCAAGCAATTCCTGCTCATGGGAGAATACAGAGACCCAAAATCATGTAACAGACAGTTCTGAATGCCTGCAGGGATTAATATATTTAATCTTATTTAAATTGCTATATTTTCTTACATTCACCTGCACCTCAGATAACTTCAATCCTTGTAAAATTCTTGTCCCCATGATAAGTCCTCAGAAAACTCCCAAGGACCTGAGGTCATTTCCTTCAGCATGGAAGGAAAATGAGTGAGAGGCAGAGAAGATATTGGAAGGAAAGAAACTCTAAAGCAGTTTTCTTCCTGGGATATATGCACATGTATATTTTGTAATGGGATGGAGTCCCAAGTTAAGTTTTCTTCACTCCATTCCATTTTGCTGGTTGGTTTGTTTGCTTTACTTTGTTATGATAGATAACCCAAAAGTTATGCCCAGGAATTCCTGGTAAAACATGGGAAGATAACACTCAGAGTATGTTAAAGGCCTACAGTATGTAATACTACTTGAAACAGTAGATTAAAGTTACTTATAATAGAGTTGAACAGGATTTTTTCTTCAATATTACTGCTTCTTTAATGAAAAATTCAGATTTTGTTTTCTTAATGCGAAATAACTATTTTTTTATAAAGTTGTTTGAAAATTATCATTAGAAAACCCACATGAAATGCTCTGTTTCTGGACAAATTCAATCGAAACCAAAGCATTCTCCATCAAGGGAAAATGTTATGGGGGTTGGCCTTGTTTTCCATTTGCTCAATCCAATTCTTACCATCCATTATTCATACAATTTATGGCTTTAACTTGTCCAAAACCTTGACCTGGCTGTATATCTAATAGTAGTAAGAGGAGTCACCTGTATGTTCTCTGAAGAAAAGAGCTAAAAAGAGATATTTCTGTTTCCCTCCAATCTGTGTTTAACTCATTGCATCTCTTGACTAGAGAAGACTTAAAATGAGACTGAGATTTGTCTTTAATTAGAGCTGTATACTTATTTTTTTAGATCTTATCACTTTATATAATGATGACAAAGAAGATTTTTTTGGCTCCTTGCTATTTCTTCCAACTAAGAATTTCTCAGAAAGAAAATTGTAATGAATTATGTCTTCTAGCTCCCTACAAGTACATATTTTCATTGCCTTTCTCAAAAGAAAAGCTAGTTTTCTGCTGAGTGAGTCTTTCCTCATCACAATAACCAAGCAATTTAGTGGACAGACAAGAGGCACTGCTTGTTCTTCATCAGGATTTCCTGTCCATGCAGATGCATGATTGCAGCTTGGATAAAATATCTAGTTGCAGCAGTATTCAATCTGTATTCTGCTGGCATGACTTTGCATTCTTTGCCAAGGGCACTTCAGCTCATTTGTATGAAGATAAAGTAGGTAGGCAATTCTGCCTTCACCAACTTGCTTTTGATCTGCTGGCAAGGATGTGGAATTTATACACACAGAATCTCTCTTTAATGACTGACTGGTCAGGATAGATTTTTTGCAGCCTCAGATAACAATATATTTTCTATTATATTGCATTCTGTCTCCATGCCATTTACTTGAGTTACAAAGTATACAGCTAATTTTCCCTTTAAAGCTTGCTTTTGCAGGCAAGAGCTTTTGGGTTTTTTGTAAGCTGTCCAACTTTCTCTCATGACTTCAATTTATTAGATGTACACAGTTGAATATCTTGAAGCCTTGCTGGCACTGAATTAAACTGGTGAATGCTGGAGCCATTTTTCTCCTAAAAATAGAAATGGTGTCCCTTGAGAGAATGGGTGAAATTTTGGTTTGCAATCTGAAGTATTGTTATTTAACAAAAACATTCATTAGATTGTTCTTCATAAACTAGACGTGTACAAAAACCCAAGCAGAACTAATTTGTTTGGATATCTTTATGGACCTTACTAATGAAATATTTTGGAACTGTTCTTGGCATGATAACTTGCCTGAATAAACCATATATCAGTTCATTGCCTTTCCTTCTCTTTAATTATTATTCCTGTTCTGCTCATCTATGATAATTGACATTTATGCCCTACCAACACTCACCTGAATTTGATCTGAGATTTAGTAAAGTGAATATAATAGTATATAATATAATAGTATCTGCATAGGTCAGGAGTTTCCTAACTTTAATCATGGGCACATTCATCTGTTTAACAGTTAAAAGCAGTTATTAAAGAGATTCAAGTGTTATATCATGGAATTTTGTGATTGGGTGTGTGTATAATTGAGATATGTAAATATATGCAGATATACATATATATGGGCGAGCCCAACTTGGCGGGAAAGGGGCGAGCCCAACTTGGCGGGAAGGGTGGACCTTAATATTAAAGTGCCTTAAATTACCTTAATATAGGTAAAGTTATATATAGTTTTATGTCATGTATATTGTGTGTATACACTTATATCTATATAATTTTACCTATATTGAATTGTAACTTAATGTGTTAAGTTCTATAGATGCAGTTTTATTTAGTGTATATAGTATATGCTTGGTAATTACTGATGAAAGACGTCTCCTCGGCATGATTTGTAGATAAAGGCCTGGAAAAGAGCATAACATGGTCTGTCTCCAGTATTATTGACACCTGAGAGAAATTGTTGGTTGGAGATACTGGAGAGAAGGCTAAATGTTTGGCCTGAACACGATGCATGTTTGTGGGGCAGCAGGGAAAGTCTTTATGGTGAGGCCAGACATCGAGTAAAACAATGAAACTCAGAGTTTAAAGCCAACAGAGCTCTTTCTGTTCACATTTAGCAAGGTTGCTTCCTCAGGTGGTGTAAACCAAACTCCAGAGTTTGAAGCTGATAGAGGAAGGATGAGAAGTTGTGGAGACAAATCGACTCTTCTCTAGAACTATTAGCTTTCAAGGCTTGTGTCATGCAAGGTGTGAATCAGAGGTGAGCAGTTTCTTATGGAGAGGAAACATGAGTTCAATAAGATAAAGGGAGTTATATCTGCTGGTCCATTAGTTCTCCTAAAGGGTGAGAGTGCTCTCCTGGACCCAGGTGAGATGTAAAGCAGAATCTAGGCTATGCAGGGAAGCTAAGTCCATATGTAGAGTACAAGATGATTTTTCCATAGAGGACTGGGCCACACCAGGCAGTGTGCTTTACTTGTGTAAGTCTCAGTGCTGCTGACACTTCACTGCATGCTCAAAGATTTGCTTATGCAAGCAGAAATGAGACACGTGGGCAGGAAGGGTGAATAACTTCTCTCAGACATAATTTATTAGTTCTGACAGGGAACTAAGTAGGTGAGAACTTTGCTTAGGTTGTAGTTTAGGCCTAGTACATCTCTGAACTCAGAAATATGACATCTAAACAGCTATGATCAAGCAAATGTGGCTGATAAAATAAAAGACTTTGAAATAAGTGCTAAGGATTTAATGGTGTATAGTGATTTAAAAGCTAAACATTACATGGAGCTAGAAGATGGCTGAATGCTTTGAAAGGATTGGTATTCAGCTAGGATAAAAAAAAGAAACACAAACCAACAATAAAACACCAGGTCACCCAGAAAAAACAACAAACCCACACAAATTCCTTGGAAGTTTTAAGTGAGATTACTGTGCTTGTATAAAAATGTGCAGTGCATTTTGTAACCACCTGGAGAAATTTGGTGTGTCCCAAAAGATGCCTTGGTTTTGGTACCAGTCCCTGTGCTGAGAGATCCTCTGTGAAACCTCTTAGGATATAGGAGATGATTACAACCTTCAGAGAGATTAGGAGGGTAATGGAGGAGAGATACTCCTGGGGAACTGAGGCAAAGAAAAGCCAGGAAGCAAGAGTGGGCTATGTATCTGAAGAAGTGAGTTGAAGGCAATGGAGTGGACTTTGATCTTCCTTGCCCACAGAGAGAGAAGATAACAGCAGGCTCTTTTCTCTGTGCTGGAAACCTATTTTGTGACTTCAGCACATTCCTCTTGCAGGAAGAGTGATGCTCCCTCAGCAGTGTGGAGATCTGTACTCAGTGCTTAAAGCTTGAGTATGGGAAACAACACACTGAGAAAACAAGTCTTCTTAGAACAAACCTGGAGAACATGGAGAGGAATTCTTTTCATCAGCTATTTCTCAAGTTTCTGTCCTGTTTCTGGTACCATGGCTAAAATCACCTCTAAATGTCAGTGGGTAAATGTCAGTGGGATGCAGATGGATTTCCAGCAGTGTAACTGAGATTAGAACTAAGAAAAGTTGTCTGTATCTATAGCTAGCTCTACCTATATATCTGAAGCTCACTGGCACTGCCTAGATAAATCTCTCTCTACATTTATCTGTAATGGGACTATGTACCTAGCCTCATGGCTGCTTAAGGAGCTCAGTGAATTGTGGTGAGTGCTAGCTGCAGTTTATTTGGCTCTTTCTGTTCACATTTAGCAAGGCTGCTTCCTCAGGTGGTGTAAATCAGCCTAGCACCACTGACACCAATAGATCTTTGCCAATTTACATCAGGTAGGAGCCTCTTTCTTCCCCAAATTTATGAGGATTATGGAGATGAGCTGTAGGCCTAGTGGCAAATGCATCATTTCTAGCAGCCAAGTCTCCTGCATGGGCTGATTGCTGTGCTCTCCAAATCTTTACAGACATTCTGTGATATATGGGATGACTAAGTAGTGGAAGTCAACAGAAAGAGGAGTAGGTGTGGAATATGGAAATATCCTTTGGGTACTTTTATCTTTCTTTCAGCTTAGGAGTGAGGGTTAAAATGACACTCAATAAATTATTTTATTGAGCTTTATTTGTGTTTTAACTTATCTTTACACAGGAGTTTCCTTATTTTCCTGCTAATATTTGCATTGTCCCACTACTTGTAGCATTTCCAAGGTTTGAACACTCTTTCCTCATGGCTTATTCATGTGCTGTCTGCTGAGAACTGACGAGCTAAAGGTAGTTGCTGAGCCTACATTTCACACAGAGCTGATGAACCTGCTCTGTGGAAGTTTTATATCTGTGAACTGGGGTAGAAATGAGAGAAAAGCAAAGACTAAGAAAACTAGAGCCTTGTGAATCTAGCAAGCAACACTTAGAGTGGCTTTTAGCAAGCTCCAGAGATGACCTCTTTGAATAAATTCAATATTTTATATTTAAATCTCTGTTTATTATCAGAGAAATCAAAATCAGGAAACAAAGACAAGAAATGAAATTAGCAAATCAGTGTACATTTCATATAAAAGGCCACTTTATTAACACTAAATTCCTTCCTTTTCCTCTATTACTTAAAAACAGAAAATCAGCATCTTTGGAAAAATAATCACAAACATGAGATGCATAACAGGTTTTTGTCTTTTCACCCCAGGTATCTTTGAGTTACTGCTGCTGAGTTTGCTATAGAGATTGAAATTCATAATAGGTATATTTAATGTCCTGTTTGCCCATCATCTCTGAGGATGGCAACTCTGAAAGTACTACTACTGACAGAGAATTAGACTATCCTATGGGCTTGATGGCACACATACCTTCCCAGTGACTTTTGATCAGCAGCATCTCACTTTTTTAGAAGGATGTGAAGGTCTTGAGGACATTTGTATTCTGGCAGCATTTAGCTCCAGGTAAAACCAGGCACCTCAGTGCTTTTCACTATCCTAATGTATACAGAAAGTTCCCTCCTGAGGAGCTTGTCATACAAATAGACAGCCCAGCCAAAGTGTAGGAGGAAGATCTCCTCCTGAGTTGTACACAACAGATTATATTGCTTATTAATTATATTCTATTCTGGGGGTTTGGCACAGGCAAACAGTTTTGCTTTGTTTCACCCAAGGTTCACCCTTCCTTCTGGAGAACACTTCCTCCCAAAATGGTTCTCAGACTTGAGTAGACCAAGCTGCTGGGCAGCAGATGTCAGTGGTAACACTGTGGGAAGGGAGCAAGGACTCTGTCTTGCTGATCTTCAGGAGCAGAGCCATATCTGACTTGAATGGTTTCAGTGTTACTGCTTCCTCCTGCCTGCATACATGTCACAGAATCACAGAATGTCAGGGGTTGGCAGGGCCCTAGAAAGATCATCTAGTGCAACCCCCCTGCCAGAGCAGGATCACCTAGACCAGCTCACACAGCAATGTGTCCAGGCAGCTCTGCAATGGCTCCAGACAAGGAGACTCCACAGGCTCCTGGGCAGCCTGGGCCAGTGCTCTGGCACCTGCACTGCAAACAAGTTCCTCCTCAGATTAATACTAAACCTCCTGTGGTGCAACTTGTTCCCATTCCCTCTTGTCCTACCATTGGATGCCATGGAGCAGAGCCTGGCTCTCTCCTCCTCACACTCACCCTTCCCATATTTCTAAGCATTGCTGAGGTCTCCTCTCAGTCTCCTCTTGTCCAGGCTGAAGAGACCCAGCTCTCTCAGCCTGTCCTCCTAGGGCACATGCTCCACTCCTTTCAGGATCTTGCTGGCCCTGTGCTGGACTCTCTCCAGCAGCTCCCTATCCTTCTGGAGCTGAGGGGCCCACAACTGGACACAGCATTCCAGGGGAGGCCTCCCCAGGGCACAGGAGAGGGGAGAAGAACCTCTCTGGCTCTGCTGGCCACGCTCCTCTTCATGCATCCTAGGATGCCATTGGCCTCTTGGCCACAAGGGCACATTGCTGCCTCATGGGTATCCTAGCTGATCCTCACTGCCCTTAGTCCCAACTAGAATTCACACTCAGGATAATTTATGATTACCACTGAGGACCTAGACACTTTTCTATTCATTTTTTAGCTCAATTTTCTATATGATTCCTACACAACCATATCCCTGTTTATGGCACTCAACAAGGCTGAAACCCAGACAGTTTCAAGAAAATTAATCAGCAAAAAGAAAAAGACATTTTGAAAGACATTAAAAGACTGTTACTTTCATGAAAATAGGTGATGAAATAGAAATTCAGTACATACCTGTCCTGGATCAAGGGAAGGCTAATCTTATTAGCCACAGAGAATTAGCATAAGAAGCTGCCCTAATGAGTGCTTGAGAAAAGCTCCAGGAACAGATGAGTTAGACATCAAATGCAACCAAAAGTGAGGCAGCCATAAGAAATGAAGTTTTATTTTGTTGTTCTCAGAACTGTTTGTCCTAAGTCCAGGAGAAAAAAAAAAAAGGATAACCAGAATAGTGCAAGTTCATCTAAATGCAGAGCATGTTGACTTGCTAATCTCTGGTTTATTAACTAGGCTGTTTGCTGATGTATCATTATTACTCTTTCTCTGAATGTATTCATGGCTCTCCAAAAACCAAGACTTGATTGGAAAATTGAACAGGTAGACTGTTAGTGGAAACAAATCCTCTCTTGGGCTTTCTTGTGGGCAGAGCAAACACACTGTAACAGCAAGCTCAGCTTTATTTTTGGGCCAATGCTCCTCACTGAGGTGTAGCAGAGAAGCTTGGTCCAAGCCAGGGAGACAGGAGCATCAGAATCTAAGCTTTCCAGGCTTTAGGATCAGATGAGACCACAAACTCTCTGTGCATAGCAGAGGTCAGTAGTGCATTCAGTTTTGCTACCTCAAAGCAGTTCATCTCTTTTTGTGGCACTACTAACCACAAACAGTTGGAGTGCCATGTGTCAGCTTAATTTATCATATTAGGGTTTATTCCCCAGCCTAGAGGGAGGGAAGTGGCATGGGAACAAAATGTCAAAGGACTTTTGGCAGATGCTTCCAAGTCTGAAAGAACTGCTTTGTAAAAACACTTTAGAAGGAGAATGTAGTGGAAGGAACCTTCTTGTGACAGAAGGAGGATGTTGTGCTTGCTTCCTCTGCTGCTGAACTTACTGTCCTTCCTCAGCACAGCTCTGCCAGGATCTTGCTGAATTTTCAGATGCTCAAAATAATTCTAAGCTCTGCCTGAGGCCACTTCAAACTCTACAAATTGCTGTTTAACCTCAGTGCAGGGTGGTTGTAAACCATTTTGGCTGTTGTTACTACTTATTCAGAGAGTAATAGAAGGCAGGACCCTACTGGAGCAGAAGCCATGGTAGAAGGTGCTGTAGAAATTTTAGGAGGAAGACAATTTATGCCCTAGCAGTGTGAAATCTGTTTTATACACATCTAGTCTACTTGATATACATTTTTCTTCCCTCTTTGCACCTTCCATCCAGGTTAAGGAGGGTCTGTCTTAACGTAAACCAGATCTAGGAGACAACATCACACGAGCTATAAAGATATTATTTCTGCTAATTAAACTTCTTACTGGTAATAGTGATGCTCCCAAAGCAGAAAAAAAGTACTTATCCTACAAATATATGTGTTTCTGAAAGGGTATAAATGCTCTAGCAAGTTTTTTCTGAGAAAATAATGTTTCCTGACTGCCATCTTCACATAGAAGATATTTTCCTTTTTGTCTTATTTTTCATATTGAATTTTTTTCTCTCCCACACACCCTCTAATATTATTAGATACTGTTAGAGAATCAGAATGTATTCCATCTGTGCATTCATTGTAACAGCTGATTTCTTTCTCTCTTTTATGCTATCCTGGTTTCTCTCTGTGATAATCTTATAACAGCACATATCTAATAAAACATTACTAATAAATTGGAAATAGGTGAGTTCCACTAGGCACTAAGAAGGACCAATAAACCCCAACATTTTCATGCAGGTGTCCACAATAATATGCATGCAATGAGATGGACCAAATTGAGGAGGACTGCCAGCTGGCTTTTTTGCTAGATAATTTTCTGTAACACACTCTATTTCTCAGCTTGTCACACTCCATGGAAGATTTATTTAGGGAGATAAAACCTTCCACCCCTCCACTGGTGACTTTGCTGGGAAGTGGCTGTGTCTCTGCTGCTCAGTGCTGCTGGAACACAAATCCATTAAGGATGTTTTCTTGCCTTTGACAACAAAACTGCTGTGCTTGACCTTTCCCTGACCAGCCCTAGAGCTGGCAGAGATTAAGTTTGAAACACGACATTTAGCATGAAAACACTGAGGGGGAAGTGGTTGGTCTAATCACGATGGAAATTAGCTCTGATTGGGCTCTAAGAATGTTTGTAAAATCCTCTTTTGAGGCATAAATTCTGTGTAAAGCTGGGGACTATGTACCTAAGGATGAATTGCATGTATTGGCCTAATAGTTTAGCTGTAGAGGAAGTGAGTCAGATGCCAGAATGGAAGTTAGGTTTGAGTATGGGTCTGGGTCGGATTTTCAGTTCAGTTCCTGTGGTCATATTATCCTTTACTCTCATTTTTAAGCAATATACCTCCTAGATATCCTCTCCCAATTAGCCCTCTGAAGTCACAGCTTGCCTGAGAGGCTTCTGGCTGGATGGAGAGCTGCCCCATGTGTGCCTGGTGCTGGGCTGGTTTACAGAGGGTACCTCTGCTACCATCAGACACCAGCACAGCATGGAACCAAGCAGGAAAAGCATGGCACTGAGGAGCAGGAGAAGGATGCCATCCTTCTTTTGAGGGAGCACAATGCTGTTCTGGTGGGAAGAGAAGTCCTTGCAACCACTTGTTGACACACAAAGTGCTTCACTTAGAGAATCANGCTCATGGGCAGCTTCTCAGCCACCAGCACCCCAAGGCCTTTTCTGCAGGGCTGCTCTCCATCATCTCATCCCCAGCCTGGATTGATAGTGGGGATTGTTCTGATCCAGGGGCAGGACCCTGCACTTGGTCTTGTTGAAGCTCATGAGGTTCCCCTGGGCCCTTTCTCTTAGTCCAGCTAATGGGATGAGGGAAGATGAGAAGAGTTTTGGCTTAACGCACAGATAGAAATTTTCCTTTGAGATCTTGCTGCAACCTCATTAGAATTTAGTTCACAAAAGAAAGATATCTTAGTCATTATGGGTGACTGGAGGATTAAGATATTTCTGTATCACTTCAGAAACAGAATCATTCAGTACTATAGGAGCAGTCTCCTCTCAAGACAATGCAATGAAAACATAATGTATTTGTTTTCCCCTCGAAATACCATGCACCATGAGCCTGAAGTTTCTATGTGGAGTAGGGCACTTGCTGAAAGTTCAAAGCAAAATGCTTTATTAAGATAGATATGCCTCTATATTAGATAAATAGGATTAGATCAACAAAAGGCTTGTGTATCTATTCTACATGTGCCTATCTACAATGCCCTGTTACAATAGTTTCCTGGGAAAGCAGAACTGGTTTGAAATACAAAGCTTTTCAAAGTTTTCCACAGAGAAATAGCTTTTTATATTAGGGGGGAAAAAAAAAAGAGGAGATAACAAACTGCATTGCTACAAGGTAAACACTTTAAAAATGTATTTATGGCACTAAAAGAATATCTAGTGCCCTGAATTGGTGACTCTCTCATCACTCCTGATAAACAATTCCCTTGACTTGTGCAATTAGTTGCTTTTTTTTTTTCCTTTGACTGCCTCATGTTTTGTTGTGGTTTCCTAATTAAATAGAAAGAAGCTTTTTTTTTTTTGCTTGCAATTGTCTAAAGGCTCTGTTCCTGCAAATAACAAGGAAATCATGCATCTGGAGTTTACAGAATTTGGGCCATCATTTGCTTAGGAAACCAAAGTCAGTTAACAACTCTGCTTATCTCCTCAAACAAATCCACAGGGGATACAGAAAATCTGAAGGTTTCCATAGAAAAATCTTCCTTACTTGTCTCTCTCTTGCTTATGTAAAAGGATAAACCAAGGAGCAGCAGAAGATTCCCAGGAATTGAACAGTGAAAAGCATCCCATCATCACAGATGCATATTTATTCAGAGATACATATTTATTTATTGATATTTAATGGCTTCTTAGTGAAATAATAAGAATATTTTTCACTCTGAGTGTATGGTGAGGAAAAGAAAAATGATTCCCAGACTGGCTTGAAGCTTCATTTTTCCTGCAGTGTCTCAGGAATTCTGTTGGTGCTCTGTCAGGAGCTTGGTGGGTTTTCATTTTGTGAGATACAAAGACTGATGGAGTCCCTGAAGGGGAGGAAAAGGAACAGAGACAGCTAATTTCATCTGTTTCTATGGTGAACTTTGGAAATCTTAGCAGCACTCCTCTTGTTTGTGCAAAATGTATGAGTCCAGACTGAGCTATTACAGTTCACAGCCTGAGCTGCAAGAATTAGTCCAAAAGCAAATGAGCTCTTCCAGTTAGTTTCCATACCACATCTTCTCCAATTTGAGGATGTACACACAATTATCTCTTCACTGGATGTGGCAGGGTTGGTTTTTGGGGTTTTTTTTTTCCCCCTACATCAGCATACATTGAAAACTTATTTAATGAGGTTTTAGAAGAGTGTTGTGATTTCTCCTCTGCAGTTAATCATAGCTAAATTTCAAGTTCCAATTTCAAGCCAGGGTTGTTTCTTTTTGGTTCATGACTTAATGATCCTTGAGCTATACCTCCTGTCTACACAAAATATATAAGTCTTAAAAGAAGTGAAGTACTTACAAGAACTTTACTGAGACTTTAGGTTGAATTAGGTTCTCTAGTGGCATAAAAACCAATGTCTCCTTGCAATTCTCCTGAGCAGATGTGGAGGAAGCTTGGCTCAACTCAGTTTAGATTTCCCTTTTCCCATTGATTTATCCAAAGCCTTCTGTACCTTCACCTCAAATCAGAGCTACAATTTCCTCTGGTCAAAAGGTGTGGTTGCTTTTTTAATAAGGAATTCCTCACTAATTATAAAAGAAGTAAAAATCATGTTATACTATCCCACTTGTAGCTTTGGGGGGAAAAAACCAGAAGTTTCTTTTTTGGACTTTGATTATAAGATCAGTCAGTTGGATGCTTTGATTTATGGCAAATATAATGACCAAGCAGAGCAATGTGATCCTTTTCCAGGTTTTTGGAGCAGATACAGAATACTGAAAGTGAGCTTGAAGAGTATGTCTATGCTAAGTAATTTCTATGATGACATCAGCAGTGATATTTCCTATTTAAACCCAATTTGAGATAAACTTTGCACGTCTCCCTTTATCAGAGAGACTACTATTTGTTACTATATAATTACTGTGAGTAGAACACATCATGACTAGCAGACTAGTAGAAAAGGCCTTTGGGTTAAAAACCCAACATTTGACACCTGAGATGATTGCAACTCACAAGAAAATGGATGTGGAAACTTTGTGTTCTCCAAGACATGAAGAACCACCACAAGACAAAGATAATACAAGGATAAGGAGATAAGGCTGGAATGACAGAGGTCAGAGTGATACCAGGAGAAGGAAGATAGTAGAAGTGGCTCAAGTGACAAATATATCATGTTGGAATAAGTATAAAAGCACAGATGAGGACATAGAGTTCTACTCATCTCTTTATTATCCAGAATGTTTATAAAACCTTCATGGAAGTTGGCAAGAAAAACAATTCTTGTGTGGCAAATGGGGAGGTTATTACTATCTAAAGGATCAAAGTGACCATGAAAGGAGTTCACATGGGGTTTGGGTTTTTTTTTTGGTGTGGTTTCTGTGGTTTTTAACAGTTCTAAAACACTCCAGAAAAGAGACATCTGATGCATGTTGAAAGGAAGCTGCTGAGGCCATGGGGGCAAATGAGCTGAGAAGGATCATGATGTCTACATTAGCAAGGAGAGCAGAGGAACAGGACTGGATCTGCACAGAAACAGATGGCACTGAGCAGCTGACAATCCCACCACAAGCATTTAGAAGGATTAATCCTTCAGGTGGTCTCTAGACTGAGCCCATTGATTCAATGCCTGGGAGTGGTTAGAGAGCATTTGAGGGATCCCTGGAGTGCATCTTGCTTTTCAGACTCATCCAAAAGACCTCAGTTTGCATCTGAGAGACTGCTCTGAAATAGGAATCAAAGTGCATTTGGAGGGCTGCTCAGAAGATTTGCTTCAGCAACTGAGTTAGAACTAAGCTATAATGCTAATGCTCAGTTTTCCCTGAGATTTGTGCTGTTCTCACTAGCAATCAGAAGTCCTAGTGACACACAACTCTGGGGTTTTTATCAGTGTACAGTATGCTTTTTATGTAGACCTTTACACCTTGGAGAAACTAACCTCCTTTATACTGCAGGTGTGAAGAGATGATCCAGGGAAAATAGAGGATGGCTGAAAAGACTCCAAATGTTTGCATCCTAAAGCTTTCTAAAAATGCACATTTTGTGTTCACTTGTTATTTGCATGAGGAAGTCAGGTATTTTATTTTTATTGATTATCTATCATATAATATATGATAAATCAATAAAATCAATNCATATAATTATATTGATAATATATATTCATAATATATAATATTAATTAATATATATTAATTATATATTAATTATATATATTAATATATATATTATTGATAATATATTATCAACATAATTATATGATAGATAATCAATAAAATATAAAATAAAATATATTATAGATATATTATCTATAAATACTGTTGAAATGATTCAAACCTTATGAAAACTTCTATGTAGAAGCCTCCCATTTTCAGTAACAGGTAAATGCATAAAATACAAAATGAATTTGGTATTCATTCAGTGTAAAACTTGGGTAACTCCACTCTATTTTCAGGTATCTCTAGATCCACAGAAGCTCAGCAGGAATATGTTTTATTCCTACTCAAATATATGTACATTAATAGGGTTAACTCTGAGTAATTCCCATCTATGGTAGCACTGTGAGCCTGTAGAAAACGTAGTGTTTTCTATGTAAATAGATGTAAATAAGTCTTTCCTCTCACATTTCTAACAGATAGAGGAAATTATTTTAGCTGTTTCATACTTTCATTATCTGAGTCCTGGAGAGGACAAATAACGGGGATGGAAAACCATTTTACAGTGCATTTCTTCCACAAGGATATTGCTCCACAGCAGGCAGTCCTTCACTCTTATGATGACCTCTAAACCTTATAGTCCAAAAGATCATGCTTTATCTAGGAATATAAGAAGTTAAAAGCCTAATCTAGTGAAAGGAGGCAAATTCTACCCAGGAACAGCCATGGCTTGGAAGGATCTATTGCACTCTGCAGTGCTTAAGCAGTGAGAATACATCTTCATGCTAACCATAGCTCAAGATCTGATCTTCACCACTGCTAGGCTCATGTTGCTAATGGAAGTAAGAACATTGCCTTTAGTGAACAAAGAGAAAAGGAAAACTCCTATAATCCAGAGAGGTTCTTCTCCCCTCTCCTGTGCCCTGGGGAGGCCTCCCCTGGAATGCTGTGTCCAGTTGTGGGCCCCTCAGCTCCAGAAGGATAGGGAGCTGCTGGAGAGAGTCCAGCACAGGGCCAGCAAGATCCAGTTATTGGCATGGATTTTCTAATCTTGCAATCAAAGGCATAAAACATAGTTTACTTTATTGTATGTGACCAGTTTGTATTCATATTTTGGAACTATCCATATAGCCAATAATTCCATCGAAATGAATGTAAATATCTGGAAGAAAAGATTCTGTGAATCTTACTGTAGAATTCAAATTCCAGCTTTCACATTTGATACTAAAATATACTTTAGTTCATTTCATGAATTTATAGTAAAAAAACCAATATATTTATCTTAGGCTTAGTTTATTATCCTGCACATATGTGCAAACACAATGGAATTTTGCTAAGTTATACAGAGGTGCCTGACTCATTTCTTCTTATAGATGAAGAAGAAAAAGCCATAGGAAGGATGAGTTAGGTTTTGGTTGTTAATTAAGTGTTCATACTCATAGCTACAGCAACCTGCTCTGAATTACATCCCCCGCTTTTTCAAAGCTTCAGCAATAACCCTTGCAGGAACTGAAAGGAGATGATAACATCCATGAAGATTAAGATAGGGAGATGCTTGTTTGCAGCTGGTTATAGAAGTTACTTAGCTATAACCAGCTGCAAACATAGGGAGCTGCTGGATACTTGCAAAAGATGGATGATAGTAGTTGGTGGTTGGGCCTAAAATATCAGGACAAACCAAAAAAGCACTGGAGGTTGAGATAGAAGAGTAACTGTAAATGGTAAGGTAGAACATAGCTCAAATAAGAAAGGGAAAGAACAGTGCAAGAATAATGGATGAAAAGGAGAGTTCAGTGCAAATAAAGATGAAAGATTGACGAGTCAGCTGAATCTCACATGTCTATAGAGCATATAAAATATGGAATGCAAAATAAAGACTGTAAGGAAAGTAACTAGTTGTTCAGCTGGTGAGTGATGAGAAACTGCAAAGAGAAAAGCAAAACATATTACTGTCTCTACAGACCAGCAACAGATCAGAATCCTTATTAGATAATCCTTTGGATCTCATAAAGCAACACAAAGACAGAGAAGAGGAATAATACAATCCTGCAACTGTCATATATCAAATCCTCTAAACCTCCTGAAGGGAAGCAGCACAGGACTAGGGCAACCAACAACAGGCTTGTGCCAGTTAGGAAAGGCAAATACACAAAGGGATGGGAACTCGTGCCCAGCCCTTGAAGTGTGACTTATCCTAGACTAAAGCAGACAGCTTGCAAAGCATGCAGTTCACCAGTGTGTTGGTATGGAGAAATCACCAGAGAGAACACAATGGTACTGACATTAGAAATCTCCTCTGATGAGGGGAAATAGAAAAGCAGGGCAAGCTGGGTTAGGAACATAGGAGCTGTCATGGCAAATTAAATCAGTAATTCATTTGTCCTGCTGTCCTGTCTTTGACAGGGAGCAGTTATCAGTGCTTCAGCTATTGAAATGCATACATACAGTTGTGGAATGACCATCTGACTGGGGAAGTTGGTTTTCTCTATTGATTAGAGGTTGGTTTGTCATCTAGAGATTTAATCTTATGACAACATTCAAGGAAATGCTTTAAATGTAACAGCAAACACAGAACATCACTCGTATCTACTTCAGCCTAGGCTGTCTTCTTAGCAAGGCAGCCTGTAAAGCTGCTAAGGGGAGAAAGCCTTCTCCATCCCTCATCTGCCATCACTGCTTACACTTTCACCTTCTCATAAAATCTATCCAAACTGGGTATGTTTATCTAGTACACACTTTCCTTTGGTAGTATCTGTAAACTAAGAAGTGCCCTTGCCTTATACATAGTGAAATCTAGGTAGAAATATCAGTATATTTGGGGCCTGAGTAGATTTCACTGAGATCCTTCATATAACACCTACTAGAGACAAGTGCAATGGGTACCTGCTGTCATTATTAGCTCTTGTGCTAACAAATTAACTTATGCTAGAGATCTACGTGAATATGGAAAAAAAGGTATGTGGCAGGTGAAAATAATTGAGAGGTACATTAGGTACTAACTAGTGGTGTGAAACAAGGCTGTGTTCTTGCACCAACTCTAGTCACACTCTTTTTCAGCATGATGCTCCAAAGGTCCATGACAGAATTGGATGACCAGGATGGTATCTCCATTAGATATCATACTGATGGAAGCCTATTGAACCTAAGGTGTTTGCAGGCCCATACTAAGCCCATAAAGCATCTTGTCCAGGAGCTGCTTTATGCTGCTGATGCTGCCCTTGTTGCCCAGACACAAGTAGCTCTGCAGCGTTTAACGTCCTGCTTTGCAGCCACTGCTGAGCTTTCTGGGCTGGAAGTTAGCTTAAAGAAAACAGAAGTTTTACATCAACCTGCACCTCAAGAAGTTTTTCATCAGCCTCATATCATCATTGGTGATTCAGAACTTAAATCAGTCCAACAGTTTAATTCCCTAGGCAGCCTCATCTCCTCGCATGGTAAGATTGACAGAGAGATAGACAATAGGCTAGCAAAGGCATAGAGTGCTTTGGGAAAACTCTATCCAAGAGTCTGGTGAAATAAACACTTGAAGAAAAGTCCAAAGCTCAGTGTTTCTAGAGCCATTGTGCTGTCTACTCTTTTCTATGGTTCCCAAGCATGGCTCATCTATGGCCACCACCTACGACTCTTGGAGCGCTTCCAGCAGCGCTGTCTCCGCACAATCCTAACCATCCATTGGACAGATGCTGGGACTAATCCGTGTGTCCTAGAACAAGCAGCAATTCCAAGCCTTGAGGCCATGCTGCTGAGAACGCAGCTGCGTTGGGCAGCTCACGGCTCCAGGATGAAGAACTCCTGCCTGCCTAAGCTCATGCTCTCTGGGCAACTTGCCCCTGGCTGTGGCAAGAGAGGAGCCCCGAAGAGGAGATGCAAGGACTCCCTGAAACAACAGCTCAGCCTTGGCCATATTGCTCCCCTGAACTGCTCTCCTCTGGCCTCCACTCAGCAGCTCTGCACACACACTAGTTTGAATGCCGCCCATGGTTTGGAGCAGGCACGCAGGATCACTCTGGAGGAGAAAAGACAGCGTAGAAAGAATCGTGTCTTGCAGCTTCTACCTCCTGAGGAGTCCTTGTGCTGTGCCTTTTGCAACCGCTCTTGTCTGTCCCAAATTGGCCTTTGCAGCCAGCAGTGCTTGGAAAAAGTGCTTGGGAAGAGCATGGATGGAGCCCTTCCTGGAGCTGCGTTCCTGATGCCTGGCCAGGAAACATAAGGTACTTTTTGGTTCAGCTTCTGTAATTGAAAAATCCTGGGGAAAAAAAACAACCATTTTTGTTTCTTTTTTGAAATCTAATGAGCTCTATTCACAATGTTTCAATCTTATGCACTATTTCTCAGTTTCAAACTCCTGGAAACTTCCTGCCAGTAACAATGAACAGGTGTCAAGTGAGATAGAGCAGGCTGACACCGAGAAGAAAAGAGCATTCCTCTGAGCTCTCCACAGCAAATTTGATTGCTGGGAAACCTGGCTAGCTCAGATAAGATTCAAAGAGGCATCAAAACATGAAGTTCCTCCTTTGAACTGAACCTTGCTACCTCCCTTTCAGAAGAGCTTGTGACATTTACAAGGCTCTGTAGCGAAAGACTGAATGACAAGGAAGAAAAGGTACAGCTAAAATGCTGGGGTTTAAGTGAGAGTGAGCTGCAGAGTGCAGTTCCTGAGAGCACCAGCAACAAAAAGCTCACAGGTTTTGTTTGTGTTGGAAATAAAAAGCAGGCATGTTCTCTTACTTTCCTTTCAGTGACTTGTCACAAGATAAACGGCTGACAAGTCACTTAGTCACTTTATCTTCTGGGAAACTTTGCATTTTGATTGAGTCAGAATATGCATTAGATCACAGAATCACTGAGGTTGGAAGAGATCTCTAAGCTCATCAAATCTACCTATCCCTACCATGCCACTAAACCATGGCCCTGAGGACCACAGCTAGATGTTGTTTGAACCTCTGCAGGGATGGTGACTCCAGCACCTCCCTGGGCAGCCTGGGACAAGACTTAACATCCCTTGCAAGGAAGAAATTCCTCCTTAGATCCAATCTAAACCTCCCCTGGTGCAACTTGAGGCCATTTCCTCTCCTCCTCTCACTGTCATGAATACTACCCAAGGTGATGCAGGACTAACCCTAATTTCCTAACATCTAAGTACAGGTTAAGTTTGATTCCCAAGCAAGTGACTTAACTAACAACATGTAAGAGTTCTGAAAACTCTGGGAATGAATCCAGATTGCTAAGGTAACCACTTTTTTCTTTTCCTCCTTATTTTTCATGTTGCAAGTCTTGTTATGTCTTTATGCTTTTATTCCTGCTTACAACTCAATGTTCATTTTCACGTTACAACTTGTGTGTTAAGGAAAGTTAATCACAACAGATTTTAAGCAATCTAAAAATCCATTTTTCTCACGCTGAACAAGAGTAAATGTGGATGAAAAACCTTTGTAACATCTTTTTCTTCCAAAAAGATTGTAAACAAAGTGGCTTTTCACTGGTTTCTTTTTCCAAAGCAGATATGGTAACTACTTAATTCGGAGACAAATTTTCTTCCTCTTCACTGCTTTCAGGAGGTGAAACAGAAAAAGAGGAAAGGGATTCTCATAGTATTTGGAGAAACTAAATTGGTATTGGAGAGGAAGGGCTATGTACAGCCTAAAATATCATCCTGCAGAGTCAGCTGTTTGTGGGATAGGCAAAACCACAGCAAAAACCACACAGCCACAGAAATGAAATGAACTGATGACTGCTAGAGCAAAGCTCTGCTACTTGGTTCACATTCTGCAATCTGAATGGGACCATCAGAAACCACTCAGCACATCAGTGTGTTTGGCTAGAAAACACCCTCAATGAGCATTTTCTTTAATCTCAGGTTATTCATTCTCAGGACAGGACTAAAATGTTGGTTTTTTTCCTAATATTAGCTGTAAGTATAGCCTAATTTCATGTAGATCTAGGGAGCAAGAAGAGAAATGCTTGAAAGCCAATCAAATTTCCATGTGTTTTTCCATTATGGGTAGGATAATCATTTGCACTTTCTACAGCAAGATTGTAAAATGCTGTCACATCTGAGTTCTCCACCTCCCAATGGCTTAAAATTGCATTTATTCATCTCTAGTGGAAGCAATATGCTCTTCTCAGCACAAAAGGCAAGTGTTTGTGCTTCAGGTATAACAAACATTCTCTATACCATTGCCACTGCTGCAGAGTAGGTACAGGGAGCTAAAAACCTATTTCTCTAATGGACTGGAAGCTTTTTTACAAGGATATCCAGAGAAAGGAGGGAAATTGTGGGTAAGTTTGGGAGCAGGAGGCCAGTGGATGTTCAGCCTCTGTTAGTCTAGGTTTGAGGTTTATTCTCTAGCAGAGCTGGGCCTGCTTCTTCTTGATTATTTTGAGTTGAGGAATAGGTGGTGACTGGAAACTCTATCCTTGAAGTGTTAATCATTCACTTTTTGTAGAAGGCATGGGCAATCATAACAAAGGAGTCTAGGAAATGGTGTGAATTATTCTGTTCCTTGCAGGAAAAGTTAAATGGGCAGACCAAGCTATTGCTTTCCTCTCAGCAGGGTTTCCACTCTAAGCCCAACAGCTCTCTGTGGGTCCCTGCAGGTTCCTTGGGAATATGTGTCAGCAGGCATTGATGAGGGTGGGTTTTTTTCATCCCATTTTTAGCTGTCACAGGGACAAGTGGCCTGGGACTGCTCCTGCTGCTGCCACTGTTCATTAGAACCTTCACCATGAAAAGGTTTCCTTCCCTGACAACTCCAGCTGGGAGGATCTGCAGGGATATTTGTGGAGCAGTGAGGCACAGGATGCTTCATAAGCTCCCAAAGCAAAAAGGGGCAGGTCTTGTTGGCACAGGGCTGTCCTTGGGCTAAACTAGAAGCTGGAAGCAGCTAGAGGCTGTGACACACAGGTACATCCTGAATTTATTCATACCCACTTAGGCTTGTGGATTCTCAAGTCAGCACTGATTTCAGCTTACTCAGCCTTTCTTTTTTTTCCTCCTGCTGTTTAGCTACCCCATCAGCTATAATTGTAGAGAATAATAATATTCCCAGTTGCCTTATTTTTACTAGGCTGCCCAGTAGAGATTTTTTTTCAGTGTCCTTCTATCCAAAAGGTTGTCTTTGCTGGCTGTGGATCACCCTAAACAGAGCAGGCAAACTCAACATTCAAAGATGTTCTCAGAAGAGAGGAAGAAAATTACATGGTGCTGAATGATGTGAAAGGTTTGTCAAGTTCCTGTTCTTTGTAGGTTATTTATATGCTTTAATTATACAGAGTATCTAGTGGGATAATTAAGGAGATTTCTGCCCAGAAAGAGTTGTTAAGCATAGGCCCAGGTTGCCCAGGGAGGTGCTGGAGTCACCAGCCCTGGAGAGGTTCAAACAAGATCTAGATGTGGTGTTTAGTGCCATGGTTTTGTGCCATGGAGGTGACAGGTTGATGGTTGGACTTGATGAGCTTAGAGGTCTCTTCCAACCTTAGTGATTCTGTGATGTGTACTAGGCACTTCTCCTTTCTTGTGCTACTTCTCTAATATACATACAAAAAAAGACAGTGATCTTTAAAACCAAAACCCAACACTTCATCCCAAGTCTGATCCTCGAAGGATAAAACAGAGAGGGAAAACATCAGCACGAGTTCACATCTTATTGATACAAAGTGAAGCCAAGAATTCAGATCAAGGCTTAACTATGTTTCCCAGGGAAAAGTTAGCAAAACTGAGAATAAAGGCAAGTCAGAAATGTCTTGTAGTACTTTATCTCTGAACAACACTGAAAGAAGAGAGAGGAAGATGGATTAAAGAGGCATTGTGTTGAGTTGAAAATGAGCTTGGTATGGTGCAGTGTTTCTCTCTTTTCAGCCTGTTTGTACCATTTTTATTACTGAGCTACAAACTACTCTTTGGGCTACTCCAGGACAGCAGCATTTATATTTGCACAGCTAAGTCCCTAGGAGATATTCTCCCACCCCCCTCCCCCCCTTTTATGCCTTTCTTGATTATTTGTAGTATTTTTTTTTCTGCAAAGGCTTTTGAAGATTTCAGTTATGCTAAGTCAGTTCTGCAAAGTAAAACAGGAATGGGTGAAGTGTTACAAATACATTTTAAACGAGTGCCCAAGAGGAATTCCTTTACATAACTTAAGCTTGTGCCTCCAGCATTAAGCTCTGCCAATCTTGGCATTTATTTGATGTATAGAATAGTTAGAGAAGGATGCCTTGATCAAGGTGAGATGTGCCACTCACTGCCCTTAGGAAATAAGTGCAGCACAAGGACCTCTTGTGTATTAGAGAAGTATTAGAGAAGTAGATTTTAGCAAGAGAGAGGAATTTGTGGATGCTGACTGCTGCAGGAAGATGCTGCTCATCACCATGGCAATCACAGGCCTAAGGAATAAGCTCCTTCCCAAATACTGGGCCTCTTTGTGCATCAAGGTGAGGTTCTCTTGCTTTTCCCCCATCTTCCTTCTGATGATATTACTGAAATGGGAGGATATTTGGGAGAAGGAAATGCTAGCTTCCAGATCTTCCCCTGGCCACAAGTATGGAGGCAGAGAAAGGAGGAGCTGGGGAGACAGAAATTACAAATTCCTTGGCTCTGATGGAGACAGTGAAGAAAAGAAATGCATTGCACTGATCCATAGCTGTTTGGAATGTCTATCACCACATCTTGCTGCCATTTGGTGTTATTCTCTGTGGTTTCATTTCCTTTCAGCTAGCTGCTCAGAAGACTGAGGTGCCTAATTATTTTTAACTACTGTGTCCTCAAAAATCCTATTGAATAGCCAAGCTGAGGTCTGCTAACATCTCCAGTGCTCTCCACATCTATGTACTTACAAGTCTAATTCTAAGTATATAGAGCTTTTCTTAATCCTTCTCAGCACAGAGGAGCTAGGTATTGGATTAATATCTCTAGGGTATGGTTAAAATAAAGGCTTATTATTACTCCAGGTTTAGACATTCCCAAGATTGGGAATGACCATAATGACTGTTAGGCTTTCTTGATAATTTGGACCATATTTATGAAGTATTTTCTAACTTTGAATAAATACCTTTCCATTGAAGTAGAAGCTGAAGAGCATTGGGCTGAAGTTGAAAGAAAATCCACCACAGAATCGATCACAGAATCATTAAAGTTTGAAGAGACCTCTAAGATCATCAAGTCCAACCTGTTGTAACAGCTGAAAATCATTTCCTTTTTGTTACTTGCTTTAAACACCATTTAATTACTCAGCAAAAGTAGTTAAGGTATAGGTGTAAAAGCTGCCTCAGAAGAAAATGTAAGGCTTTCAATATTATCTTCTCTCATGCACCAATCCTGAAGCTCTTGGTCTTCATGACATTGGCAAATGGTCTGAGAGCAGGTAGAGGAAATCCTGAGCTCCTCATCAGATCTGGCAGGCATTTGAAATCTCCTGCACACTTTTAATCTATCATTAATGGCTCTGTTCTTTCAAATTCAATGTGCACTTCACACAAGGTACCAGGCAGTGACTTTAGCACAAACTGGAATCTCTTTAATAAAACATAAAAGGGAGCTTCAGCTTTGCAGTTGTACTAATGCTTAGCATCTTTTCCCCCCCCCACCTATTGACTTGGATTCTCCCTGGCTCTCAAACTTGATTTCTTTTTCTTTCTTGTAACAAGGTCTTTTCCTATCTTACAAGGCAGATTAGATCTTTAAGGTAATTTCCTTTCATAGCCTTTAGGGATTCCTCCTGGTTGTTAGAATAGAAGTTCCTCATGGATTTCCATTACATATGACAGTCTAACAAGTGTTCTCCATTCTTGAGCTCTGTGAGGATCAGATTTCATTACATTCATCTGAAGAATAAAATACAAAATTGTTATCTTTGGCAGCTTTTAATCTCTCCTGAGAAACTCTTTACAACAGTTCTATTTGTGATATATATGGTAATGTATTCACCAGGGGAGGTTTAGATGATATATCATGAAGAATTTCTTCCCCAAAAAGAGTTGTTAAGCATAGGCCCAGGCTGCCCAGGGAGGTGCTGGAGTCCCCAGTCCTGGAGGGCTTTAAAAGACATCTAGATGTGGTATTTGGGGACATGGTGGTGACAGCTTGATGGTTAGAGGTCTCTTCCAACCTTAATGATTTAGGTAGGAGCTGTTAATTCATTTCATAGAATCACAGAACCATCAAATAATTGGCAGGGCCCTACAAGGATCATGAACTGTGTATGAGCTGAACTGCTGCAGCAATACACAGAATCATGAAGCTCTTTCATGCCTTGAATCCTGACTCTAAATCCCAGGCCATCCTGGGCATTCCTTACCCAGAAGTATTTTTAGATTCATTGAAAATCAATGAGGGAAAAGAGAGTTGTGGGGTGGGGGGGGGGCAGAGCCCAAATTGT
>VWZO01006268.1:0-15803 GCA_013396975.1 Bucco capensis | reverse complement strand
CCAAAAGCCATCTTTGAACTAACCACCTTATCTTTCTTTATTGCTTGTCTCTTTCATATTGTTGTACCATTTAAATTTAGATAAAGCTATTCTTAGAAATTCACTGTCTGCGTGCCTAGTGTTTCTTATTTTTGTTTATTGCTGTTCCCATTTTGGGAAGAGGGGGTATTGTAGCAAAATCCTCTCAAAAGATTGTTCTTTTGACCTTAGCTTCTGGTCAAACCAGGACAAGCACCCATAAACCATGGAAATAACTGCAATTTGCTTTATACTAATGTCTTAATTTATCTCTTTCTTAAAAGGAGAAACAGAGTCAAGTGAATAAAAGATGGTCTCCATTCTGTGTGTTCCACAATCCTGTAAAAGTTCCTGGCCTCCTTCTTCAATATTCAAATATAAGTCAATTTAATTTCTGTGTATGTAAGAAGCCATAGCCTCTGGAGAGCCTGCTCTGATTTATCCCACTTCTCATTCTTCTTTATATTTTCAAAACAAAGCACAGTATAAGCAGGAAAGGCCATGGACATAACTGCAATTTGCTTTATACTAATGTCTTAATTTATCTCTTTCTTAAAAGGAGAAACAGAGTCAAGTGAATAAAAGATGGTCTCCATTCTGTGTGTTCCACAATCCTGTAAAAGTTCCTGGCTTCCTAGAGCAAAGTGGCAGAATCACCTCTCTTGATCTGCTGGCCATGCTTTTTTTGATGCAGCAGGCTCTCCAGAGGCTATGGCTATGGTTCCATATGGCTATGGAACTTTTACAGGATTGTGGAACACACAGAATGGAGACCATCTTTTATTCACTTGACTCTGTTTCTCCTTTTAAGAAAGAGATAAATTAAGACATTAGGGTTAGGGTTTTGCACTCCAGTTCCACTAACTTTTGCTGTTCTTCCACCTTCAGCTGCAGTCCCAGCCAACACAGCAGGAACATGTAAGAGACAGCAGAAGAAACCAACCCCTATATTTCCTTTGCTTTCTTAGGCTAAGTAGTCCCACTGGTGGATTCAAGATTCACAGTTTGCCAGTGAACTTCCACAGCTAGCTTTCTGTGTGCCACATCTCTTCCCTCTTCAGACACAGGATGCTTTACAAACTGCTATCTGGGGCACAAACAAATGCAGAAGGTAGCACATGAGCTACATTTGGGCCACAAGTCACTAGCTCTGGGGTCTTGCTGCAGGGGTTTCAGTACCTATGGCACTATAAGGTACTATTTTAGTGCATGTTCTCTTTGTCGTGTAGATGGCTAGGAAAATACTGACAGTTTTTACAGTATCCATTTTGAAGAGTAAGAATTGTTTTCTTCCACTGTATTCAAAAACCCCACTTTCTGCCTCCTTTTCACAAAGAATTATTTGAACAATTGAACTCTACCAGCAATAAATGATGATAAAAGGCATGCAAAAATACTGCAAGTCCATTCCCATAAAACATGCAAACTCATTTCTGAAAAGTAATGGAAGACAAGTGGGAAAAACATTTATCTTAAAGTGCAAACATGAAAGAGAAAACAACACACACGACACATGAAAAAAGCAGCTGCAGGGGTCAAAATTCTGTTGATATAGTACCATGTGTAGTGCATGCAAGGGCAAAAAACCAAAAACTGCTGCCAAGAGCACAGGGAGAAGATTAAGTAAAGAAACTTAGGACAGATAAATATTTTGAACCTCGTCTAACTAGATCACTGGATTTGTTGAGATTCAAGATGCTGAACAAAATCTGTGTTAAAAGCAAGTGAAAAATTTGTCTTGGTAGCTGAAGGTGATAAAATAGTGATGTAGATAAAAGTGAAACATAGAATTCATATAATGTGCTGCTAGAGATAAAATTCAGTAACATCTTTCACTGCTATTGCCCAAGTTTCACAGAAGTTCAATCTAGAGAACATGCAGACAACAACTGGAGCCCATCTCAGCACTCTGGCTGACCAATCACCTCCTAGTGTGGCTCTCCATTAAGAAGTGAGATTATATTTTACTAACAGTGGATCAAGTGAATCCCACGAGATCCTCATCACATTCTATCCCCACTGTGGTGGGGTCATATACTTTTTAGCACACAGCTCCAAAATTCAATACTGCTCATACATTTGTATAAAAATAGTTTCAGTGCACTCGCTAATGTCACATTTATACTTAAGCTAAAGGGAATTAGGATACTTTTACAAAAAAGAAAAAAAGAAATAAAACCCCCAGATATCCACAGACTGGTTAATATTGTTCTAAATACAGATATATTCCATAGATTAACAGATTTCAATCCAGAAAGATTCACCTAGTAGTAATTCTAATGCATTATTTATATCCTCCTAAAACAGCTTACTTTTAGAAAACAGATTGGTATGTTGTGCTGTGCTGCAGAGGGAAACAACATATTGCCACAACAACTATAAAGATGGTGTTCTGCTTTTCAGTTTAGTACTTGCCCGTAGAAAATATATGAAGAAATCTGTTTCTGTTCAGCATGTTTTCTAATGCATAAAATCAAAATTCAGTTTGCTAGTACACTAAAATCAGTATTCCTCTTTACTGTAACATAATTAACATTCCCACTTCTGTCTGTATTTTGGATCCAACTCAAACAGAGTAGTATTTAACAGTACAAGCTGTGTCATTATGCAGCCAAGAAGAACTACCAGGTCTGCATATATCTAAACTTCAAAACAACCTTTTAAGCTATATTTTCATCCAGCCTTGATTGTTTTGTAGCAAGTGAGACTGAGCACTGAATCTACTTAACAAGTGGAAAAAAATTGCAAATAATAAAAACTGTATACAGGTGTCCATACGCAATGCTACATTTTTCTCTTTCAGGCACAGTCTGAAAATCACTTGGGGTCTCCTGTGGCCCCTGGTGCGATAACTGTGCCGACAGCAGAGGGCGCATTAAATTCACTGCCCATGGTAAAGTGTAGGGAGTGATACCCATGTTCCTATAATCCTTGTATGGGTAGGATGAGCTCATTAGCCTTCTGGCAGTCATCCAAGGAGAGGGACAACTCTGATTCCAAACTTGGGCAGATGGAGCTCGTTTAGCCCTGTAAGGCCTTCCATCTAAGAGGCTAAACCTCCATCCTAAGGACCTCACTGCCAGCATCCAAGCTTGCTAGGCCCTGGCAGATGACCCTTAGAACTAAAGGGTGGGTCCAGCTCTGCGAATGCTGTGTCTCAACTAAAAAAAAATATCCACTGCGCAGGCTCAAGGGTGCTATCTGCTATACCCTTTTTATCAATGCGCTTGTAAAAGGCGCTGATGAGGAGCGTGGGTGGAGCCCCTCCCTGGATCCTCGTTCGCGAAGCCTAGCCACGATGACGACAATGACGATTTTTCTCTTTGCTGTTCTAGAACCCTACTTTTCCAATATTGTCAGTAAAACAAACAAGTAGTTCTCCTAACCACAGCAAATATGCCAGCTCTAATGGGGAAGAATACACTTTATAGTATCTGCTTCTCTAAGGTGCAAGATTAAGTCTCTATGATCTTAACAGGTATGATAAGTTAAATATCCTTGGTATGCACCAGAGTTGAGGAACATAAGGAAATTAATCTCACTGAAGAATAGCAGGTCCTATCCGGCACATGCTTCTTCTGGATTTGTCAATGCTGGCAGGACTAATGCCTTGGGGCTTGGTGACAACAAATTTTTGGTTAATGACTGATATCATTTCCTTTTGCAAAGTTCATGTACAGCATTTCTCACATTAGGGCACTTAAGAGTCTCCTGTGTTTACCTCCATTCCTAAAATTTCCTAAATATGAGCAGTTATCTGAAGATAAGACCTACGCCAAATACTGTGGCTTAAATGATCAAAGCATAAAAATATTCAGGAACCACACAAAGAAAAAAAAGTAAGCTTGTTTCCATATGAATAGTACCCAATTTTTACCTTTACCCAGAATCTCAGGTGTAATGTTTAGTTCTAATCATATACACTTTTTTTTTTTTACAACAAACCTTCTGCTATAGCCAAAAATAGTGAAAATGCTGCAAAATCATCTACACTTTCCGTCTACTGAATGTGACACTCCACATTGCACAGTTTCTTTCACTAATGCTTTTTCTTCCTTCACCATGTCAAGCCCTTTTTCATGCTTTAATGAATATTCTTTGCTCTGTTTCTCAAGAACTAAATAGCTTTCTGCAACTTATTTTCTTAACCTGTGGATTGCTTTGCCTAAAAGCTAATATGACAAGAGTAACAGTGGAGTAAGTATACAATTGGAGTTTTTGTTTTCCCAGTAAAGTGCATTTCAGGATTACTCTGTAACTCTAGATCTCCTCTTCCTGAAACATATTAATTTTTTATCTCCAAATGGAAGCCAAGATATTCAAATTAGACCTATTTAGTTCCTCTAATTTTACTATTAATAAAGTCTATGGAATTGTATTTTCTTCCTCCATTCTTTTTTATTAGACATTTCTTCATTTTCTCTACAGATTTTACCAAACCATGAATTAAAATTTTTGCATTTATGGAAGAATTAGAGAATCATCTTTCTTCATCGGTTATTTTCTCTCAGTCTCCCTTAGCTAAGATCACATTTTAGTTCTCAAGCAGCTAGCTAATTATTTGCAATTTGTTTCAGAATCTGTATTAGCAGTGCACTTTAGCAAAAAGTCTAAATCACAATCAAAACGGCTTTTAGAAGCTATTGAGCAAAATATGAATGAACTAGATAACGCCACTAAAAGTTGGGAGAAGCAGCAAATGATTTATTTCTTTCAGTAAGTGTTCATAATGTCAAGTATACGATTCTACATACTTCTACTTATCATGAAAAATTGATTAGTAAAGTGGTGCAAGCTCTCCTTACTCTGTATATAGAAGAAAACGAGATACACAAAATATGAAAATAACATCACTCAAAATTTTTTGAGTTCCTTGAGCTATAAAAGATTAAGATTAAATTAACCTTTGGTGAAACAGTTGGATTTCTCTAATAAAGATTCTAGGGAGGTGTCCTGGTTTGGGCTGGAGCAGAATTAATTCTGCTAAGATGGTATTGCTTCTAGCCAGGGTTCCTTTAAAAGTGACTGTATTCCTCTGAAAGGTGGCAGTGTGTTTTCAAAACACATTATCATCTTCTAATAGCTTAAGCCTGAATGTTTGGGTTACAGCCTGAGAATTGGAATGTAAACTTTCTGTGGCTTTACTGAGAAGACGGGGGTGTGCAGGGCGAGAGCATACACCTATAGGAAAGAGACAGGCAAGGCAGGTGACCCCAAACTGACCAACTGAGTATTCCATTTCATACATGTCATGCTCAGTATAAATTTAGGAGGGGCTGTCCCCTCTTCTCTCTCTCTTCTTCGCCTCTCTTGCAGCCCTGCTTGGCGCCCCAGCTTTGCTGCTTTCCCACTTCTGAGTCCAGGCCTCCAGGGTCCAGCTTCCTCCCTCCCCCTGCCGCCAGGGGAGTTCTGCTGTGGTAATATAGCGACCGGGAGGGAAGGTGGGAGGTTTGGATCTTGGTGCTGGCTCTGTATCTTTGCTTGTATATATTTGCTTGCTGCCATTGTTTTCTATCAAAATAGTTAAACTTACTCTGCCTTTTCCAATCCACAAGTCTCGTTATTTCATCCAAACCATAACAGGAGGAAGCTTTACTTGATGAAGATGAGTGTGTCTCTTTCCAACTAATGGCATTTTCAAAAATGTGAGATCACTGAATCTGAATGTTTCTTAGCTCAATGCTCACTATATCCAAATGTTCTCTTGTTCATAATCCCATTTCCAGTCTCTAGAAAAAACATATCAGATCTCCTAATGCTCAAATGAAAGGTGAAATACTTAAAATTAGAAACTTGATTGCAAATTACTAATAATGGAAATTGAAAGATTTCTAGCATCTTCAAAAAAAGCAGACAGACTCTTGAAGGAAAATTAAAAGAGGAAAAAAAAATTCCCACACATTCTGTCCCCAATAATTCTAAATTGTATTAACAGTGAATCATGTTTTTATCTATGTCATCTATAAAGGAAACCTCTCCCTTCTGATATGTAATCATTTTAACTTGGGTGTTGACAAAAAGCATTAGGGAAGTACATTATATCAGAAAAAGTACTGTACCAAATAAAATCTTGGCAATAGCTAGCTTTAAAAGTGCATGCCATGAGAGCTTAAGTGTGTTAGATTACAACACAGGAAACTTTTGTTTTATTTAACATTGTGTCCTGGTTTGACTGGAAGCTNATTCTTTCAGGGAGGAAAGAGTTCAGCTACTGAGTCTCTCTTCTTTTAAAGAAACAGTATCCATATCCAAATTCAAAAGTTCAAAAGGGAACATGACGTACACTCTTAAATTTTAATCACTCCAGTACACATTGCTATATGCTTGTTCTTTGGACATGAAAAAGATGTTTAAATGCCCAAAAGACTTGACAGCTTCTTCAACTGTAACAGTAAACACTATCATTCTTCAGATTTAATTCTGCAATGCAGCTACCATGCACCATTTCTTCAGTATTTTGCAGTACAATATATAATAATTCATTTTGCTACTTCACTACTTTATTATTCCATTTCCTACTAGATCGTTTATCAGCTTCAGACACAGTAAGTTCATATGAAATTTATTCTGTTTGGTGGTATCTTTTGGATACACACAGTGACTGCCTGTAGTTTTACCTAAAATAGTTAATGTAAAGAAAATAAAAAGCCCACGACATATTCAGAAAATGTTGTTTTCTTCCAAATGCAGACATGAGGAAAAAAAGTGATTAGAAGATGGATATCAAAATTTAAAGGAGGGTCATGGATAAGAAACATAATGTATAACAGATACATTGATACTACAAAGCATTAAGAAACATTTTTTAAAATAAGGTAATTTTAATTCTCCCAGACATTAGGAATTTCTTTTTTCCTGAATTTTTTTTTATTTGAAGGACTAAGCCATGTACTCTATTTCAATCTCCATGTAAGCTGCATTTGATTTACCTTAATTTCTATGTATTCAGAAAGTTTAGTACCATGAAAACCAATTATAAATATAAAACTTACTTGATCCAGTAACAATTTGCAGAAGTGGACTTCAGGCCAGGGGCACAAAATTCTGTGAAATTTATAACAATACGTTCCTTTATTAAGTAAGTCTCATCTAAAACTCTCTCATTAGTATGTATTTGATGTAGACCTTCTGGTAATACACAACAAATCTCAAATATGCAAGTACTCTTGTACTCTTCATACCATTGTTGAATGTTGAATTTTACCTGTCATGAGTCATCCTATTTAACTGTAATTTAACCTGTGCTTTATTCCATCTGTGTAATAAGAATCCATGCTGCAATTATGGGATGCACCTAACTGTACACCATTTCAACCTTCCTCCAGGAACAGAACACTGTCTTTCTTAGTTGTTATGATCTAAGTTGTCTGTGGGATTCTAGATAAAATAAAATAATAGTTTCTAATACTTACCATTTATACAAGAAAAAAAGGCATACAGCATTTCTATAGTTGTAAGTTGTTCATCAATATTTTCTTGGGATACCAATCAATATAACCTTGGGAGAGAAGCAACCATCCACGGGTCATTTACTAAAAACACCCACTGTTTTGGCAGATAGTCAACAATAAAATACATAATTCACTTCAGTGGGCTTAGTTTCTTTCCTATGTTGCTTTTGTCCAGCAAGATACCAATGTCTGCAAGGATGAATCAGGACCTTATCTGTGACATTGGACAGACTCCAGCTGTTGACTTGTAGAATGGTAGCACTATGAGTACAACGTTACTATTTCAGGTAGAGGTGGCTGCACTTGGAGACTTTGTGCGTCTTTCTTTAGAAAAACTACACATTACCAAGGATGCTGGAAAAACACAAAAGTGTCAGTGAAAACCACTGCCCCTTCTCACAGCATATTAACCACCAAAGCAGCCTGACATGAAGAAGCAGATGATCCCTTCTTTTGCAAGATGAGCACTTAATGCACAACAGCTCATGGACTTCTACTATGCCGAGATTACAGTATCTGTACAGTCTGAAAGTATCTTAAAGTCAAGCAGCTTATATATATTTCACTAAATGAAGGAACATATTCACAGCACAGCCAGCTATTTTGGCCTTCAGTATAGCTATATTACAACAGTGTAGCTACACTATATTCTAGTCTATATATTCTCATCATCATCATCTATTATATATCATATATATCGTCTATATATTCTAGCTTCAAGATGATCATACAAAATTTTAGAGTATATACAGATACACTGAGACAATACTGATATGTTGTATTTATCCAGGAGCTCCCTGAGTAATTTTTCCTTCTTGACAGTATATAACTAAAGTGTTAAGTGGTTTACAGTACAATCCACGACAGAAGGCAAGCAGAGTTTCTTCCTGACAAATCCCTGGCAAGTTTGCAAAGTTGTTTATCCCACTGGTTATTATTAACACCAAATTGTGTAAAAGACATATCAAATAGTAAAGAGGTCACATCAGACAACGTCCTCAGCAGCTTTAACCACAAATAAGAGCATAAAAAGACTTCAGCTAAAAGTAATTAAATCCTAAGGTGCTGGGGTTTAAAGGCTTGCAACAGGAACTCCAAATGCACCTCAGAAATCAGTAGCTTTTGTATGCCATTTCCCTCAGATACAATTTCCAAACTTAAATGCAATTTAACAAAAATAAGTCATGAAATTGGGCATGAAGCCATCATTCTTAATACAGAATCACAGAATCATTAAGGTTGGATGAGACCTCCAAGATCATCAAGTTCAACCATAATACCTTCTTGTTAATCTAGTTTATAACCAGTGGTAGAATTAATCACCTAATTACAAAAGTCACTATGTAGTAACAATAGTTAAAGCCACAGGAAAAGCAGTCAAGACAAGCTTTGGCTCAGGTGCCCCTCATACCCCAAATGATCCCTTCCTTGTATCAGCTAATTAAAAATACCCAAAGCCCTGCTTCTTCTTTTCAACCACATAGAACTGTGTGGCCTTGAGGCTGAGACTGGCCATGCTAGCTCTGGCTGAATTCCCCTTTCCCTGCCTGATGCTTGGTTTCACTGGGTTTAGCTGTAACAGCAATTCCTCTAACTGACCAGATGTTTGTGGCTGGTTTATTTCACTTTTGTTATCTTTGCATGGTACAACCACTGTCAGTGGTTATTCCACGTGGAATAAGGCATTTAGAACTCTAATATAACAATGCGATCCAAAGAAACACAGGCTTGCTAAAGATAGCGGAGACCCAGAATGCAACACAGGCACATGATCATGTAAGATGGGGCACTGGAGACCACAATAGCTATGAAAACTTCCCAGTTTGCAGACTTCAAGGCACAATTCCATGGGCAGAACCACAGGAACTAGGGATTAAAAAGTGCATGTAACAGTCTCAATGGCAATACCATTCTTTCTTTTTTTCTTTAATAATTACATCAGGACTAACAATCAACACACTCTTAAGATTCCAGTTATATGAAGCTTTGCTCATAAATAAAAAGTAAGCATAAAACCCTGCAAACTTGCTGCTGAATGGCCATTAAACCATTAATGCTATAACACCATCAGTGAAATACTACAGTTTCATAGAGAGTAAACTAAAAATGTATCAGGCCAGGGTCTGTGTACTCTGCAACTGCATGTTAACACAGAATGACTTGAGTTTTCTTTATCTCAAAGTTTATTGTGCTTTAAACTTAAGTTCAACTAGTGAAGTTTAGAACTTAAGAATTGTTATGTCATTTTGAGAACTTATCCAGAGCAGGAGTGGTTTTGAACATAGAAAACAGCTCCTCAGAGTCACCCAAATAAGTGAAGGAGAATGCTGATGTGGATACAGTATGAACTGCACAGAGTAAAAATGCTCTCCCATTAAGACAGCAACCCTCAATCTTAATTCTGTGGGTTCACAGCTAGTCAGTCAATGCAACTGAGTATTGTTTCATATTAAATCCACTATCTTTCCATGCAGATCCCAGGGTTTCATATTTCCCTAACATGAAATAAAACACGAGGAGCCACATATAGTATTTCTGTCTGAGATCACTAACAAAAATTATTATAAGCTTCAGAAATTTAGCAAACAATACAAACATATAACAAGATGGGAATTTATATTCACAAAAGGGAATTTATAGCAGGAACCATTACTAAATATTGCCAATCGCTAGACTTAAGTAGTTATTATCATATCCTAGTAAATAATATGCCAGAAACATAGAAATTGCCCATAAACACAAATATACGCACACACGTATACACAAAATGCAGGTATCCTCCTCACATGCATTAAGAGCCTTCCCTTGTACAGCAGACAGAGGAAGCTTGGGCCCTCTGCTGTCAGCAGGCTAGCTCAGTCCTGCACCTACACTACAGAACCTCCACCACTGCAGACCTCTGGGGATAACTGCAGGTCAGAAGCTCACAGAATCACTCCTATTTACAATCCANCTGATGAAGAGCGTGGATGGAGCCCTCCCTGGATCTTCATTCACAAAGCCTAACCACGACAATCCAAGGTTTATATACTTCAGTTTAATGGTAGTGTGCATTCTGCCACAACACAATGGACACATTTCAGCTTACTGGAAGACAGAAAAAATATTTGACAAAGTTATCACATTACAAAATAAACACAGAGAAGCTGCTTATGCATTTACAAAGAAATTCCGAAGTCTGAACAGTTCTGTCCTCTCAGACTGTTCTCCAGAAAAGCTTTAATGAAAGATAAAAATGAGATGCACAGTACCTTTAACAGAGAGAGCTCAGAAGAAATTCACTTCACATCAGGGTTCTGCTGCACTGAAGTACTTCTTAAAATAGCACTTAAATGAAATACTTCCCATTATCATTTATTAAAACTCTTCTATTACATCCACTCAGAAGTTTATGATTTTTTCTCTTTGTGAAGTTTTTCTATCTGATTGCTTAAGCATACATGGCAAGTATGCTGGAAATCACAGTTAAAAAGTACCACAGATTTTAAGTATCACATTTTTAGAAGGAGGGTGTCAGAATGCTGAAAAAAAAGGATGGCAAGTGGAAATTCAAGAAAAGAGAGGATACCTAGACTGGCATGTGACAACCGACGGGCCACTAATAGAGGAGAGAGGAAATGGAGCATCTCCTTTTGAGACATGTCAGGCTGCACAGAGAATGCAATTTTCTAGATCCACGTTTTCCTGGGAAGATACCACAGTGGTGGGAAGCGCAGCTCCACTAGCTGCACTTGCTGCTTGACAAGCATTCTGAGAAGCAGGCCTATTTAAACATTCTAAGCTATGATCACAGACTTTCACCATGGTTAAAGAAATTAATGCAAACTAAAATATCTTCCCCTCAAAACTACTATTTCAAACCAGATGATTTATTTTACCCAATTATTTTAAATTTTTTTGTGCTTTGTAAACCTTATGCTTACTGATTAGACATATCAGATTTAACAACTGTCTATCATTTGCTGTTTGAAACTTAAAAATCATGTAGGAATTGGTTAAGCAGGGTTGAACAAGAAAAAGATCTTAAAGTATGTTTTTCTTTCTTAGCTATCACAAATTTAGAAAATTTTTACATATTTTTCTTGATAGTAGCACTTAAAGATTAAAGTGGCTATATATGACAACTGCACAAATGCTCATTACTGTCCTTTTGCATCATCATTTCATTTAATAGAAACAATGAGGCATGGAATTTATAAAACCACTTGAAGAAGACCTAAGAATCTTTAGACTTACTAGAACACAAGTATTCAATATTAAGACATCCAGATCTTGGAAAAGTCCTTCACTCTCAGTTTCGGGGAAGTATTTTACAAATTAAGAAGTATTCTACCTATCAAAATGCCAATTTAAATCTTTCTTTAAACAAAACAAAAAACTGCAGGGGGGTTGGACTAGATGACCTCCAGAGGTCCCTTCCAACCCAAACCATTCTATGATTCTATTAATCTCTCTCACAATCCTGAACTCATTACTCTGCTTCAATTCTGTGCTATATTCTAAAGGCTCTGTTGGCTGTAGGTAGGAAAGTGTTCAAAGTCACTTGGTGCCCAAGTGTAGAGGAACTGTAAGGACAGAATATTAAGGGTTAAAATAATTCAGGCACAAAGGACTAATGAAAGATCCACATAGGGACTACTGGTCCTGTATGTCCTATTACACTAAATGCAAATCAATGAAAACAATACCTAACCTAAGCATAGTCCACTCAAATAAGCTTAGTATTTCTCAATAATGCATAAATATTAAATTAGACATGACTACTATAAAATGTAAAGCAATTAAATAAAAAAATATATCTGTGAAAAAAGGTTTACATGAACTTCACATGTAGCTACACATCATGTATTGGAATATTCTAACAATCCACAGTTACACACCTATCTGAAGCGGGAATGATATACTGAGTAGATACTACTCTGATGAGAATTCATGTGTCTACTCTTGCTGGCCACACAGTATTTTGTAATAGGAATTTTATGATGAGAATTTATCTTTTAAAGGTACACACATCACTAGTCTTTCTACTGAATTTCAGAGCAAATAAACACTGTATTATTCATTTTAAGATATACTCTTGGTCTTTCTCCCCTCCTCCCCACAAAACTGCATTTCCCATCTATGGTCTTTAATTCTGTTCTGCTTTAGATGGTTTGAAGAAGGAAACCATAGTTGTATAATCGGTAAGAATAACATTTCTGTTAGATTTGTACAAAAAATACTTGCCTACTAGAGACTAATATTTTAAAAAACACCAATTCTTTACTCAAAGAAAAAAATCTTTGTGTAAATAATAAATGCAAATATCCTTCATATTTTTTTCCAAACTGTAAAGTTAAAATCAAAATATCATTATTTGAAAGTTAGGAAACTCTGAAATATTAGGGTTTCTCATTCAGGAGATTTGCATGTCTAGTTTTTCTTTAATCACATTGATTAAACTTTATGGTATTTTTCCCCACTTCAAATTTCTTATTACATCATAAAACAATAAAGAAGACTAACAGACTCTAATTATATATACCCACCAAGGTTTGATTCTACACAAAAAATAACTGATCGAGCTGACTTAGAAAAACTACATGTAGGAAGAGGTTGTAAGTCCTTGTTTGCAGGATATCTGATTACACAGTACCACATTAAAGCAGTATTAAAAGACAGCATCAAAAAACCAAGTCAAAATTATTTATAAAAGCAGGCCGAACTTTACAAAATGTAGCATAACTAATTTCAAACACCTACTTGGTTCTGTAGCCACCATTCTTACTGCCTTTGTATTTTCCTCAAGCTTTTTAACTTGTTTCTTTCTCTCTTACTCAGCTTTTGGTTGAAGGAAATACTTGCAGGCTTCACATGACCAACAGGTGTGATGTATTGCTCCTCTTCTACACTTACAGGTGAAGAAAGGTTCATCACAAAAGGTGACCCATCAGCAGCAGCACTCCTAGAAGACTGTCTGGTAGCCTCAAAATCATACTCGCTCTCTGCTTCTCTATGAAGTAATGTAGTAAAAGAAGTAACTCCAAACATTTTTTGTAGTTTGTCAGTACTGGAATTATATAGGTCCTGAAAAGAATTACCACCTTTTTTATCGGACTCTAACTGCAAACTACACTGTCTGTAAATAGCTGGATTTTCATTTTGATCATGGTAAATTGTTCTTATACTGCAAGTTCCATGTAATGCCGGTGACAAAACTAGCCTCTCTCTGACACTTAAATCAAAACTACGTGTTCTTCTGTTAAAAGGCTTTGCAATGCATGTGTCATTCATAGGATAGAAGGCAGAAAGATTTCTTTTTTGTTTTAATGCCTTTGAGGGAAGTTTTTTACTTCTCATATCAAATCTGGGAGCTCTTACTTCTAGACAAAGTGCTTCTGTTAATCTTCCAGTACCGTTATTATTGCTGGTCATGTATGGAAGTCTTTGATTTTTGATCTTCAGAGTTGCAGTTACCATTTCATGGCACGTATCCTTGCTAAAACCAGACCGAACTTTGAGGAGAGGTAAGTCTTTTTCTGATGATTTTGCCAATTTAACAGAGAAAGCTGGCTGATAGTCAGTTCGACTTTTCCAGAAATGTATATTTACTAACTGTCCACAGGAACGTTTTGTGTTGCAAACAAAATTAAAGCCCCCTAAGCAGACCTCACAAAATGGACAGTGCAGTTTTCCAATTGTCCACTGTGCCTATTGACAAGAAAAGAAAAGAAAAAAACCCACCACAGTCCTCAACGTATTAATTGTAAAAAAAATAAATTAAAAAAATCAGAAATCATTACCAGAGTTACTTTCCTCCTTTAATAAAAGGGTTTACTTTTTCTTTTTCAAACACAATAAAAGAGACTTTATAGCAGAAAGAAATACACCAGGACTAGTGTTCTGGTTAGAACTCTGCTTGCTGCAGTGTTACCCGATTCTAAGAAATTTAGAATACACATTTCGAAATGTAGGGGCTTTGAAATATGTTTCAAATTTGTCCATAGAGAGAATAATGCTGCAATACTGATGAAAACATTAGATCCTTTAAAGCAGTGAAATCAATTTACCATATTAATCTGGATGTGGCAAGTAGTTTCTCAGCTGCATCTTCTGAGTCCTGATACATTTATTGAATACTAAATACAGTAGAAGTAGACTCTTTAAAAAAGAAGGATAGCTTTTTACTTCACTTACCTCATGAAAACTTGAAATGGTACTTGTGGTGTATATAGTATTAAAACATAATCTGCCTGAGATATCATGAAAAATTCATAATATGCTAAGAAGGCAGTTATTTTTGTTATTTGTAATTCCAAGAATTTCATTTCAAACCTAAAGGCACTTTTTAAAAAAAAAAATATGTTTCAAAGATCTATAAACTCCAAAATATTTGCACAACTATTAGTATTTTCACTAAATATATTCATCTTTCAGAAACATCTTTGAGGATTAAAGTTGTGCAAATGTTTGTAGGATCAAATCCCAGGTCAGAAGTGACATTAACTCCAGTCATATACTCATGAGTGTGCCTACAGCAGGGTTGAGCCATGAATATAGAAGCTGCCCAAAATTTCTAGTTAAAGCAGTGCTTTCAGTTGCAGATGTCTTTCAAGATAGTTTGGGAAGATGATTCCATGAGTTATGCTTGTCTGACTGGAAGCTTCAGAAAGTTTTGCAGTGTGGAATGTTATTTTTCACATACAGTGCCAGAAAAGGTTCTAGAAACATTTATTTGAGAATTAACTCCTCGTGTTCTGTGAGTTAAAACCTCAAAACTTCACAGAGTACCAAAATGTGCCTTTCATTGCACCTATGATAATCTGTTTAAATACGGGCATGTTAGAAAAAAAAAAATTCTCACTTTACATATGGCCAAAGGCTTTCAAAGCCCTGAAAATTCCTTGAACATTGTCCTGGTTTGACCAGAGTAACTGAGGATTTACTAGGGTCAAGAGGACAATCTTTTGAGAGGGGTTTCCAAAGCCCCCCTCTCCCCAGTATATTGGGGACTGCAAATTGAAATAAGAACACCAGGCATGCAGATAGTGAATTTCTAAGAAGAGCTTTATCTAAATTTAAATGGTACAACAGTATGAAAGAGATAAACAATAAAGAGAAATAAGTTTGTTAGTTCAAAGATGGCTTCAGCCCTTCCTCCCCCTTTCTAATAATCTCAATGTTCTGATTTTGCCAGCAAAAGCTGGCAGGTTTCCAAACATCCACCCCCTCCTTATTTCAGGACCTTATCGCTCCCCCCACCCCTTACTTTCACCCAGGGAAGGAAGACTTTGTAAATACCAGAGGCCTTTTTCTGTAAAACAGAGGAAGAGCTGAGCCCCGAGCACAGTTCCA
>VWZO01006267.1:0-10101 GCA_013396975.1 Bucco capensis | reverse complement strand
TTTGGGCAGCTCCGTCAGCCTGTGCATTATTCATTTGCTCCTTATCAGCCCAGTATTTCAGTACATGAGCATCCACATGACAGACTCTTACAGTTAGTTTCTCTACCTGAGTGGTGATGTTTTGCCATGTCTTGGAAGCCCAAGTAGGTGTTCCCTTCCACTGCCAATTGGCCTTCTTCCATCGATCTGGCCTTCTTCCATTGATCTAGCCATCCCCAGAAAGCATTAGCCACCATCCATCCATGAGTCAGTGTAGAGATAGAGCTTTGGCCACTTCTCTCACTCAACAATGTCCAAGGCCAGCTGGACGGCTCTAAGCTCTGCCATCTGACTGGATCCACCCTCTCCTTTGGTGGCCTTTGCGACACGTTTTAAGGGACTCCACATGGCTGCCTTCCACTTCCGGTTTGCCCCAACAATACGGCAAGAACCATCAGTGAAAAGAGCATACTNATCAATTTGCCACGCCTCACCATACCTGTACTTAGACCAACGTCCACCATACCACAGGGGCTTCGCTCTTTTTGCCTGCTTGATGGCAGCACATGTCTTACAGTTGTGAATAACCTGTGAGTTAGAGTCTAGAGTTAAATCCACCCCTCGGTCACATGCCCATTGGTAGGTGGCATCTCTTCCCTGGTGACCTGAAGCACTGTGAGTCCATTGAGCTAGAAACAGCTCTCCCTTATGTTGCCAGTCTAAATCTACCTCTGATATTTCGATTTGGGCAGCTCCGTCAGCCTGTGCATTATTCATTTGCTCCTTATCAGCCCAGTATTTCAGTACATGAGCATCCACATGACAGACTCTTACAGTTAGTTTCTCTACCTGAGTGGTGATGTTTTGCCATGTCTTGGAAGCCCAAGTAGGTGTTCCCTTCCACTGCCAATTGGCCTTCTTCCATCGATCTGGCCTTCTTCCATTGATCTAGCCATCCCCAGAAAGCATTAGCCACCATCCATCCATGAGTCAGTGTAGAGATAGAGCTTTGGCCACTTCTCTCACTCAACAATGTCCAAGGCCAGCTGGACGGCTCTAAGCTCTGCCATCTGACTGGATCCACCCTCTCCTTTGGTGGCCTTTGCGACACGTTTTAAGGGACTCCACATGGCTGCCTTCCACTTCCGGTTTGCCCCAACAATACGGCAAGAACCATCAGTGAAAAGAGCATACTGTTTCTCATCCTCTGGCAGCTGCTTGTATGGTGGAGCTTCCTCTGTGTGTGTCACTGGCTATTATTCCTCGTCGGCTAGACCAAAACTTTCACCTTTTGGCCAGTTGGTTATCACCTCTAGGATCCCAGGGTGGTTCGGGTTACCAATGCAGGCACGTTGTGTGATTAGGGCCATCCACTTACTCCAGGTTGCATCGGTTGCATGATGCATAGCAGGAAACTTGCTTTTGAACATCCACCCCAGCACTGGTAGTCAGGGTGACAGAAGCCGTGCCTCTGTGCCGATCACCTCTGATGCAGATTGGACCCCTTCATAGGCTGCCAGGATCTCTTTTCTCAGTTGGAGTATAGTTTGCCATTTGCCTCAGATCCCCTATAGGCTTGGCTCCAGAATTCAAGTGGCCGGCCTCGAGTTTCTCCGGCTACCTTTTGCCNTCCAGGTGAAAGCAAACTGTGGCCTGCACTCTGCATCTAACGGAATGGAGAAAAATGCATTTGCAATGTCTATGGTGGCATACCACTTAGCTGCTTTGGACTCCAGCTCATACTGGAGCTCTAACATGTCTGGCACAGCTGCACTCACTGGTTGTGTGACTTCATTTAGGCCACAATAGTCTAGAGTCAATCTCCATTTTCCATTTGACTTGCGCACAGGCCAGATGGGGCTGTTGAAGCGTGATTGGATTCGGCTGATTACCCATTGGCTCTCTAGCTCTCAGATCAATTTGTGGATTGGGACAATGGAGTCTCGGTCTGTCCGGTACTGCCAGCGATGGACAACTGATGTGGCAATGGGTACCTTCTGCCTCTACCTGCAAAAGACTTACAACAGAGGGTTTATCTGACAGTCCGGGCAAGGTATTCAATTGTCTGCTTCTGTCAGTCTCTACACCAGCAATTCCAAAAGCCCACCGATACCCCTTTGGGTCCTTGAAGTACCCACTATGGAGGTATTCAATGCCTAGGATACATGGGGCATTTGGGCCAGTCACAATAGGGTGTTTAGTCCAGTCCTTCCTAGTTAAGCTTATTTCAGTTTCCAGTACCATTAGCTCTTGAGAACCCCCAGTCACCCCAGAGATGGAAATAGTTTGTGGCCCCACATGTCCTGAAGGCATTAAGGTGCATTGTGTGCCACTGTCGACTAGAGCCCTAGATTCTTCTGGCTCAGACGTACCAGGCCATCGAATCCACACAGTCCAATAGGTTCTGTTGTCCCTCTCCTCCCCCTGGTTGGAGGCTGGGCCCCTCTACTTGTAGTTGGAATACCTGCGTCCACAGGAAGCTGGCACAGCACTCACCCTTGCTGACTTCTCCCCTGGCCTCTGGCATTCATTCTGCTCCTGCACACAGGCTGCCAAGGCATGGCTGGATTTCTTGTGCCAGCAATCCATGTTCTCCCCATTATCCAGCAGGAAATACCACAGCTGGGTTCATGAGAGAGAGTCTCTTTGTGGAGGTGGAGGGCGTCTGTTCCTGGTCTATACTGGTGTGACGCTGTGGTTGTTCTCCTTCATCTTCTCTTTAAGCCGTCAGTAGCTGTCATTGTCCGGTTGATGAGCCTTTCCTACACTCCCTGCACATTGTCCTTAAGATCTCACATACAGTCTTTAGTCTTTCATGTTGTCAGTCATATCGTTCCTGAAATTCTTGAAGTCATCAGCCATTTTCTCCACTGTTGACACCAGGGATTGGAGCAGACCATGCATGGCGTCCTCACAGTCTCGCAACTTCTTTGCCGCATCACCTACCGTATCCTCTCCTTTATCGTACTGTAGTGACACGAGAAACTACATTTGTGGGGCGAGCCAGCACATCTTGGACCACATCCGGGATGTACATCTGATGTCATCAGGGCTTGTGATGTCCAGGTTGTTGCTGAAAAGGATTTCGAGGATGGCCATCTCTCTGAGGCATCAGATCCCTTCCTCCATGGTCTTCCAGGGTCCTTGTTGTTTCCTCAGGTCCTCTTCATGGCTGTATCTCTCCCTGATGCTCCTCAGGAGGCACTGCCAGACACTGGTAGACTCCTTTGCTGCCACAAACGATTGGTCAATGCCAGAGTCCTGGGACAGGTTTCCTAGCTGTTGGGCTTTGGTGCTATCCAGCCGTGTATCATTGCTGAACATGTCCCACACATGGAGCATCCAGGTCAGAATGGATTCTGGTTTCTGGGTGATCTCCTTACATAGTAGGCGGAGTCCCTAGAGAGAAAAGGACTCGGTGATGACTTCAGGCTCCGCTACCTCTGCTGGCTGTGAAGGTCCCGGTTGGGCATCATCATCGGCCAAATGCACTGACTTGGTCTTGTACTTCTTCCTTTGCACCGAGGTGACAGTTGCTGGTTGAGCCTGGGGTTGTGGCAGAGGCTGAGGTGTTGGCAGGCTGCAGGCAGAGCAGGATGGTAAAGGCTGTGGGAGGCTACAGGCAGAGCAGAGTGGTAGGGACTCTGGTTGGGCCAAAGGTTGGGCCAAGGGTTGTGGCTAGACTGGAGGCTGGGTGACAGGCTGGGCAACAGGCTGGGGTTGGACCGGAGTCTGGGGCTCGGGCAAGGATCTCCTCTGTGGCAGAGGCTGTGGTTGTGGCGAGGGTTGTTACACTGGTTTGGCTGGGGGCTGAACTGTTCCGACATCTGCTGGTTTTGGCCCTGTGTTGTTGTTCTCTCCCCCTACCTGTAGGGGATGCCGTGTGGCTAAAACCATGGTACAGTATGCGTAAGCCAACACCCAACAGATGGCACTCAGCTGGTTTTGCTTTGAACCAGAGGACAGGCGTTCCCGCAGACACTTAGCAATTTGGCTAGGGGTTCAAGTTTGGTCGGGGAAAGCTTCCAATCTATTGGAGCAGAGAATTTCCTTAAAATTTGGCCCACTTCTTCCCACTCCCCCATCCAATTGGCATGGTTTGGATCTGGGGTAGGCTCCCAGGCAGTGTTCCCAGGAACCCTGGCCCTGGTCCAAAACACCAAATAAATTGTATACACCATGCTGGGCAGAGTCAGAAGCAGGATCACTAGTAAAAACATGACATCCTTGGCAGTCAGGGGAGACTCTAAACTTTCACTGATCCCAATCCCATATGGGTCAGTGGAATTGGTGAAATATCAAAAAATAGGATGTTATGCTCGGATACCAAAAGAACTTCTGGTACATGTCACAGTCAAACCTCATGATCGCAATGGTTATGGTAGCATAGATCCACTGCATGCCACATACCAACCAGAGCAATTCTTATCAACAAGCCACCGTTCCAGAAAAGTTTTGCTAGGAGTGCAAATCCTTATAATTGCCCCCCTCCCCCGAAATAGCAGATTGACAGGCATTGTGAAAAACAATTCAAATTGTATATGAACCACACACAAAAAATTTTACACAAATAAGTTATTCTTTACACTCACCTCTATAGCACCCCCTGGTGCTCCACGTTGGCTGCGCCAATTAATTGTCTTGGTTTGAAAAGACAACCTGGGAGAAGACCCTGTTAGGAACCTCCCCCTTCCCCAAAAAGGAAAGAAAATGAATAATTCACTCTGCACACTGAGGTGAGTTATAAAGAATAACTTTTTTAACAGAGAAAAAAACAATATATACAAAACAATGAGATACAGAGTGGGACAAACCCTCCCAGTTCCCCCTCACACCACCGGCTGCCCCTCCAACTTGCAGTAAAACCTGCTTGAGTACAGTCCAATTAAGATGAGGAGGCAGATGAGATGGTGTACGAAGGAAACCAGGGTGGTGGAGTGGTGATGGTGATGGGATGATGGATGGATGAGTAGATATGAAACAAAGGGATGGTCCAGCCGCCCGAGCACGTTCCAGCCAAGATGGAGGAGACCACGCGTTCCCTCTCGCCGTCTTCTCTGAAGGATTAGGGTGTTCCCAGCACTCCCCATGGTGGAAGTCCATCCGTCCCTCCTGGTGGGCTGGTCACACCTCTGCCTTCCACACCATGGCTGCATCACTGCTTCTTTCTGCTACTGCTGCTTGCAGCTGCTCCAGGACTCGTGGGTGCAGGCTGCCGCCGCCACTGCTGCTCCGGGACTCACAGGCACCGGCTGCCACTGTTTGCCACTTGTGGGGGTTGCTGCCGCCCAGCAGGATGCGCACCACTTCTGGCGGTGGTCCCCTGTCTCTGGGGCTGCCCGGGGTGCCCCTGCCGCCGCTGCAGCCAGCACAGCTCCCCATACAGAGCCAGCACCGCCATGGCAGGGGTGTGGGTTACCATGCTGACCTGTCGTAGCCGGCTTGGCTCCTGCTGGCGCGGCTCAGCCAGTGGAGAGGGCTACCCCCCACCGAGAGTTTATGGGGGGGCGGGGGGGTGAAGGGGAGAAAAGATGGATACCTCCAGTCATTTACATACCCTATAACAATGAAGAAGACAATCTCTGCACGCATTGTTCAGTGTATTTCTTCCTCTGTGTCAGCTAGCTAAGTAATCTCTTTCAGTAATTTTTAGGTATTGTTTGGCTGGTGTTTATATGTGCCACTTTAATTCTACAGAACAGCATCATGAAGGCACTGAGTGCTGCAAACTTCACATCCTGCAGGTAGGAATTATGTCTGATGCCAAGCTCAGAAAATCAATACTCCAGTGAATAGCTAATTTGTACAGCTGTTATGTTTGCTCCCACCATCAAGGGAGTAGTGCTGATGTGCTCAAAAAGCCCAGCAGCCCTTTAAAAGCCTTGTATTTACCATCTTTCTTCATGGTGATGGTATTCCTTGTAATTTCATGATGGGAATTTGATCATGTTGTTAACAGGCCTGGGTGCTGAGCTGTGGAGGGAAGTGCTCTGTGCTCTTCTCTTTAAACCATAGTACAAGGGGTAAAAAAAAAAAGAGTAATCCTACTGGTAAGAAACATCATCTCAGATGCAGAAGGTGCTGCATAGGTGTCAAGGGATAGGGCTGGGTCAGTCACCAACCCAGGGACAGATATTTTCTAGTATCCCACTTTTTGCCCCACTCCAGGGAGGAAAAGGGGAAATTAACAGAGAGGTCTCTGTTAATTGTGAATTGGAAATGAAACTTAAACTACTTTTATGGAAATAACAACACAAAAATGAAGATTATATATACACACACAAAACCAGAACCAACTCCTCCCCTTGATGGTACCTACATCACCACTGATACTGTAGCAGGAGGACTTCAGCAGCAGTTGGGACTCAGGCTCAGGAGGCTGGATCCTGGAACTCGGGAACTCTTGAATTGAGAGGGAAGGCCAAATAGATAGAGTCTTGTAGGAAGAGAGCTGGGCTGCTGATCCTCACAAGGCTCAGGGTGCTCAGTGTTCTGGGATTGAGTGCAGAGCAGAGAAAGTCCTGAGGAGCAGAGCTGGGCTTCTGCCCTTCACAGGGCTCAGATGCTCAACCTTGGGTGGAGACCCAAACCTCTCCTTATACACACATACAAACAAGTTGTTAATTAGCTGCTAATTATCTTAATAAAGCACCTGTTTACTTGGCTCTTGGGCATCATGCAAGAGACCCCAAGGCCCATGCTTGAGATCAAAGCCTCAGGGACTGAATGTGACCTATATGGCTTGGAATACCTCATTTTGACTCAAACTGGGACAACAGACATTTTTAGTAGCTTCCATACTGATTACAGCATGTGAGAATTATGATCATTGCAGAGTACTTTCTATTTATTAAATAGTTTCTCTGTAAAAAAGATACTGACCATTTCTTGTTTCAAGTAGTGATTTAGGAATAGATAGCTTGTTGTCATCAGAAAGGGAGACTGTCAATGATACTGGAAAGTAACTAATTTGGTTCTAAGCAAAGTAAATATATTTCATTCAGCACACAGATTGCTACAGTACATCATTGAGACTAAAGTTTTGTGGAGTCAAAAGTAATCTGACGTTTATGTCTTAGGAGAGTATTAATTGTTATATAGAGGAGTTCTGCAAATGAAAACAAACTTTGAAGGCCTTTTTGAAGGGACAGATGTCTTCCTTGAGCTTAAGGTGTCCCTAACTGTAAAGGATAATAAGAAGGACTGCTTTTCCTGATGACTATTTGGCACATTTGTCTTCAAGGCTTTCCTCTGCTACTATTCGAAATACCAGGAACTGGACACTACATATGGTAGGATACTGATGTGAATGAGTTCTAGGCCAAATTGAGAATGATGTTTTTATGTCCTGGATAATTTTGGAGTGGTTTAAATAACTGTGATTCTTATCAGACCATGATACAATTATGAATATCCTGCTAAAAAGAAGGTGTTAAATTATTACACTGGTGATAAACTACTAGGTATTCTGAATGCAGGCAGACTACTTACAGTAAATGCAGACTCCTGACAAGATTGAAGAATAATGTATATTTTTGAAAGTTATTTTTTATTTATCTTCAAAACTGTAACAGAGAGTAGACCTAGTTGACATTTTGATGGATCAGGCAGACAGTGGCATATCTTTAACCTGTTCTGAAATCATATTTGATTTAAAAAAACTCCAGCATTATCTCATTTTGGATTGAAGTCTATCTGCTGTTGAGTTTGTCTAAACCTTTGTCCTCATTGAACCTTTGTCCCTGTTGAGAAACTGAGGTTAGAGGGCCATGCCAGAGCTGATGCTTAACCCTTGCTGCACAGTGGGCAGCTGTGTTTCTGTGCTACCGATAAGGGTGTGACATGGGTGGATTGAGAGGTGCTCTGGCAGTGTTGTCATTTACGCATAAAAAAGCCATGTATTATCCAGTCCTACTATGCCACACCTGAAGTGCTGGGCCATGCTGGTACAGACCAGCACTGATCTGGTTTGTTATTTGTAGCATCAGTGCTCCTTCGAGGCATCAGGACACAACCAGACCTCAGCAGGGCTACCTGCACCTTTTCTGGCCACATTGCCTCTGATCAAGCATGCAGTGCCATAAGCTAGAGTGAGAGAAATTGAGTTGGGGGCTTATGGTCACAAACACAGAAGTATTTTGAAAATGGTCATTATCTCTCATAAATGATTAGGTATCACTTCGGGTTTTGTTCAAAAAGGTAATCTTTAGATCCTTGTTAGTTCTGTTAGTCTCAGTTTTTTAAAAATTCATTTGCTTCATGCATTTGGAATCTACAGTTCATGAGCAAAAAGGCACGTCTAAAAACCTGTGTAGTTGATGGACAAAATACTGACACTTATATTGGGAAGTTACTTTTCTCTATCCATTCAACCATGAAATGCCAATAAAGCTATATCAGTGTATTGCTATGATAACATATCTTTTGATTGTGTGAAAATAGAGGAAGACTTGTGAGCAATATAAGATCTGAAAAGAAACTAATTAAAAAAGTCCAAGCATAAATTTGGGCGTCTTTTTGCATTTATGTGTTTAGCTTATGCATTTTCACCTATGTAGTGGAATTTCTTTGGCCTGATCTCCACACTCTTTTGTATTGCACTGTCAGATGCAGAGCTCTGAGAGAGGTATAACTGACCTGGTGCTGTGTGCCAGTTTATAAATAGCTGTAGAAAATTAGGGTGTACTCTGAGTTGGGGCTGACTTCTCTATGTTGGAGTTGCACTTCCTTGCTTGTGCCCGCGTGATCTGCCCGGATGCAGCCCTGCGTGTCGGCACGGGCTCCAGCAGCGGCTCAGCCGCTGCTCCAGCCTGCCCCACACCCCACACCCATTTGTTACCGTAGCTACCGGAGTCAACATGCTGGGGGAGGGGGTGGTGGCAGCAGAGCAGTTTGGAAAATGAAACAAACAGGTTTGGGAGAAGGAGGAGGAGGTAAGGTGGACACAAAGAACTTCCTGTTTCATGTACCCCATCACATTCTACCCGTGTCCCCTTTTCTTCTCACCAATATATCTCAATAAACTGTTTTCATATAACTATATACATCATCATACATACACATACTGTATCATATATAAAGAACTTATACAACTATATACATCAGCTATATATATGTTCAGGTGCAGTCTTTTTGCAAAGAGGTCTTTAGCCAAAGATAAGGTCCCCCTGAGGTACACACCGTGTTTCCCCATCTTTCTGCATTACCCACCAGGTGCAACCTGGTCTCTGAGCATAAACAATCCTATGAATGGGTTTGCCTTTGCTCGAGGCAGGGTTGATCCAAACTGTTTTGCCTAGCATACTTTTCAGGTGCACTACAGGAAGTCCATCTCCATGAACGGTGTTCAGGGGTTCAGACTGGGCAGGGCCGATTCGGTTGACAGACCCTCTGGTGTTCACCAGCCACGTAGTTTTTGCCAAGTACTGGTCCCAGTTTTTAAAAGTTGCCCCACCCAGTGCCTTCAGTGTGGTTTTTAGTAGACCATTGCATCTCTCAACCTTTCCCGCTGCTGGTGCATGATAGGGAATATGGTATATCCACTCAATACCATGCCCTTTGGCCCAGGTGGTGACCAGGCCATTTTTGAAATGAGTACCATTGTCCAACTCAATTTTCTCTGGTGTGCCATGTCGCCACAGGACTTGTTTTTGTAGGCCCAGGATGGTGTTCCGGGCAGTGGCATGAGGCACCGGCTATGATTCGAGCCAGCCGGTTGTTGCTTCCACCATGGTGAGCACATAGCGCTTACCCAGGCAGGTCTGTGGCAGTGTAATATAGTCTATTTGCCATGCCTCAGCGTACCTGTACTTAGCCCAGCGTCCACAGGGGCTTCACTCTTTTTGCCTGCTTGACGGCAGCACATGTCTCATATTCATGGATAACCTGTGAAATAGAGTCCAGAGTTAAATCCACCCCTCAGTCACGTGCCCACTGGTAGGTGGCATCTCTNAAATAGAGTCCAGAGTTAAATCCACCCCTCAGTCACGTGCCCACTGGTAGGTGGCATCTCTTCCCTGGTGACCTGAAGCATTGTGGGCCCAGCGAGCTAGAAACAGCTCTCCCTTGTGCTGCCAGTCTAGTCCTACCTGTGATATTTCAATTTGGGCAGCTCAGTCAGCC
>VWZO01006266.1:335859-347076 GCA_013396975.1 Bucco capensis | reverse complement strand
GCTGCATCCCTCCACGTGAGCTCCATGCTATCCTGATGGACATCTCCTGTGGGCTTCAAGCTGCCAGAGCAGGTCCTTGCTGATGGAGAAGTCCTTTGGCCTTCTGAGAGCAGCATTTTTCCTCCCTGAAACCCAAACCAAAGTGCTTGGTTGTAAAAGAAGGTTTGTTTTTTTCCAAGGCTCAAGTGAGGATTGCCATGTTGGCCTAAAAAGAGAGGAACACTTCCCAGTGCAAACCAGAGCAAAGTGCTTGCACTTCTCATGGCTGAGATGCTCTTCACACAAGGGTTAGCTAACAGGATGGTCTGGAGGCAGGAGGACACTTCCCAAACCTCCTCCTGTGTGGGTGCAGCTGTTTCCCAGGACTCTCCATCCCCTGCCCAACCTTCTCAAAAGCTGTGTGGGCAGAACAGTTTAGCCAGCAATTAAAGCAAATAACCACCAGTGTGACACAACCACCACCAAAACTCCTTCTCCAGCTGAGCCAGCAGTGCTCCTCACCTCCCTCCCACAGCTCCCAGCCTCCTGGGCAGCAGAGGTTGGCTACTCAGGGATACTGCCACTGATTGTATTTGCTTTCAGCTGTTGGGATTGTGCTGAGCTGAGGAGGAGGGTGGATGGTGTCATTCTGCTCTCTCCCTTTACAACATCTGTGAAGCAGGAGGAAAAGAAGAAAGCAAACCCCCAAAGAACAAGTGAGGTTCTCCTGGGTCTGAGCTGAGACATTTCTGCACCAAAGTGGCAAGAGAAGAGCAAAACCAATAGCCTTTCCCCCACCACAGCAGCATCCAACAGGGCTTTTAGGCACAGGCTGGTGTTTTCCACCACCCCTGCCCCAGAGGCAGCAGGGAGGGGACCTCTTTCTAATCAAAGAACTTGTCACTGTCACTTTGCTGTTAGCAGATGCCACGAGCAATAACCAGGAGCCCATGCCTCTGAGCTGCATTATTAACAAGCTACATCCCTTGCTCTCCACCCCTACCCCAAGCACCTTTCCTTCTTGCTTTACTCTGGGCTGCCTCCATCCCCCAGTGGCACAGGAAGCTGTCATTTCTCATTTCCATCCTCAGCAAGGAGTGATTTGGGAGAAAGGGAGAGGATGACCAGGGCTTTCTGACCTTTTCTCCTTCAATTTCATTCCTCTCCTGTGCCAGGAGAAAATGGCAATCACACTAGGTGGAACAGACACACTCATCTGGGTGTCAGTCCCTTACAGCTGCAATAGCTGTGTCACTCACCATCAGGGACCAGGAGGCAGTGATGGGAATACAGCCCATGATGGCTTTAATCTGGGAGCAGATTCAAGCCTTCCTGCTCCACCCCATGCTCTGTTGGGGCTGCCTGAGCTGGGGGTTACATAATTGGGAGCATTGTTGTGCAAAGTGCACCAAAAACCCACATTCTGGGTCTATTTTTCCTTTTCCAGGTGGGATTAGTGTCTCTTTGTGCCTACAGATGTCCTCCTCAAGGGGTTAAGCTTGTGGCTTCTAAGCTCTTTGCATCACTTTGTCAATTCAATTGAAGAGATCTCAAGGGGATGAGAGAGCCCAGAGCATCCCAGTGGCTTCCACACAGAGCAAGTGACAATCACAGCAGTGACAATGGCTGCAGGAGAAGAAGACTTTGGGCCAAGCCTGGCATCTCCTCAGCAAGGCTTTGCAGGTCATCTCTGAGCTGGGAGCTGTGTCCAAAGCCATCTTGAGCTGGAAGGGAGGCTTTCTGGTACCTTAGAGATGCCACAGGAAAGAGGATATTCCTGACCCACTCTTGGCTTCAGAAGAGAANGGAGAAAGAAGAGGGGGAAAGTGAGAGGAGAGAGAGAAGGTTAAAAAGGAGAGGAAAAGGGAGAGGAGAGAAAAAGAGAGAAGGTTAAAAAGAGGGAAAAAAGATAGAGGAAGAAAAGGAAAAAAGAAAAAAGGAAAAGAGAGAAAAGAAAGAGAAAGAAGTGAAAGAGAAGGAAACAGGAAGAGAGAGAGGGAGAGAACAAAAGCAAAAGGAGAAGGAGGAGAAGGAAGGGAAGAAGGAGGAGAAGGGAATGGATGAACTTTGGAAGCAATTTTTAATGCCTTTCACCTACATTATAAATTGAACATGCAGGGAAAAGGAGAAGGGGGNTGAGCTGGGAGCTGTGTCCAAAGCCATCTTGAGCTGGAAGGGAGGCTTTCTGGTACCTTAGAGATGCCACAGGAAAGAGGATATTCCTGACCCACTCTTGGCTTCAGAAGAGAACCTAGCACAAACCTGCTGGAGACAAGAACAAAGAACAGCTAACAGCATTGCTTTAGTCATCTGCAACTAGTTCTAGATGTGGTGCTGCAGGGCTCCCTAGTAAACTGCTTGATTACTCCCAATCCTTGAGTGGAAAAGCATGGGAAGGTGAAGGAGGGAGAGGGTTTGGTACAGAGAGGAAATTCCCTTTGTTGAGGGTAGGAGGGAGAGGAGTTGGGAACAGCAAGAGCAGAGGGTTTTGCACTCCTATAAATCATTGTTACTGGAGTGTCCCTGAGGGGATGAGGAGAATGAATCAGTTACTCACAGTGCCTAACTTTGAGATGGGGAAAGGAGAGGGGAAAAGAAGGAGATGGAGAAAGAAGAGACTAAAGAGAAGGAGAAAGAAGAGACTAAAGAGAAGGAGAAAGAAGAGAATAAAGAGAAGGAGAAAGAAGAGAATAAAGAGAAGGAGAAAGAAGAGAATAAAGAGAAGGAGAAAGAAGAGAATAAAGAGAAGGAGAAAGAAGAGGGGGAAAGTGAGAGGAGAGAGAGAAGGTTAAAAAGGAGAGGAAAAGGGAGAGGAGAGAAAAAGAGAGAAGGTTAAAAAGAGGGAAAAAAGATAGAGGAAGAAAAGGAAAAAAGAAAAAATGAAAAGAGAGAAAATAAAGAGAAAGAAGTGAAAGAGAAGGAAACAGGAAGAGAGAGAGAGGGAGAGAACAAAAGCAAAAGGAGAAGGAGGAGAAGGAAGGGAAGAAGGAGGAGAAGGGAATGGATGAACTTTGGAAGCAATTTTTAATGCCTTTCACCTACATTATAAATTGAACATGCAGGGAAAAGGAGAAGGGGGAAAGAGGAGAAGGGGAAAAGAGGAGAAGGGGAAAAGAGGAGAAGGGGAAAAGAGGAGAAGGGGAAAAGAGGAGAAGGGGGGAAAAGAGGAGAAGGGGAAAAAGAGAAAGGGGAAAGGAGAAAGGGGAAAAAGAGAAAGGGGGAAAAAAAAAGAAAAAAGCAAAGGAGAACTCCCCCCCAGGAAGGGCAAAGCTTGCTGCCTAGCATGCAGATTATCATTTGAAAAGCTTCTGTTGCTATGTTTTTGTCCCTGGGTGATGAAAATGAAATTGTCTGCTGTGTGCAGCCGTGTTAGCTTTCCCTTCGCAGGGTTCAGCCCCAATCAGTGGCGAGGGGTCACGCCACAATATGTCATCTCCCAGCTCCATCACACCAACTCCAATTGCGACGAGGAGGTATTCTGCATTTCAAAGGAACCCCTGCGCGGGGCTCTTGTTACTGATCTCTATCACAGCTCAGCTGAGGGAAGATTAGTTCTGCTGCAAGGGCAACCAGCCTTATTTGTTTATGATTATATTCTCCTTAAAGACGCACCAGTTCTGTTCTGCTTTTTGCTTTTTTTTCTTTTTTTAAGTGTCTTGGTGTAAAAAAGCCTGCGGATGGGGATGGGAGAGGAGAGAGAATTCTACCCTCTCCCACAAGGAATACCTAATAGTCTTAAGTCTCCCATGCATCCTACTCATTAAAAAAAAAAAAAAAGGAAGGAAAAAAAAAAAAAGACATTTCTCCATTTAAATGCAAATTTGACTTTTAGCTGGGGACTCCCCCAAAAGCTCCTCTGGAAGCACTAGGGAAATAGGATTCAGACATGTAAAATGGCTGACAGCAGTCGAACGCCCACAGCAAATACTCCTAGCCGAAATTCCCTCCTCCTCCTTTCCCCATGCCCTCAGCATCCCGCTACCCGCAGCATCCCAGCCCCGCGCCGAGCCCGCCCGGCTCCGGCACAGCATCACTTAGCAGCGCTCGCTCCGCTCCAACATTGCTTTTACCTCAGGCAAACACCACCGCAGCGAGCTAAAAACTGATCATATTAGCCTTTCAACTCCTGCTCGCTGTTGCTTTAATCAACGTTTTGCCTGGAAGTCGCCGGGTTTGTCCCCGAGAAAGGCGCTGGCGAGGAGCGAAGGAAGCTAGGGAAGAGCCGCGCTGCTCCAGCCGTGCTCCTGGATGCTTTAGGGAGGGTTCCAGATGATCCTGGACATCATCAAGCAGCCACTACCTACTCAATACAGCGCCTGAGCTTTGCATTAAAAAGCCAAGGAGGCCTGGGAAGTTTTGGCAGTGGCAAAGCTGGTTTGGTTGAAGATGCAGAAGGGAAAGTTGCACCCCATGGTCCTGGTGGTGGGGATGCTCAAAGCCCATCACAGAGCTCCTCCCTCTGAGAAATGCCCCACACTGGCAGGCACCCCCAGAAAATCCAAATGTAAGCACAGAAGCAGGGATTTCTACATGAAGAAGAAGAGAGCTGGCCTGAGGGAGGTGAGGAGCTCTGTGACAGCTCTCCCAATGGAAGGGTGTTTGCCTGCACAGCCAGAGCAGGGCACGATTTGTGCCAAGCTCTCCCACACTGCTTGGCATCACTAGGCCTGCTCCTGACTCCTCTGCCTATGGTTGAGCTATTTCTGGTTATAAGCAACAAGCCCGTTCCCATCTAGGAAATAAATAGCTCCAGTAGGGACCCATGAGGAGCAGAGACACTGAGATGCTGCTCCCTGATCCCCAGTGGAGTTCTCTGGGAGCAGGGCAGCCTGCACACCTCCAGCTTTTCTCCCTGTTTTGGTGAAGCATTTTGCCAAATCAACGCAGAATTGGAGTCACCAAATCTGCCTTGGCTTCAGATGATCATCAGCCACATCAGTGGGATGAGATCCCTGTCTCCCTTTGCAGTGCACTGGAACAACACATGGACAGGAAAATGCATGTAGAAGAAAATAAACATATTAATTAAGGGTGGAATTAGCTCTTAGTTCACTTGAGGTGTACCCCACACTTACCTGGTGTTTCTCCTCACCCAGGGTCTGAGCACTTGGTGGGACAGCAGGATAGTTGTGGTACCCATGGGAATGCCATCTCCACGAGCTGTTGGTCCTATGGCAGGTCCCTCTCCCCCTGAGGGCCTGATCCTGCTCATCCAGGTGCTGGGGAACACCCAGGAAAACCCTTGGTGCTACTGAACCCTTGTGCATGAGCAGGGGAAGGAGAGATCCCAGCAGCTCAGACCTCGAGTGCTGAATATTCTCTGCTTAAGTGCCAAAATCTTCACAGTACAGCTCATGGAAAGCCTTCCCACACCAGATATTCACTGGAGAGGGACAAGCTGAGATGCCAGGACCACTCACAAGTCACTGCAAGTTGGGTTTATCCAAAAATCCCTGTGTCCATCAAGCTCCAACCTAAGTGAGCAGCCTGTGCCAAGCGCAGCATCAGCCTCCACCCCCCTGGGTGAGGAGCCAAAAGGCTGGGGAAGGCAGGGAGGTGTCCACCCTTGGTCCTCCAGGAGGTCTTCCTCTGGGAAAGGAGCTAATCTTCCCTCTCCCTGCCACTTCTTGTGGCAACTCCACTCCTTTCAGTCCTTTGAAAGCTCCTAATGTGATGGGTGAAAACAATTAAATGGAATAGCCTGGTAATACCCATGGGAGAACATTTTTAGCTATGATATTACTATCTTGTTTCCAAATTGGATTTTGCCAAGAGGAAACAGAGTTTATTATAAAACACATTTCCTTTTAATTTAATTATATCCTCTTTGGCTTCAGAGAAGGGATGCTTCAATCAGAGCCTTTTCATTTCCAAGTGTATTCACCCATCACCTAGGGCAAATTGGTTGAAATGAGGAGGTGACTAGAGAAGTTCTGGAGATGTGTCAGACCCAAACTATATCTGTGTACTCTTATCTTGAAGATCATCTCCAGCCCAGCCCAGCAGCAGGAATTACCAGGGATGAGCAAAGTATCTCAAGAGAGAGTGAGAAGGTCTCTCCTGATCTCTTCTCCAGCCTAAGCAACCCCAATTCCCTCAGCTGCTCCTCACAACACTTATGGCTCTAGACCTTTCCCCAACTTCATTTTCCCTTCTCTGGACACACTCCAACACCTCAACATTTTTCTCCAGTGCATGGCACAAGCTCAAACCCTGAGCATCCCAACCCTGCCAGCTGCTGAGATGCAGATGCACTCCAAGTGTTATCAAACCACACGATCTCAGCCTTGCCTGGCAAATAAACATTCCAAAGGGCTCTTTCCAACCTTTGGAGTAGCAAATCTCAGCACTTAACTAGTAATGCAATAAGTCCTATCAAGAGCACGCTGAAAGGTGGCATAAATTTCCTGGAGAACAATGTGGGTGATGTATGCATATGACCAAAGCACAATAAAACTGTACAACAGCAAAAGGGGGGGGGTGGGAGGAAAAAACAAATGCAGACAGTCAATACAATAAAATCAGCACAACTCTGAGCTGTGTAAGCAAATAAATCTCACAGCCCAAATATTTTACAGGGCTCACATGCAGAACAATTCTTTTTTTTTTTTCCCCCCCTCCACCTTAAGAAATGTGCGGGTGAGAAGGAGAAATCCCCGAGGAGAGCAGGGCGAGTGTTTTGCATGGGCGAGCAGGGCAGAGGCAGCGGGGCTGCCTGCTCCCATTACCGCGCAGCTCGGCCTGGCAGCGGAGGGGAACTTCCAAGGGATTTGCAGTAATTATATGACAAAATGCTTGCAAATCTCACTCATTGCTGAAGAGAAACACACGGGTCAAAGATTGAACGCTCGCAGCTCGGTAATTTGTAAATGTCAATCAGCGCGGGGGCCGCGGGAAGGCAGCGCGGGGACACGAGGAGCCGAGCCGAGCCGAGCCCAGCCGAGCCGAGCCGAGCCGAGCCCAGCCGAGCCCAGCCGAGCCCAGCCCGGGCAGCCCCGGGGCTGCCACTGTATACCTTTCTTTTCCTCCTTCCTTTCTTTTTCTCCCTTTTTTCCCTTCCTTTTTATTGCCCCCTTTTTAATTTTCCCTTTTTTCTCCCTTTTGTATTCTCCCTTCTTTTTTCTTTTCCCTTTATTTTCCTTTTTTCCTCCCTTTATTTCCCCTTTTTTCTTCCTTTCCCCCCTTATTTCCCCTTTTCTCTTCCTTTTCCCTCTTTATTTCCCTTTTTCTCCCCTTTTATTTTCCTTTTTTTTTCCTCCTTTTTTTGTTGTTTTCCTCCTTTTTTTTTCCTTTTTCTTTTCCCTTTCATTTTCCTTTTTTCCTCCTTTTATATTTTCCCAGTTTTATTTTCCCTTTTTTTTATTTTTCCTTTTATTTCCCCTTTTTCTCCTTTTTTATTTCCCCCTTTTCTCCCTTTTTTCTCTTTATTTTCCTCTTTATTTCCCCTTTTCTCTGTTTATTTTCCATCTTTAATTTTCCTTTTTTATCCCCTTTTTTCTCTCTTTCCCCCCTTTTTATTTTCCCTATTTTACCCTTTTCTATTTTCCCCTTTTTTCTTTTCCCCCTTCTCTATTTTCTCTATTTGCTCTATTTTTTTCCTCCTGTTTTTATTTCCCTTTTTTCCCCCCTATTTCCCCCCATTTCTTTCTTCCTTTTTTCCCCCTTTCTTTCCCCAGAAGGAGGAGAAGTGAGGAGGAGGAGGAAGGAAGTAAAGCAAAGGCAGGAGGCAAAAAGCAGTTTAACTAAGAGGGGGGAGATGAAATTAACTGATACATACATTGGGCGAGGGAGATGCTTTGCTCTGCCATAAATATGAGCTCCTATCTCCCCTGCTCCCAGACAGCAAGGAAAGCAAAAAGAAAATTAAAAGATATAACAATAAAAATTATAAATGCAGTGCAGCCTGGCAGGCAGGGAGGAAGCTCAAGCAGCTGAGGAGAGCTTGCTCATCCTCCAACACTGCCCTGGGCAACCTGGGCCAATGCCTAACAACTCTTCCAGGGAAGACATTTTTCCTATTATCTAACCTAAACCTCCCCTGGTGCATCTTGAGCCATTTCCTCTTGTCCTATCCCCAGCGACCTAGGAGAAGAGACACACTTCCACCGTCCTCCGAGCTCCATTCTGGGAGATGTGGAGCATCGCCCATCGAGCATCACACTGGGTGAGCTGCAGCATCGCCCATTGAGCATCACACTGGGCCCAAAGCCTGCATTCCCAAAGGGAATGGTGTCTAAATATAGCTGCAGGCAAGTATTGAAGCATCACCACATGCAGGGATTGCTTCTCTTCCAGGTCTGGGCCATCTGGACCACTAGAATCCTCCTGAGCAGGCAGCAGGTCCCAGGCAGCAGCAGTTGGGTGTTAGTCATCTCCTCAGCTGCTCCATCCTCTCCTTCATCCATCCACAGCATGAAAAAACTCCTGGAGCCATCTCCTGACCGTTACAAGGGGGTTAGGGAGCACACTGGAGATGCTTTACCTGCTCAGCCATTATTAGCTCCACCCTCAAGTGGGTTTAATGAATCTGAGGGAAATTATGAAGTGCCATAAAGCCACAAGTATCATAAAAAAAAAGCATAATAAAATGGAGCAAAAAGCTATTAAGTTATAAATACAACCCAATGCATGCAACCTCACTCAGATGGCAGGGACTGGCTATAAAATAAAGCCACCATGCCACAAGTTGCCAAGTCTCTTAATTCACAAGTCACACACATCCCTTTATGGCATCCAAGCCTATTGTCTGCATGGAGAGCTTCATCACATCCTTAAACACATAGCTGTCCTGATGGAGGATGGAGGAATTCAGGCCATGCTGTGGTAGCTCTTAGAGCCTCCCAGCAAGGAGCTGTGCAGCTCTCTATCCTTTATTTAACCAGAAAACACTGCTGGATTGTTGCATCAAGGGAGGGAATAAGGAGGAAGAAGAATGGCTCCAGGTCCTCCTTCAGCCAAAAGTCCCCAAACCCAGGTGGTTTTACACAGGGAGATTTGTGTGCATCAAGAGTTGCTGTGGTGCAACAGCAGGCTTCAAATACTTCTCCTGTTTAACACCAAAAGGTACCTAGTGTCCATCAAAACCAAAGGACTCTTAAGAAGTTGCTTAGTAAGAGCATTATAATCTCGTTTCCTTTCTCCATCTCTATATATCTAGATAGATAAATCTCAACTGCCAAGCTGAGGGTGCCCAGTGCAGCTCTGGTGCCTCCTGCTCACCCTCATCGAAAGCCAAGGCTTTGCTTCTCAAGCTCCCAACACAATTCCTTCCCTTTCTTCCTTCCACCGGGTCCTAGACCTTATGAATATTCATAGCAGGAATGAAACACCTCGTTCCCAGCTTCTTGTGTTTACTAGCAGCCCAATAAAACCCAAACAGGTTAATGATGATCTTTAAGGTGAAGAATTGAAGATGATTTCACCTATAGAGGAGCTACAAGTTTAGCTTCCCCTTTCAACCTCATCAAGTCACTGAAAATCAGGCCCCACCATGCCCTGGGGAGCAGGAGGCAGAGGAGCTGCCTCTGGATTTTTGTCTGCCTTCCTTTTGCTGCTGGATTTCTCTTTTTGGTTTTAGAGCAAGAAAAACCTAAGTGGGATTATTTCCCCCCCCCCACCCCCTCTTCCTCCAAGAATTATTCCCAGGATGGAGAGCTTGGGGCAGTTAGTGATGCCAACCCAAAGCAGAGCTGGGGCTAGCTAAGGAACCTCCTGCAGCAAAGCATCAGAGGTGCTGGGAGCAAGAGGAAAAGAAGGCAGCACAAAGCAGGGGAGTTTATGAGGAGAACTGACATGAATTTTATCCTTTCTAGGCAATAAACCTTTGCTGCTTCATTACTGGCCACTGTTAAGTTTTAAAGGGGAGTTTTAACTCGTAGGGGAGGTGTTGCTCAGCCCTGTGGGTACTGCTTGGCTTTGCTCCTTGCTGTCCACACACTGGGGGTTTGGGGACAGTGTCCAAGCCCCAGTGACATGGGATGATCCTCTCAGAACAATGCAAATCCTGAGGCTTCTCCTTCCTCTCTCTCCCACCTCTGACAGGAGGCCAAAAGCAGCAGAAACATATCCTTGAAGGAGCAGGGCAGGAACTGGCTGCCATATCCCATCTCATTGCCATCACATAGCACACCCAAACCTCCATTTATTTGCTGCTTTTCCTAATATCCAACCTGAACCTCCACTGGTGCAACTTGAGGCTGTTTCCTCTTGTCCTAGACATGTGGGAGAAGAGACCAACCTCCACCTTGCTCCTTTCAGGGAGTTGGAGAGAGTGAGAAGGTCTCCCCTGAGCCTCCTCTTCTCCACATTAACCAACCCCAGTTCCCTCAGCAGCATGCCTTGGAGCAGCCCTCACACAGCCAGCATCTCTGGCAGCATCCCTCACAGCATCCCTCACACAGCCAGCATCTCTGGCAGCATCCCTGGCAGCATCCCTGGCAGCATCCCTCACACAGCCAGCATCCCTGGCAGCATCCCTCACGCAGCCAGCATCCCTGGCAGCATCCCTCACGTAGCCAGCATCCCTGGCAGCATCCCTCACACAGCCAGCATCCCTGGCAGCATCCCTCACGTAGCCAGCATCCCTGGCAGCATCCCTGGCAGCAGCCAGACCTCAACACTTGGGGTTTCCCCTGCTGCTCTCCATCAGTTTGTCCTCATGGGTGCCTGCAGAGCCCCAGGGCTCACCCATGGGTGCTGGCTGGGTCCCCATGGCTAATATCAGAGCTCCACCTAGTGCTGTGCAAACCACCACCTTCCCCCTCCAAGCTACGTGAGGGGGGGAGGAGGAGGAGGAGGAGGAGGGAGGAAAAGAGAAGGGGAAAAGAAAGAATTAAAGCATATTAAAGGTGTTAATAAGCGACTTATTTAAAGGGAGCAGCACATATTGAGCATTAATCACCTGGCAGTAAAAGTGTAATTAAGGAGTCACTCTGCCTTCTGGGGAAGGCTGGCTCGGAAGGCAAGGGGGGGGGGGGCAAAAATGGGCTCTTTATTAACACAAATGATTTGATTTGGCTAAAGGTAATAATTCTAAGTGAGGTCAACAGGGCCTGGTGCACAGGCAGCAGGGCCTGGCCAGCGTTGCCATGGCAATGGAGCCAAGTTCAGCCTCACTGCTAATGGCTCTGCTCGGGCTGGGCTGTGCCAAGGGAACAACACAACACCAAATCCCACTGCTCTTCCATCGGGGACAGGATGGGCACAGGATGGTTGTGGGACAGTTATCCCACAGGATGG
>VWZO01006266.1:279177-331832 GCA_013396975.1 Bucco capensis | reverse complement strand
TGGATGCGCGGGGAGGGTGGGGATCCGCGGGGATGGTGGGGATGCGCGGGGATGCGCGGGGATGACGGGGCCATTAAGGCATGGGGCTGTGTCCTGCTTGGCTCCTGAACTAAATCCCTGGAGATCCAAGTTGCCAGCCCTTTTGTTTTTCCCCCCTCTAACCTTGAGAAGTGAAGGCAGAGGCGAGTGCTCTGTGCACATGACTTGCTCAGCTCAATTGCACCCTTAATGAGCAGCACCCTGTGCTCTGCTCCAGGCCACACTGCCTCCCTCCCCTCCTCAGGAGGCCTTATTGAACATGGAGAGCAACAATCAACACTAATTAAATCCTCAGCTGTGGAGGGGAGACAGTGTTTATCCCCAAATGCAGGGAGGAGGGGAGAGCATCCTCTGCTTGCTATAATTAGTTAGCAATGCTCCCCGGGCACAAATCGAAGGTGGCTTTGCTCACATCTGCTTGGCACAGGCACACAAAGGCCAACCCTGGCTCTGGCCTCTCCCTGCCCAGCTCATCCTGCATTTCCAGCCCAGCACAGCATCCCTGGCCACCTGCCCTCCTCAGCCCCTCTCTGAGTGGTACCAACAGGGACCAGGAATGAGCCAGCACAGCACAGCCCAGCCCAGGGCATCCTGAGGCTGTGGGGAGGTGGAGGCATCCCAGCATTGGGGGGGTCAGCATTCCCACCCTGGCTGGGAGCTCAGGGAAGAGAGAAAGGGAAAGGGGAGGGCATGAAGTGCCTACATCTTCCCTTGGCCCAAGGGATGAGGGAAAGGGAAAGGTGAGACATGAGGTGTCTACATCTTCCCTTGGCCCAAGGGATGAGGATGGAGGGAAAAGGAAAGGTGAGACATGAGGTCCCTCACATCCCATTCAAACCACCCCCTCACCAGCAGGGAAATGCTGTGACTGCACACCTACAGCTTTTGAATCCTTTGCTTGAATTCCTGAGCAGTTTCCAGCCAGGGAAGGAGCAGGAGGAGGTGTTCATTTCCCTCTGTCTCAGGTGATTACTGGCTTAAAGATCTACTCAGTGACAGAGGATGAGAGCTCCACGTTCCCTGAAGGAGAGGAAATCAGATGATTAGTGAGTGTCTGGCTTGGAATACTGAAGCCTGGGACAAGCTCCAGGTGAGAAAACTCTGATTTCATGCTTTGTACATGAAGGAAGAACAAGAGGAACAAACTCTCCTCTCTATTTACTTTGTTATTTATCCAAGGGCAATCACACCATCATCAAGGTTAGAAGAGACCTCTAAGCTCATCCAGTCCAAGCATCCCTGTCACTGCCAGGACACTAAGCCATGGCCTAAGGAGAGCAGCTCAATGTTTCTTACATGGTGACTCCAGCACCTCCCTGGGCAGCCTGGGCCAAGCCTGAACAACCCTTGCAGGGAAGAAATTCCTCCTAATATCTCCACACTACCCCTTCCTGCATCCCTTCACAAACTGGGAGCACAGAGAAGCCTTGCAGAGGAGCCAGCAGTGCCAAACCTCCCCTCAGGCACTGCTCTGGCCTTCCAATGCCATCAGCCCTTCCCATAGGAACTCCCAGAGCTACACAACACACAGACACCCCTGCAGGGACACAAGGGCCTTCCTGAAGTCCATACCACCACATGAACAGTTCATCTTCCCCAAAACCATTGACCAGAACTCCAGAGGAGGGAATATTCTCTTGCCAGGCAGGGCAGCAGCATCCCTCGTGCCAGCAGGATGCTCAGTGGCTGCTCCAGCAGGATGCCAAGCCCCTGGGGATGTTCCCACTGGCAGCAGCCGTTGTTTCCCAGCCCTGCTGGCTGCTGGGATCCATCAATAGCAGGCAGAGGCTCTGGGAAGGGCAGCACAGCCCCAGCTCTGATCGATAAGCAGCAGCCACTGGCCCCAGGGGTGCTGCACTTGTTGGGTGAAGAGAAAGGAAGCAGCTAGGGGTGCATCCCTCTCCTTCCAGCAAGGCAAAGCCAAAGGGGTAGGAGCAAGCAAGAGGGGAAGGGCAGGGCCTAAGGGTGTGAGCACAGCTGGCTCAGGGAATCACAGGCTGCTTTGGGCTTGGAAGGGATCCTAAAGGTCATCTTCAAGCAGCTCAGGTTGCTCAGAGTGCCAACCAACCTGCCCTTGACCAGCTCCAGGGATGAGGCACTCAGCAGCTGTCAGGGCATCCTGTGCCAGGTTAAAACCACCCTCACAGGGAAGAGTTTCTTCCTAAGAGCTAAGCTAAACCCTTCGTCTTTCTGTTTGGCACTCTCACTAGCATCCCTGATGGAGAATCCCTCCCCAGCTTCCCTGCAGGCTCCTTGAAGCTCCTCTTGGGCTTCACCCACTGCTAACAACATGCAAGCTTGGAGAGGAAAAGCAGACCAGAAGCAGGACACTGCAAAGGAGTTGAGGCCAGCTGAGTGCTGCTGCTGGCTCCCAGGCAGGTGACAAGGGCTCTGTCACCTCCTGCTCTGCTCATCCACAGGCAAGTTGGGAGGTTACACTAAACAGCAAGTGATGCTTCCATGGTACTTTTCATCCCAGGGATCTCCAGGAACGAATCTAGGAGAGGGAGAAGGAGCAGGGCCTTGTGTTCATGGATGGGACATCAGTGCAGGTGGGGAAGGAGGAGGCACAGCGAGCAGGAGAAGCTGGGATGGATGCTGCCCCAGTTGTGGATGCTCTTTGAGTGGCTCAGCTCATGGCATCAGAGCTCTGGGTTTGTGTGAGCAGCCTCAGACAGCAGTGAGTGCCCTGGCACTCCACTGTGCTCTCCCCTAAATACCTACAACAACATAGCTGGCAGTAAACAAGCTCCCAGCCTCATTTCTTGGAGCAGCAGCAGCTGGTCAAGAGCATTTCCTGAGATTGAACATTACAATGAATTTGGGATTGAAGATCATGTACATAATAATTTGGTTTAGAGTCTGATAGTGGAGGAAACCTAGACAGAAAGTGCTGCTTTGCAGCTGGCTGGGTGAAAAGCAGAGACCTTCAAGTCCTTTAATTAGAAACCAACTCTTTGCTCTTCCAGAGGTAGGAAAGAGAATGAACAATTCCTTAGGCAGTGAGGCTCAAGGCCACACTGAACTCAGGGCTCAGCTTCCCTCTGCTGCCCCAGGAGCTGTGTGGCCACACTCAGCCTGCTGCACTGGAGCTAGCTTGGGATGTGCTCCTGATCCTGTGGAGTCTGATCCCAACATGCTCCCACATCAGCTCAGCTCAGCTGGGAAGCTGCAGAGCTGCTTGGAGCAAGCCAGAGAGCTCTTGGTTTGGGGCTTCTCCTACTCACTGTGCCTCCTCCTTCCCTACCTGCACTGATGTCCCATCCATGAGCACAAGGCCCTGCTCATTCTTTCTCTCTCCTAGATTAGTTCCTGGAGATCCCTGGGATAAAAAGTACCATGGAAGCATCACTTGGAGCGATTTGCCATGGGGTGTAGAGCCCCAGCTGGGCTGAAATGAGAGGGGTGCCTGGGGCTCCAGCACCTCCTGGGGACAATGTCACCTCCTCCCTTCATGCCAGGGCATGCAGAAGGCCTTCCCTCTCACAAAAGCAAATATTTAGCCTAGCTACAAAACAACCCCCTGAGTGTTTTCCCCAGGTGATGCTAGTAACTCAAATAATCACATTCCCTTTGCTGGTTTAATTTTCTCTTTCCATTGCTACCTTATCTTTTTCCTGCAAGCATCATTAAACCAAACCATAACAAAAAATACATGAAGTGTTATTCTTTCAAGAGGAGCCATAAACCACCTCAAAGCTTTTCAAGATTATTCTTATCTCATACATCTTCCTCTGCTTCTCTCTCTCTCAGGGTTTTTTTGCCTTCATGCCTTTCAGGAAGGTAGTTTTCTTTCTCTCATGTTAAGAAGAGTTGCATTGGAAAGGAGAGCCTGCCTCTCTCCAAAAAAAAAAAAAAAGCCCCTCTGGAGGATTAAATAAAATAAAAGAGAGCCAGAAAATCAACTGGAACCTCATTAACATCATTTGGCAAGGAGAAATTCTACTTCACAAGAGGTTTGCAGTATCACTTAGGAAATGCTGAAGAGTCCACGTTCTTAATCCAGGACCTTCCATGAAAAGAAGACATTCAAGAGGGAGCTGAAAGGCCATTTCATCCCCTTGTTTATAGCAACCTGCAGATCAGGCACAGATGCAATCTCCAGCCAAGGCCTTGGGATGCAGTTGGAATAAGCTCTGCTCTGCTGGAAGGTGCTAGTGAGGGTTGGTTGGGCACTGCTGGCTGAGGTGAATCCTCCCCATCACTCCTGCATCCCTTCCTCCCTGCTCTGGCACAGTTTTGGCCATCCTCCTCAACAAAAGGCTCAACTGCAGGTGAGCTGAGGAGGTAGCTCCAGTGTGCTCTCACATACACCATCTCCACAAGCCCAGAATCATGAAGATCAGCTCCAAGCATACCTATCACTCCCATACCACTAAACCATGACCCTAAAGAGAGTTTCTCAATGCCTCAAAACCCATTGCAAGTGTAATTACTGTTCCCAGACCCATCGAATCGATTCATGGTTGGAAAAGACCTCTGAGATCAATCCAACCATTAGCTGTCAGATCACCATCAAACCGTGTCCCCAAGTCCCACCTCTCCATGGTTTTTGAACCCTTCCAAGGATGGTGACTGCACCACTGGCCTGGGCCAATGCTTGCTAAACCTCGGGGTGAAGAAATTCTTCCTAACATCGAATCTGTATCTCCCCTAGTGCAACTTGAAGCCATTTCCTCTTGTCCTGTTACTTGGGAGAAGAGGCCAACCCCCACACCTTGCTTCAACCTTCTTTCAGGGAGATGGAAAGAGCAAGGAAGTCTCCCCTGAGCCTCCTCTGCTCCAGGCTAAAACATGAGGACTTCTTCAGCTACCTCCAAACCTCGTGCCTCAAAACACCTTCAATAATCCTGAGAGGGAATCCCAAGGGAAGTTAAGCATCCTCCCTTGAGGCAAAATAACCTCTTACCCTTGCAGCCCAAGCTGCTGTCCATCCACCAGGACAGCATGGGGGGCACAACCCAAGCTGTGCAGGCATCATGCAGGCTGCAGGAACACCTCTGTGGGGAACAGCCCTGCTCTTTGGGTAGCAAGAATAAATATCACACTTCAATTTCATGGTAACTTAGGAAGGTTTGCTGGCAAATACCATGCCTTTGACATGGTTCTCCCAATTACTGAGCAATTACATGTAACCTAGATCTGGAGGACATGCAGTAGTGATGGGTAATGTATTCCTCTCCGCATCGAGAAGAAGAAAGCACTTAATAGAAAACACTCTCCTCTTTTTTTTACCTTATAAACCTCTCCACAATATTCCTGGGTGACATTATGAAAGCTCCACCTCAATCCTAGCCCCAAAGCAAAGGCTGCCACCCCCATTAACACCTCAGCTGTGGGGATGATCAATAAAAACTGGCTTTAAAACCACACTGCACATCGCTCCCCGCACAGGTTTGTGATTCAGCTCCCTCACCCCCTCCTGCAATCCAATCCCACTGAGCAGCACTGACATCCTCATTTCCAACTTGTCATTCCTACAGCTGCTTTGGAAGGTTTTTAACAGCACTTTGCAAAAAGGAAAACAAACTGGCTGGTGGGATCCAGGGAGTCCTCTGCTGGGAAATCCCTCCCGCGGCACTGCCGAAACAGGGAGAGAAGAGAGAGAGAGAGAGAAAGGAGGGGGGAAAAGAGAGGAGTGCAGCACATTTGAACATGTTGTAGCATATTTGTAAACATCATTAATCACAGATTAGCAGATGGTGATGTTAATTGCACCTGTGGAAGGAACAAGACCTGAAGGTTGATTGCATTTCCAAACTGGGCTGTGGTACAGTGGAGGGTTTGCCATCGCCAGCGAGGAAGGAGCTGAGCCCCTTGGGTGGCATTTCCAGCCCTGCCACCCCTGCCCCAGCCTAGCAGCACCCACTTGAGAATCATGGAATTGTTTTGGTTGGAAGAGACCTTTAAGATCATCAAGACCCACTGTTAACTAGCACTGCCAAGTCACCACTAAACTATGTCCCTCAGCACCACAGCTCCAGGGCTTTTCATTCCCTCCAGGGATGGTGACTCCAGCACTGCCCTGGACAGCCTGGGCCTGGCCAACCCTTGCCAGGAAGAAATTATTCCTAATATCTAATCCAAACCTCCCCTAGCACAACTTGAGGCTGTTTCCTCCTGTATTGTTACCTGGGAGAAGAGACCAACCCCCAGCTCACTCCAACCTCCTGTCAGCGAGTTGTAGAGAAAGCTAAGTTCTCCCCTGAGCCTCCTTTTCTCCACACTAACCACCCCCAGCTCCCTCAGCTGCTTCTCACCACACTTGTGCTCTAGACCCTTCCCCAGCTTCATTACTCTTCTCAAGGAGGACAAACATTTTGCCACTGTCCTTAGAGACACCTGGATTATTGAGAAATCATTCTAGAAGGGCAATTACTAACTTTTCAACTCCATCTGGTAACTAAAGCCCTGAAAGGAACCCCTGGCAAGCAGCAGGGAGGGGAGAATTGACTTTCAAAGCACACACAGGCACTTTATTTCTATCTAAATATCAAAAAGACTCTATGCACAGACAGAAGGCATCAGGAAGCATGTTTTGATCTTGCTGATGTACACAAAAAATGACAATTAATGTCCTCTTCTATGATATTTAGCCAGGAGTGGGGTTTGTTTTTTTTACAGTTACATTCCAGGGATGATTATAGTCAAGCTTAAGGCTAAAAATAAATGAAAGCCTATAAAAACTACACTTTAACATTTAAAAATATCCAGGAAATTAACTGGAGAAGCAGGCAATGATCCAATTAATGGATTGCATTGATGAGATCAGGGGCAAATGGCACAGCACAAAGCTCTATCTCCAGAGGGGTGAGTGTGCAGAGGTCCCTGTGTCCCTCAGCCTGGAGCTGGGCTGAAGGAGAAGGCATCAGCCAGGGCAGATCCATCTAAAGCCAGGCAGGCAATGGCCAAGGAGCATCCCAGTGGAATAAAGCAGGGCCAAAACTTCCCACTGATGGACAACAGGCTAAATGCAACAGCAGAACCATCCAGTGTGGGATTTACTACACTCTATTGCACCTCTCAAGCACAACAAGTCAGAGCTGCAGCTCTAGCTACATGCTCCAATTTCTGCCTCTTGAACATTCCAACCTCCTGCAAGTCCCAGTAAGCCTGGTCTGCTATTCCAGTGGCACACCAAGGTGCTCCAATGGCTATAGAAGGAAACTGGAGATAGCTGCTGGACTGATGGCCAAACAATTGCACAACTTCCATCAGCCTCACTCAACTCTGCTGGCAGAGCTGCTGCAGGCACCAGGCTTTCCAAGCTTTTTGGGAGCCTTCCAGCAGTGAAGTAGCTGCTCCAACATCGCTCATTGGCATGGCAGAGCACAGCCTCTCCCACACACACACACAGCTAAACTCAGGGAAAGCACTGCTTAAAGAAAGGAAGAGAATCAGAAAGAAGCCCCAGTCTGTGTCAGAGCAGAAATACACACACTTAGCTGCAGGTCAGGCCTAAAGAGCGAGCTTTCTCCTGCTTCCTGCTGCTCCCAGGAAGGCTGCAGCTAGCCCTGAGTGCTGCATCTTTCCTCTGCCAACTGAGCAAAGCTGAGGCATGTGCCCCCTCTGCTGGGGCTCAGTGCTGCCTGCCCTGCAGCCTCTGCACTTCAGCAGGAAACCAACCAACCAACCAACCAACCAACCCACCCACCCCAACGATCTATACAGCCCCCAAAATGTCCCTGTCAGCCCAGCAGTGCACCAGTTAGCCAGTGACCCACTCACCTTCAGACACAGACAGTGCTGCCCCACTGCTCTGCAGGGCTTTGGGCTTTGGACCTTATCCCCTGGGACATCCTCTCCATCACACAGAGCTCCACCTCCTGTCCTGAGCCCACCCTGGGGTGTCCCCAGCCACCCCTCACCACAGCACCCCCTGGCCAGGGCCTCTCTGGGCTGCCTCCCCAGCCATAGCCAGCTTTACAGACTTCATTTAGCTGCAAGGGAAGTTCTAATTAGTCACTCTGAGTGATTTCCTTGTTCATTTGGAAGGGGAGGGGGAGGTGGGGAGACTAAGGTGAATTGTTTGAAATTACCCCTAAAGGGCACTGTAAATTAAGTGTTAATGAGGAATCCTATGCAAAGGGCCACAGCAGCTAAATAAAATAATTAAGGTGCTAAGTGATAACATTCATTTGGTTCTCAATAATGCAGTCAGCCTGCTTCTCAACCAGGATATTTGCCAGGGAAGCCTCCCTCCATGCCATCAGCAAGGATGGTGATGCCAGGGCAGCTCAGCATCCAGCAGGATCAGGCCCACTGTGGAAAGGAAGCTTCTCCAGAAAAAGAGAACAAGCTCCCAACTCCTCACCTGAAGGAAGTGCTCTGTTCCACTAATCCCACTCTGGAGTGATCCATGACACAAAAAGGACTGATTTGAGTCTACAGCTAATCTTTCCAGAGGCTTTATTTCACTAGGTAGCATTTTTTTCCACCAGAGCTGTTTTCTACCAGCTCCTGCTCACCCCTCAGCAGGGCTGCAGAGCACCAAATACCACACAGTGTCTTTTGAGTATCTAACAGAGAAACCTCCTCATTGCCTCCAAGTACTCCCAAACCCCACCAAATTCTCTCCACATCATGAGTGATGTACAAAGTTCTCAGTGCAGCATGCACAAAGCTCCCAGCCACCAGCAGGTATTTTACTGCAAGAGCTGAAGGATTTGGCTGGCTGCTGTTAAACCTCAGCTTTGCTCTCCTCCTTTCTTTCCAGCTGCTTCTCCAAGGGAATACCTGCTACAGGCAGGTGTCTGACCTCAGCCAAGGCTCTGGGGACAATCCTTCATCAGCCAAGACACAGCTCAGGTCACTTGGGACTCTCTGTCCCTGGAATTTGCAGTGATGGTGAGGACCCTGGGGAGAGCACTTCCATCTCCACAGCAGCTGAGCCCAGCCATGGAACAGCCAGCAGCTTCCCTCCCCAAAGAGAACTCCATGTCAGTCACCGTGCCTCAGCTTCTGGCTGCAGATGGAGTGCAGGAGGATGCCTGGAGGGAAAGAAAAAGAAAGAACTAACTCAAGATCTCTTTTTTTTTAACCCCCAGAAAATCCTTCTGCAAGCCTGGATGCTTGTTTGGGTTTTAAACAGAGAAATGAGGCCTGGGATGCCTCAGTGCTCAGAAGTGTGTTTACCAGTAGCAACAGAGACGTTGAGTGACTCGATGAAGGGGTGAAGAGCTCTGCCAGGAGGGATAGCCAGCATCTGGCTGCACACGAGCTGAGTCTCTAGGGAAAGTCCATCCCCTTCACTACCTGCAGAAGAAAGACACCCTCAGGACAGCTCACAGAATGGTAGGGGTTGGAAGGGACCTCTGGAGATCATCTAGTCCAACCCCCGCCGCCAGAGCAGGAGAACCTAGAGCAGCTTGCCCAGGATGTGTCCAGTCAGGTTTGGAATCTCTCCAGAGATGGAGACTCCAGCACCTCCCTGGGCAGCCTGGGCCAGTGCTCCAGCACCCTCAAAGGAAAAAACTTCCTCCTGCTGTTCAGCTGGAACTGCCTAGGTGCTCATTTGTGCCCACTGCCTCTAGTCCTGTCCCTGGACACCCCAGAACAAAGCCTGGCCCCAGCCTCCTGCCCCCCACCCTGTAAGGATTGCTAAGCATTGCTCAGCTCTCCCCTCAGGCTGCTCTGCTCCAGCCTAAGCAGCCCCAGCTCTCTCAGCTGCTGCCGTGTCTGTTTTCCATCCCCAATCCCAAGTGCACTTCTTGCTCTGCCACAACTACACCCTTGCCCTTAAACTCACCAGCAGCTCCCACACAGCAAGAGCCAAGAACTACTAGCAGTGAGACAGGCACCTTAGCTTCCTTTCCCTTTCTGGCCCACTCCAGCCTCCCTGCATCTGCTGCCCAGTTCTCTGAAGTGGTTTTTTGGAGGACTATCTGCCTGTATGCACAGGGTAAAGTGCTGAGCCTTGCACTCTGAGCACAGAGAGCTCCTCCTGCACAAGCAGCCACTGTGCCAGCAGATGGCTGCCCATGGACACGAGCTGCTGCCAGAGGAAGAAGGCAGAGGAGAGGCCCCAGGCCTGCTCCACTCCAGGAAAGGCCAGGCCTTGATTGCTAGTGATGGGCTCAGCCTTTCAGCACACAATCCCACCAGCTGGGTGCAACTTGGCAATGCAGACAGTTTAACCAGAGGCTTCAATTGATTAGTTGTTAAACCATCCAACAGCCCTGATATGTTTGGGCTGATACACTGCTGAAACAGAGTTGAAATCTATCCCAGGTCATTAGTAGTTGTTTGACTCACACTGTCACAAAGGGAAATGGAAAGGGAGAGGCTTGAAACAATCCTGCAGGCAGACAAGTGGAAATGCAGAAGACCACAGACCTCCCAGCACGCTCAACTCCCCAAAGAATTCTTCCACAGTCATTATTTAGAGCTACACAGACAGCTACACAGCTCCAAGAGCAGCCAGCTCACCTCAGATTAAACAGGTTCAGCATGCTAGAAGCCAAACCTTCCCCTTCAACAGCTGTACCTTGACCTGCACTGAGCCCCAGATCCACCCTGGAATGGCACTGCCAGGGCACACACTCCCTCCCAGGGCTTCTGTGCCTCTGCTTCCATGGCAGTGCTGTCCCCAAGGCCTCACTCTGCTCACCTAAATACAGACACTCACCTGAAGCTTTCAGGGATGCTTTTGGCCCTTCCTGTGAGTGGAAATTCACTCTTCCCCAAAGCAAAGCAGCTTCCTGCTGGGCTGAGTTGCCACAGAACTCTTCTCCTGGGGTCTGCTGACAGCACTGCCCTGTGGGATCCCTCTCTGACTGCACAGGGGAGGCAAGGGCTGTCAATTCCCATTTCACAGCCTGGAAGCTGGCACACAGCCTCGTGTTTTGCTGGCCTGAGCTAACTGCCAAAGACGACACAGTTTGTGGAAGGGGAAGAATGCTTTGGGTGATGCATCTCGCCTCACCTTCCCCCATGAAATAAACCCCAGTGGAAAAAGCATCCTTTGGCTGGGGTAGGTGAACCTTCAGGAAACCAAAATGCCACCCTAACCATTCTTTTCTCCCTTCTTCCTTTAAGCCAGAAGTGCACACAAGGTTTGGTTGAGCTCTCCAAGGCCACACAGGACACACAAGGAGTCAAAGCCAGGCCCCCACAGCCTCTTTCTCCATCACTCTAGGGATGCTCCAAGAAGTGACCCTGTTTTTGACTGATTCAACACCAAACTTTGACAATTTACAGTCACATTTGTCTCCTGAGCCTCTCAGACCACACTCTCCTGGGCCTCTCCAAGTGGGGCAGCAGCTCCTCTCTCTGATAAGGGTCTTAGAGCTCCTAATAAAGGCAGCAATTTTGTTTCCAGCTTTTACAAAGCTTTTTATGGCTCTGGCTGCTTAAAATAATTAGGAACCATAAATTCAGGGCAAAAAAACCCCCCAACCTTGCAGAGAGTATGACACAAGGGAGGGAGTATTGACTGAGTCACATTAAGGCTTAGTTTAGAGTGGGGAACACTTGCCACTGCAGAGCCTTGGCTTCCATCTCTCAGTCCTGACCCTCACTGAGAGGCCTCAAAGGCTCAGGTTAGAGCTTGGCTGAGCTAAGGAAACAGGTTTTCTGCCCTGTGTGGAATGAACAGCACTCTAACAACTGCAGCTTCCAGTGAGGGAAGTTCAAATCCAGGCAGAAAGAGCTCAGAGCAACATGCAGAGTGAGCACCTCAGGAAACTCAGCAATTCCATCAACAGCCTCAAACCCCAAGCTGAAGACAGAGTGTAAGGAGGACAAATAACCCAGAAACTCTTCTTGCTCAGGGATCTAGCTGCTCCCAATCTCCTCCTGGTGCTTCTCTGCACCTTCAGCACAGCCAACATTGAGCTGCAGTGCCCAAATCACTCTCTGCCAAGCCAGGGAGGAAACCAAGAGGATGAGTTCAAGCCTGCAAATGCTTAACTTGCAAGCCAATGTGTGCAACCTTGCTCCCAGGCTGAGTTGTCTCTGCTGCTCTCTGCAGCTATGCTACATATTCAGATCTAGGCTGCTGCTCCAAACCACCTCAGCATCAGACAACTGTAATGTTCCATTTTGTCTCCAGCCAAGAGTTAGTGCTCAGCAGAGAGCTGAAATCATTCCTGCTGCAAGGTCCAGGAGCTCTCCTCATGCATCTCCCAAGCAGCCTCCAATCTCCCCTGACAAAAGGAGGTTTGGCCATTCTCCTGGAGAAGTGTCTCCTCATTCAAGCTAATGACACCACTGCCACTTTCCCCCCCTTCCTCTCTCCTGCTGGGGTGGTGCTTTCCGGGCTGCATTGCCTTGTGCAGCACAGAGCTGGCAGAGCTCTCCACTGCAGCCTCAGCACAGCAAGGGCAAATCCAGCCCTCCTGGGTCTCTCACTCAGCTTTGTGGTCACCAACACAGAAAACTCAGGTTCAGGCCTCAAGGGCAGGACCAAAAGCACCACAAAACCCAACACAAAGCAACCTGCTGTGGCCACACTGAGTCCTGCCTCTGCAAACTGCTATCCAGACCTTCTGCAGCTCCTGAGCTCCCTGCTCATCTGCACAGACACTTCCTGCTGGCAGCTTCCCTCTTCTCCTGGCTCCCTATTGGATTGGCAGCCAGAGCATTCTAAGCTTTTCCTTTCCAGACCAAGGTGTGATGGAACCTTGCAGCATCCCCCCTGATCATTCCCTCACCCAGGCACCTCCACCAAGCCCAAAAGCTCTGTAGACAGACTTACCTATTACTAGAATCATGGGTTTATTCCACTGAAATTCCAAGCAGCTGATGACAGGAACATTTTCCACATCCTCAGCCTTGCTGACTGTTCCCACCACTTCCCAGCCCTCTGCACTTTTAGTCTAGAAAGAGGAAAACAGGTTAAAAAACAGCTTCCTTTTCAAGCTTAATAAGAAAGTAAGTCAGCTCTGCAGCCACACTGGGGTTGTGATGTTTTCAGTCAAGCTGAGTGGCTTGCCTAGGGTTTTCTTAACCACCAAAGTCCTCCCAGTACCAGCACAAACAAACCTTGATTTAAGAAGAAAAAACTACTTTTCCTTCTGGTGTTTATTCCAGTTCAGCAAGCAAACAAACAGCAACTGAACAGCCTATTTTTCCCCTCCCCATGCCACAGTTCTAGGAAGGTTTTGGCCAGGAAAGCATACAAAGAGAGGAGAGTTAAACAAATGAGCACAAAGGTAGTGCAGAGAGCAGCACAGGGAAGCTTCTCAAGTGCAGCCTCAGCTCTCAGAAGCCCACAGGCACATTTTCAAGCACAAGTGCACGTGTTGCCAGCTCAGATGTTAAAAATCAGCTCACACAAAAGGCAAGGCACTCAACACTCAGTGCCTCACAAAACCAGAGAGCCAGCCTTCCCTCCTGCACCCTAGGAAAAGGAACCTCAATTCTTTGCCTTGGAAATCCCTTTTACCAATCAATGCAAGAGCTGCTGCTCCTTGCCAGCTTCATTTGCTGTCACACTGGCACTTGTGACATGACACCAGATGCAGCTGACACCAGGCAGGCAGTGCCAGGAGCTAAGCTCCTGAAGCTGGGACAAATGACAACTGCTGCAATGGCTCCAAGTGTTCATCACTCAGATTTTACAGCAACAAAGTGATTCTTCCACCTATTTCAATTAAATATCACTGTATTTTATCTATTTTCCATTTCACCATCAGCTAGAGCTCCAGCTGCCACAGATCAGCTGGATAAGGGTTTTCTAGCACCAAAGAGCCCAGACTTCCCTCTGCTTGGTCACCCCAGACTGTCACAAGCTCTTCCTCAGTGGGATGCAGCAACCCCAGGAGCACAGAGGGGCTTCAGCCTCTGCCCTCCCACTCTGTGCTGAGCCCTCCAAGATGATGTTTATTCCACAAGCATTCCCTCTCCTTTGGCAGCACATTTCACAAAGGGCCCTGTCTCACCTCACCACATAGGTACAGGATACAAAGATTCCCAGCAGGCTCTCAACAGCCCTGGGTTCTCCTCTGTTCTGTGCTCTAACAGCTGCCCAATGCTGCCATCATGTGCCTGGGCCCTGGGGCTGCTGCCTCTGCTGCACATCAGGCAAGCTCTGCTGCAGGCAGGAGAGAGTGGGAGGCAGAGCCTGGCTTCCCGAGCTCACAGCCCCAGACAGACACAGCATTTCCCTGCTGCTGCCGTCTCCCAGGAAAGGATTCCCAACTCCGAGCTGTTCCCTCCCTCGCTGGGCTGGGACTGGGAGTGTACACACCGGGCAGAGGTGGCCCAACAGCACAGACCACTGGCAGCAGGCAGGAATGCAGAGCAGGAGCACGGCACACCACATAACTAAGTCCTCTCCCCGGGCCTCCTCTCTGTTCAACTGAAAGGGATAAAAACCCAAACATGGATTGCTCTACCTTCAGAAAGCTCCTGAGATCATCTGTGCTGTAGACATCGAAGACTTCCATGGCTCCAGAGCTAGCTTTGCTCACTGTTGGAGTCAGGGGGCAGCTGCAAGGAAAACAGAGAGGAAAAGTGTCATAGGAGAGCAAAATAGGAAAACCAGGAGAATGTCTGTATTTCCTTCTCTTTCCTCTGCAGCCCAGTTCCTACTAAAGAGCTGGCTCACCATCCTGATATATTTTCCTACAGACAACAGGAGGGCTCAGGAATTAACTCAGGAAATAGTTTACAGCAGTTTTGGGGCACAGATGGACAACTGAAACACAAAATGAGTTACACCAAAAAGTACCCAGCGAGGTTCCTTACCAGCCTGGAATATCACACCCCACAGTACAACACAACCAGCAGCTAGCCAAACTCAGCCATCAGGCTCAGTCCTAGAGAGTCCTCTAGAGAAGCTGTTGAGCGATACAGGCTAGAAACCTCTTTTGGAGACAGCAGGAAAAGAAAGAGAAAAGCTGAAGGAGCAGCTAACCAGCCCCATACCTGTTCCTCTGGCTTGTCACCACTCTGTCCACCCCCAGGAAGTATGCAGAGCGCAGCAGTGCCCCCAGGTTCATGGGGTCCTGGATCTGCTCCAATGCCAGCCAAATCACCTGTTGGCTTGGCCTCTCTTCATCCCCCAAAGCAGGTTTTTCAGCTTCCTCCAAACTCTTGAAATGAAGAGGACTGGCCTCCAAACACACTCCCTGGTGGACCTGACCTCTGCAAAGAGCATCCAGCTCTCTCCTTTTGACGTGGTGCACAGGGACTCCCCGGGCCGTGGCCTGAAGGACAAACTCACTCATAACAAGGCGCCGAGGACCGCTGCTCTGCTTCAAGAACAACCTGAACAGGTCCCTTCTTGACTGGGAGAGGGCCAGGGAACACGGTGCAATCCCAAATAAGATCTCTGAGCCTTTAGTCCTCTCGATGGACAGAGGCTTTTGTTCCAGCCTCTTCCTTGCCTTTGAGAAGTCACCCTCTCGCCAGCTCCACAAGTCCCTGCTGGCTGGTGCAGCCCGCCTGGCCCCTCTCTCGTAGCACTTGTGCCAGGGTGCTGGCTGGTTCCTCGGGGCCAGGCCTTCCTGGGAGGTAGGGGAGTCAGCCAGCCCTCGAGAAAGCTCTGGGAGCGCTGCTGTGGTAAGCCGACCTGCACCATCCTCACCTCGAGGTAGCCCTTCCTCATCCCCACCCGCGGCTGGCGGTGGGAAGGGCAGAGGCCGCTGCTCCCGCGTGGAGCAACACCTCACTCCCCACCAGCCCCACCCCCCCACGGCCCTCCACACGCTGGCCTTGAGCGCTGGCTCCATTAGTGCCCCAAAGGCCTTTCCACGCGCGAGATGCCAACGCTCAGCCACCGGGGGCCACAGGTCGCGGCTTGCGCTGACAGGAGGCGGCCCCGAGGACCTGGGGGAGAGGAGAAGAGCCTGGCGGGCGGCAGGGGCACGGACACGTGCGGTGGGAAGGCACAGCAGGAGGAGCTGCCGGCAGCGGCAAGCGGCGCTGACACGCGTGGGCCCAACCTCCCAGCCGCCGCAGCATCACTTCCGGGCGGGCAGGCAGGCAGCGGGCCCAGCGGGGCCAGCGAGGTGCCGAGCAGCGGCAGCGCCGCCTGGCGGTGGGCGGTGGTGTGGGCCGGCTGGGGTCCGCCGCGTTTCCGCCGTGGGACGCCATCAGCGCTCCTCAGCTGCCCTGAGCACTACTCCTCGGCCACGAAACCTTGTCACCAAGGACACAACAAGGCACAGCCATTTAGTTTGGAAAAGCCCTTTAAGCCCGTTAACCTCACACTGCCAGCTCACCACTGAACCATGTCCCTCACCACATCTCCCCAGCTTTTGAACCCCTCCAGGGATGGGGACTCCAGCACTGCTTTGGGTAGCTTGGGACAGGGCTTGACAACCCTTTTCAGGGAAGAAATTGTCCATAATGTCCAACCTAAACCTCCCCTAACACAACTTGAGGCTGTTTCCTCTTGTCCAACTGCTATACCAGTGGTATATCATTTGTTAATTGCACTGCATAGAAACTGCTGGCTTTGCCACTTACTGCCTACAGCCCTTTTCTACAGGGATGAAATGAAGCCACTCTCTTGATTCTGTGACCCCAATAAGTGGCTTGGCACACTGGACCCTATTTGGGGAGAGGAGGGGGTCTGTGTCCTCAGACCCTGTTGGTGAGGGCAGCAAAGGGCAGGGCTGCTGCTGCCCCCAGTCCAAAGGGAGCCAACCCCCTGGCCTCCATTAACCAGAAAACAGCTTTTAAGTGCTTCATTAAGGCATCGCACAAAGACCGAGGTGAGGGGCTGCCTCCCACAGACCCCAGAACAACCAACCAGCACCAATAACCAAAGTGCTGCTGCTTTGGGATGTCCCAGCCCTAGCCTAGCCCAGATATGTTTCATATTAAAGAAGATAAAAACAGAGTGTTGGACCTGCAGTTACCACAGGGAGTGGGGATTTCTCTCTGACCTCGTTCCCAAAGGCTGTGTGTGCTCAGGCAGGCTGTTAAAACCCCATGGACAATGGAAACTGTCCAAAGAGCATCTAATCAGCTGGAAACACACATTCTGATGAGACATCCTGGCCTATTTACTGCCCAAGCTTGGTAATTGCAATGTGCTTCTCTAAAACACAGGCAGAAAGGGCTCCTAGGGTATCCAGGCAAGCCCCCAGGGCTCAGCTTGCTCCAGACCTGCAACTTAACACCAAAATGCTGCTCTTCTAATTATGTGATAGTTTATATCCATCTTTTAATTTCATAAATGGGTAGGCAAACAGTCAACCAGGTCATGGACAGCAATAGGTTTAAGGCTTTCCAGGGGTTTATCCCTCAGACAAATGTGCCTGTGTGGGTCATGGGGGGTAAACCACAACAGGATTTTGCAAAGAGAACCCAAAGTCTTTCAGTCCTTTTCTATACTCTTAGCTTGAAGCACTGGCAAGTTACAGCAAAAATACAATGAAATTGGGTTTGCAGGTTCAGGGAGCTCAAGCAAAATGATGTTTTTTCCTGCTGCTTTATCAGAGCCAAACAATGCTTGTGGTTCCAGCCCCCCAAAAATGAGTTCACACTAGTCCCTCCCCTGACATCACATCACCTGCCAGAGAGAAATGCTGTACCTCCAGCAAACATGTTGACATAACTGAGATACATGGAACACACACACAAAAAGAACAAAAATAGGAAAAACCCATGCTTTTCATTCTATAATCCAAAAAAATACCTACCTCAGGTCCAGCAAGCTAGTCTGTGCTCAAACAAGCTGAAAGGGGACAGGGAAACAAAAATGCCTTGAGTTCATGATGACAATCATCTCTCTTGCTTTGAGGGAAGCATGAGAACCTGAACCAGCTCAATCCCCAAGTCTGAGGAGCAACAACAGCTCATCCCTTGCATAGCTCAGTCAAACCTGGGGATTTCCATCAAGCCCTACAGAGTGTGGCTTCAGCTGAACAAGGACAAGCAAGTCCAACCTCCACAGCTTATCTGTGCAGACAACTAGATGCTATTCTGCCTCTAGAAAGCAACCCAAAAAGCAAGCAAACCCACCAGCTTCTGCTTGAGCTCTTGGTAAAGGCAACATTTAGCTGTGAAGAGTCAAAAGGGTGTTAAGGTTGAAGCCAAGAACTACAACAGACACAACAAAAGAACCACAGTGTGCCTCTCTTTTGATTCTTTATTTTACCTTTCACAATTAGAAACCTACTGATCAATGACACAGTTCACCCTCCTGTTTGGGGTTTTGAAATGCCAACCTCAGCTTATCCCAGGGAGGTGGCTCAAGGTGACACCAGGTGACCTGCCACAAAGCCTTCCACAGGCAGCAGGAATTACCCCATCCAAACAGCTGGGAAATGGAAAACTCTACTGGAGATCACTTCAAGGTTCTTTTTAGAGACTTGTAAAGGTTACAAATGTTCTTGGGGAAATGAAAAACCAAACCCAACCCAACCCCACCCAAAGTTGCAAGCCTGCAGGCCAGCCAGGTTGTATCTGCAGGGAACAACTGCCCAGAGAGGCCCTTGTTCAAGGCTCCACATCTTAAGCAATTCTCTCTAAATCCCCCTGGTTTAGAGCAGAAAGAGAAGTTAGGTCTCTCCTCAGCCATGCATTTCAACATCTGCTTCACACTCTACACACTTGCGGCCACCAGCTCACTTATTTCACACCACTGCTACCCACATCCCTGCTTGCTTTGTTTTCCTGCCCAGAAGCTCCTAATTTCTCAGCTGCTTTCTTTAGGCCTTCTAGTTGAACCACCTTCTCCTACAAAGATGGCACACACTGCACAGCACATCAACAAGCTCCTGCCAAAGAAACCCAGCAGAGAAGACCACGAGTTTGTGCCTAGCTGAACATCACTGGGACATGATGAAAACCACCCCAGTAGTGCTTGAGCCTTCCTCAGCCAAGTGCCTCTGAAAGGAGGATGCTGGTGGCAAGGAGAGTGAAGAGCTTGTCCAGTTGGCACAGGCTCTCTGCTGCAGTGAGGATTGCTGGCTGGACTGGCCACAGCATTTAAGCCAAAGCTGCAGATGAAACCCAGCTCTGTGCAAAGCAGCCCCACCAGAGCCACTGCCTGGCAAGGTAGAGGAGGCCAAGGCATCACAGTCCTGCAAGACTTCACCAGGAGGCATGGATTTCACTCAGAGCACAGGAGAAGGGCAAATCTGGAGGTGAGGCTACACATTACTTGCCAGCAGAAACTGGTGATGGGTGAAGAATGGACAGAAGACATCATGAGGAATAAAAAGGGGGGCAAATTGCTTTCCTTTCCCCATCACAAAGGAATGGTTTACCAGTTTTCTCCTTGCATCCTTCTACAGCTGCTCCCCTTTGGCACAAGGAATTCTGTGTCTCACAAGATTTGGTTAATAATACTACTTCATGTCCACACTCAGCACTTCCACAGCTCTCCCCAGAGTCACACAAGCCTGTGAGTCCTCACAACACCCCTGTGAGGTAGGTAAGTATTAGTATCATCATCCCCATTTGACAGGTGGGGAAACGGAGGCAGAGAGGTAAAGTGATTTGCCCAAGGCTATTTAGGGAGTTGAAACTCCTAGTGGCCCAGTTCTGGTCTCCCTTATGGTGGTGGAACATAAATGAACTCCCAACAGAGCTATGCTGGTGTAAGCAACACAATCCAACCCAAGCTTCGTCTGATCAACTGACCATACCTTCTCCACCTTCTGAAACCCTACCCAAAGGCCAGGGAGCAGCAGGAGCAAGCCTCCAAGCTTAAGGCAACATGAACTTGAACAGCTCCAGAGCTTTGCAGCAAGCTAGACTACACTTGGCCCTGTTCCTGCCCCTCACACCAGCTCTGAAGCTGGTTCTCTTCTCCCTCAACCCAGAGCAAAACACTGGGGCTGCAGCAGCTGGGTAAGCTAGGATGAGATCTGAAGCAGATCTTTTAGCTGCTGCTTCATTGCCCCTGCTAAGACCTTCTCATTTTGGACAGCTTCAGCATGCTTCATTTCACTCTCTCTCTCTCTCCCCAACATTTGCAACTCAGCAGCATTTCAAGAGCACCACACATCTTCCTAAGAGCCACCAAGGTATCCAGAAAAGTGTCAATGCATGCAAACAGCACATAGCAAGAACATCAAGAGTGCTGGGAGATGATACCAGGGGTAGAGGTGATCACAAGGACAGCACACAGTTAGTTTTTATCAACAAGACCAAGCAACTCACTCTCACTGTACCTATGCCACTTGGATTGATCAGTCTAACCTGCAAAAGTCAGCTACTTCTCCTCCAACTAATTGACCTAGCTAGCTAGAAAGAAAGAGAAACAGCAAGCACACACATTTATACTTCCTCACACTTGGCAGGCATGACTGATGGGAATGGGAGAGGAGGGGGAGATTGTACACTGGGGATAGGGAGGGCAGGGGAGGAGAAAAGAAGCAGAAAATACCACATGACATTCCCATCAGTAATCAACCTGATGAGAAGAAAACCCCCCCCAAAACTAGATGGATTCACCTAGGACATCCACTGAAAATCCCAACTCCTAAGCACACTGAAGCTGGCACACATTTTGTGCCACTTCTCCTATGTCCAGACACAGCAAATCAGATCAAACAACACTTGAAAAAGAAAGCAAAAGGAAGAATAAACCAGCCTGGAGACAACAATCTTCCACAAACCACTTCCCTGCATTATTTCCAGATGCATTTTACTCTTCAGCAGTTTCAGAAAGGAGCATGGGAGAAAGAGACCCACTCCTGTTTCCTTTGCAACTGGCTCAGCACCAGCACCAGCTCAGAGAGAGGGAGAGAGAAAAAGGAATTCTTCAGACATGATCCTTGGTACTTGATTAAAACCTTGCTAGCCAGCTGAGGAGACCCTCAATTGCCAGAGGGTTCCAAGTGGAGTGGATCCAGGATGCTGCTCATGGTCCTCTTCCTCTGCTATGATATCTGCTCTGTGGGTCTCATCTGGATATCACCAATCTAGAAGAGAGCAAGAGGGGATTTTCCTGGAGGGCTGCACTTGGAATCCTGCTGCAGTATCAGAGAGGCAAGCTGCTCAGGAAGGAAGCTCCTGGGACTAGAAATGAGCTTGTTGAACTGAGAGATCAGAGAGGAATGAAGGTGAATGGGACTGCTCTGCCTTGAGTGGGAGGAACAAAGCACAGAGTGGGAGATGGCACAGATTAGAAACTCTCATGCTTCAAGGCTTTAGTTTGGTGCTGCTCACAGGAAATCACTGCTTGCTCAGCCATGGGCAGGACTTTTTTTGTCCTCTTAGGGTCAGCTGTCACTCCTGAGCCAGTGTCAAGATGGTCACAAGTGGCTCCAAAGGAGCAGAGCTCATCTGCTGAGCAAAGCTGGCTTTGGCAACAGCAACTTGGACACTACTGCTCCTGACTCCAGCACTCACTCATTTCTTCTCTCTTGTTTCCCAGGCCCCTGGCAGCACAAGCACCCTTGGGGAGGTATAGAGCACTTCAAGCCCAGCATGTCACTTGGCAACTGGTAGATCTTGACCCAGACTAGCAGCAAATCTCAGATGGCACCATCCAAAGGGGAAAAACATGTCTGTTGCCTTCTCTGTTTCCCCTGCCTCATGCAGTGCTTCTCTGGGGTCAGAGAAGCCTCTCCTGCATCCCCAGGACTCTGAGCAGTGCAATCCCCTAGCTGCCATAAGGGAAGTGTAAACAGCCCTGATCACTGCTAATCCCCAGCTCAGGCTCTGCTGAGGACACAGCTGATCCAGCAGCAAATGTCAGGGCAGCAGTGCCTCTCCTGCCTTCAGTCAGTCCTCTGCAGCCCAAGCACAGCTTACCTGTACATGAGGTGGGGCACTGAGCACATAGATGACAGCATTAGCCATATCTTCAGCTTTGAGACACTGCAAAGAGAGGAAAGAGGATCTCAGTCCAAAGGGCACCTCAGAAACTGAACCACAAGATCCCTCCTTCCCCAGCCAGCAATAATGAGTCTTGACAGCATCACTGGGGCATGGCAGAAAGCTGCAAGCAGGCAGGAAAAGAAGAATCCAAGAAGAATTTAACAAAGGAGGAGATAATGCTCTGTGTGCTGTGAATGTGGCACAGGAGTTCTGCCAGGTCAGGCACTGCTCTCCTTATCAGGAACTCCCAGAGAAGCACCACAAATCCTGTGCTAGACAACAACCTCTCCCATCTCTGCTTGTGGAGGCATGCCTGCTTATTCTAGCTGCTCTTCAATAAAGAAGTCATAGCCTGCAAAATGTCAAAAGCAGGCTGGTATTTATTGCCAGCAACAGCAGAATGAAAAGGAAAATAGAGGAGGTGGGAAATGGAACCTTAATGAAAATCCACAGGGGGTGTAAATATCAGTGCAAAAGGAGAGCTTTGGAGGCTCTGATTACAGCCTGAAGTGGACTGGGCCACTCTGCAGAAGTAGTTCCTTGTGCTATTAGCCAGGAGAGGGAATGAGAAGCTCTAAGAAGAGGCACTTCCCTCTGGTTTCCATGCCTGCAGCTCCTACCCGAATGCTCTCATAGGTTGCAGCAGCTCTCTCAGGGTCATTGTCATGAAGTTTAAAAGCAAATCCTGTTTCCACCAGTCCTGGAGATATACACTGGAAAAAAAAAGCAGAGCACATCCTAACAGGATTTGTAATTCCCCATCAGAAAGAGAGTAACAACAACAACAACAAAAGGAGATGAAACTGTTTAGCACTGCAAGAGCCTAAACCCCAAGTCCCTTTGTGCTGTTCTCCTTCCCCACCCTTTGTCTAGGGGAACAGCTTCAGTGAGCAGGGCTTGGCCTTCATGACTGCTGTGGCAGGTCCTTGTAAGGATGGATACTTCCCTCTTCATGCCCCAAAAAGATTGAGAAGCAGAGACAAAGATGGCAAAGCCTGCAATACAAATTCTCCCCTCTGGACACACATCACTCCTGAGATAGGAGCTCTGAAGGACAGCAAACAGCCCAGCTGCCTTCCTCCCTCCATCCCTGCCAAGCAATCACCCACTCTCTGCACCCAGACAGCTTATTCCCTGCCACAGCTCCTTGCTGCTGTGCCTCCTGTGCCCCAGCAAAGAGAGGTGACATGGGACACTTGGCCACAAGAATGTTCCCAACGTGCTGAGCACTAATTGCATCTCCTTGCTTCTTTTCCCATGGGAAAAACATCTGCTCCATCAAGCCCCCCAGCTCTCTCCCCACCATGAGAGCAGGAGGAAGGAAGAGAGCCTCCAGTACTCACTGTAGCTCGTATGTGAGTCTTTGCTTCTCGGAGCTCTTGCCTCAGGCCTTCTGTGAGGGCTGTGACTGCATACTTGGTGGCACTGTAGAAATGCACCACTGACTGGGGCACCACACTGTGCCCATTCATGCTGTGGAGACAGCAGAAAAGGAAGGCATGAGGAAGCAAGCAGAGGCCTGAGCAGGAGCCAAAAGGATATTCAAAGCACTGTCGGAGTCACAGAGACACCAACACATGAGGAATTCCCCTCTTGTGCAGGAAACACACCCCACCAAAGGCTCCTCTCCAAACAGCTGCTCAGCAAGGTTCACTCTGCAGCCTTGCACCTTCCCAAGTAGTTGGCATTATCCTTTTCTCCTTAGTTTTGCTCTTTCTTGGATGGAGAGCAGCAGAAGTGAAAAAAGGTGCTTTGTAAATCAGCCATGGCAATTCTTGGAGAAGCCCTTCTGGGGCACCATCAGCCTCCTCAGAAAGTTAAGCTGCAGTGCTTCAAGCTTCAGTGGGAGGTGGGCAGGAGGAAGCTCCCCTGGCTGATGCCACACTCCCAGCACACAAACACATACCTGTTGATGTTAATAATATGGCCATCATCAATGTTTCTCTCTTTCATGGATTGGTAGGCCTCTCGGGTACAGATGCTCACAGCCAGCACATTGACCTGAGGGAAGAGAGAAGAAGGAATTGAACCAGCAACCCTGCCTGGAATCCTTTGACACACACTGCACACCCCACACCATCATCATCCCCCCCCCCATATAACTGCTTTAGAGGCAATTGTGAGGGTGAAGTGTGAAAGAAGGGAGAGCAAACCCACTTGCCCCCAGTCAGCACTCTGGCCAGGAGAGTAAGTTGTTTGTCTTGTGCAGCACTGAGCACACACTGGGGTTTGGGCAGCTGACAGGACACTATGAGCAGGTAATTAGGTCAGCTAGTTAATGAGCTCAGCACATGGGCAGCAAAGAGCTTCCTGGGCACACATGGAGCCAAAGCTCACATGGTGCCATGGGGAAGGCCAGAGTGGGCAAGTAACCCTGCAAAATGTGGAAGGCACCCATGTGCCCCTCTGCCTGCTGCCATCCTCCTGAGCCTTCCCTGGATAAGTCACAGAAGGAAACAAGATGGCAATCTATCCCAGATCCAGAGTTTCCAGGCTGTTGCATGTCACCTCTGCCATGTGCCACCACTATTGCACAGACACCTGCAGCATCTGCTGCCCAGCAAACACAGAGTCAATGTTTCCAGGAAGATGGAGACAAGGAAATTCCCCCAGCTGGAACACAAAAGCACCCAGAGGTGTGTGTACAAGACTGAGGAGCAAGCTGTGTCAGCAGCACTGCTGACTGCTCAAGTTTAGAGTGGCTGTAAGGTAGCCAAGGGTTTGCTGGAGCCCTCCAGAAGGATGTCACCAGTTCAAGGCAGGACACAGTGGCAGGGCCTACCTGAGGGCATGGCCCTTTGCTAGCTAAGTGAGCAGGCCAGATAGGTCTAAAAGTACCACTGTGAAGTAAAAGTCCAGGAAGAATGGAATTTGTGATGAATCAGAAGTCAGGTGCAGCTATAAATGGGAGGAGCAGCTGTGTGGACAGTGAGCAAAGGGCTGAAACTTAGGAGCAAGAATGGGACAGGCTAGCTAGGACCTGCTGGCTCAAAAGGACATCCAAGAGACTGGAAAACATGAGGCAGAAAAGGATGGATTTGAGAGCTGTAATTCCTGAGCAGCACACAAGGGACAAGTAGGCTCAGCTGAAGGATCTTCTGGTCACTGCCTTTGCCTGGCTCCTTGTTTCTTCTTCATGACTACAGGCTGTGCTGGTGAGTTTCTGTCTTGGTGACAGATAAACAGCATACTGATCTGAGCCTGGAGTAACCAGGAAAGTTGAGTCACCATCCTCCTCCAAGTGCCCTTTGGTTGAGCACACAGGATCTCACTTATCATCCCTGCAACTCCAGAGATCAATTCCCTGGCACCAGGGCTGGGCAAGGCAGAAAGTGAGCAGACAAGTCAGCAGAAGTGGCCCCTCAGCACTGGAGTGAAGCCCAGAGCAGGCAGGGCATCTTTTGGGTGTATCAGACCTGCTCCAGTCTGAGAGACCAACCAAGTGAGGAGCCAGTCCTTTCAGATTCAGATCTGGGCAACTCTTTGTATTAAAACCCTTGTGACAAGCAACATCTCAGCTTTCCTCCCTGCCCCAAGCCACCCTGAAGCCCCCAGGCACTGGCTCTTTGGTGCAGTCTCTCCCCAGCTCCACTCCATCTCTGTAGGCCACTAGAGGGTAACATCAGCCCAAAGGCTGAGCTCCAGCTCCAGGGCTGTGACTCACACTGAGCACAGCTTCCTTGTGTGGGTAGAGTTACAACATTTGGACAACTCCTGGCAAAGCAAGACACTAATCAACAGCCCCATGGGAAAGTCCAGAGCTCCTGTGATAAGACACTCTGGTACAACCAAACTGGCTGGGAGGCAGCTGAGCTGGGATGGCCCCACTGCCTCTTCCCAACAGCACCCCCAGGATTTCTGGATGAAATCTCACTTCAAAACATGGAAGAGGCACTCAGGTCCAGAAAATGAGGAAGGCTTAGGGCTGTATCACTCCAAGGAACAATCTGAAGGCTGTTGTTGCTAACAGCCACAACACAAGGCATTTTTCAGCCCTCTTTCTATTCTGAGAAGCAAAGGTTGAAAGGTCCTCAGCAAAGATGGCCAACACAGCTGTGCTCTGCCTTTGCACAAGGCCTGGGACTGCTGTGTGCAACAGGAACAATGGAGGCACATTCTCTAGTAATTAATGAGTTCCAACTGCCAGGTTGGGAGAAGAGCAAAGCTCCTGTTCCTGGAAGTGCTGAGCATGTCACTTCTCAGAAGCAGCAGAAAATGAGTAGCCCAGCTCCTCAGCAGCTATCAAGACGCAGCTTCCAAAAAGCCTCTCTCTGCACAGAGGCTACATAAAAGCAAGATGAACAGAGCCAGTGAGGAGTACCAAGAGGAACCAAACCCAGTTAGTGCCTAGAGCAGCAAGTGGATGTGTGCTTCAAGTCCTTTGGGCCCTGAACAGTGCCAATAGGAAAGCTCAGCAGGAATTGCTGGCTGTAAAGGTCAGGAGGCAGTGAAGGAGCTGTGGCAAGCTCAGAGGCTGCTGGAGTCAGTGTGCACACAGCAGGCAGCCCCAGCGAGTGCCGCGCTGCGCGATCGGGCACGGCCACAGGACTTTGCTCCAGCCTCAGCTCAAGCACAGCCTCACCAACAAGGAGAGGGAAAAAGAAGGGGAAGCTGGGGAGCAGAAGATGATGAGCTCAGGGCCTGCCTGCCATCACACACTGTGTTTTCTGGCTGGCAACACTGGGCTCTGTGCTGCTATAAAGCAACGGAGCCACAGTTCCTAACGGGAGCCTCCTGCAGCTTGTCCCTTCTGAGTAAACACCAGACAACAAGGAGCTACTACATTAAAATAAGAGGATAAATAAGTAAATGAGAAGCTGATTTTGACTGTTAGATGGATAGCAAGACATTTTATGGAACAGGTATCCTGAGAGGGGAGCCTGGAAGGAAATAGAGCCTCAAAGCTCATTAAAAATGCATGGAAACGAAAAACCATTCACCAAAAAGACAAAAATGCCTTTAATTTAAGGCCCTAATGCCTCCTAAATTCATAGATCAATGGCTCTTTAGAAACTTTTCCTGTCCTGCAGCCCAGAAGTATGCTGAAGCTCTCCAGCAGCATCTCAAAACATGCAACAGCAACACCTTTCTCCAAGGGACCTTTGGAAGAAGCCTCCCTGCTCCTGCTCAGCTCTCCAAAGCCCAGTGGCCCATGAAAGGTGCTGGCAACCTTCCTGTGGCCTGTCCCTCTGAGAGCTTCAGAGCATGTAGGAGAAATAGGCCTGGGGCTGGCAGGCCACAGCAGGGAGAGCTGTCACTGCAGGTCCCTTCCCAAGCAATGAGAGCAGACACAGCCATACAGATCACACACACCTAGCCTGGCTTCCCAACAGTGCCCTTGTGGAGCCTCCACCCTGCCTCTCCTCCCACCCCATCTGGCATCCCAAAGCAGCTCCCAAGGGTGCACAGAGCAGCAGCCACAAGTGGGAGGTCCCCACAGGCTCCCAAACTTGGAGCCATTGTAAATACCACCACTGTAGTGTGCCACACAGGACAATCCCTATTCCAACATCTTTCTCCCTTAAAGTGGTGGCAGGGGAGCTAAAGGGAGCACTCTACCTGAGGAGCCAGGGAAGGAGCACAGAGAAGGGAAGGACCTTCAAAAAGCCACATCTGCCCCCAGCCTGCCCACCTTACAGAGAACAAAAGGTCAGAAGAGCAAAGGAGTGTGAGGGACATGCAGCAGCCCCAGAGGCATCCACGGCAGACATGATCACAGCGACCAGGACAAGGCGTTTACAAGGTGCAGGTGACCCACAGGGCCAGGCTGGCAGCCAGACAACCCTAAGCAGAGCCCTGCTTTCCACCAGCTCAGCCTCTGATACACTTCACTTCATTTTCTTTAAAGCCTCCATGGCAACCAGGGACAGGGAGAGGTGGCTGTGCAGTGACCCAGGCTGGGCAACCCACAGAAGCCTGGCTGGGCAGACAAAGCTGAGCTGAGCTTGCTTTGGCTGCAGTCACAGCAGCCAGCAGCCAGGCCAAAAATCCTAACAAGAACTTAATTAGCCAGGATATGGCAGCTCTTGCTCTGGCAGCAGGAGTCTGAGGCTTCAATGTGCCTCTCTGTTTTGCTCTATCCAGGCCCTGAAACTACTGGCTGCTGCAGGAGCCAACAGATTCCAGCTGACTCTGCTGTCAGACATAGTGGCCCTGAGCAGCTTTTCAAACAGACATGTCTTTTCCTTCATTAGGACATGTTCTCAGAGCTGCTGGAGATGCTACAAGTCTTACTCAAAGCCATGAGTTCAGCTCCTCTTATGAGGATAATGCTTTCATGCACACAACTTGGTAGTAGGGGAGAGGAAAAAACACCTTGGTGAAAAAGCTTCTGTTTCAGCATCTTTCAGGCAGAGCTGCAGGGAGGCCAGTATGAAAGTGACATTGCAAAGGGCATGTGAACTGGCCCAGGGACCCAGAGCTGTGGCTGCCACTGCTGTGCGCAGAAAAGAGCCATCCCACCACGACAAAAGCTGGGGAAGTCCCCAAAATGATGCCCAGCAGCATCTCAGGAGAGCAAGCTAGTAAGTAGCATGAACCATTTGCACACAGACTCCCAGTTCAGCATATGAAATGGCCTCATTCACACCCAGCTCTTAACCAGATTATGGGCAGAAAATTAAGCTTTAAAGACAAAGAAAGCATTACAGCTTGTTCAGTCAAAAAGAATCTGCCCATTTTACAAGTCACTGCTACAACTAACAGGATTAGCTCCAAAAGTCATTCAATTTCCTGTTTTATTAAAGAAAAAGAGAATGCAAGGCTCATCCCTCTTTGGAAAGCCACTGAGCTAAAGGGGAAAATGGCACTGAAGGGATTGAGTGTTCTACTCCAAGGTGGAGTGAGTAGCTCAGCAGTGCCTGATGCCTTCCCACTCCCCGATCAGCAAAGCTGGCCTGTGTCAGAGCCAGCTGGGAAGCAGATCCTCAGCTCAGCACAGGTGAAATAAGTAGCTGGGCAGACAGAGGTGTTGGTGGGCAGAAGCAAGCAAGCACTCACATCTATCATGGTGCGCCAGCCCTCCGTTCTCCCCGAAAGCAGCGGCTCGGGGCGAGCCAGCCCCGCGTTGTTGATGCACACATCCACTCCCTGATGCAGGGTCTTGATGGCAGAGAACATGGAGAGGATCTCCTCTTCGTTGGACAGGTCACACTTGTAAGGGATGAGGGTCCCCGGGTAGCCAGCGCTCTGGCACTCCGCTGCCAATTTCTAGGGGAGAGAAAGGAAGGAAACAGCCATCAGCCTCTGCTCCTTGGCAAGGAGCTTATCCAGCTTCCAAACACCCCCCCAGGGTTAACAACCAGGCACCAGGTTAATGAAGACAAAAGAAATAGTCATGTACATGAGATCCTGGAAGTTATTAAACTTGAGGCCACACTCTGTGTTCCTCCATCCTCCCCAGGTCAAGAAGAGCAAGTGCTGGCAAAATAGAAACTAACCCTGCCCTGGCACCAGGCTGCAAGTCTGCCACACTCTGCATGCGTAAAGGACACAGCCATTACATGCCTGAGGAGTCTTCATTAGGCATTACCAACAATTATTGGAAGCATCCAGATCTTTTACCAGACATGGGGATATAAAGCAATACGAAAAAGCCAGAGCTGCTGCTGGCTGCCTGTGTTAATGATGCAGACCAAAGCCTCTGGAGGATGCCCTTTCCCTCCTGATGTTAATGCAGAGCAGCATCTCATCTCTGATGTGGCACATTAGCCACAGTGACAGCTTCCAGCGTGGGCTGAGGGCCACGTGATGTCTGCTTTCTGGGGAGAGATGGACTCTGGCTACAGACATCCACCCAAGCACTCCAACGCCATGCCCGCGGCACCTCCACCAATGTGACATTGCAGCGCGGGCAGGAAACCTCTCCTCCTGCCAGAGGAAGCTTTCCCACTCCTCTCCCAGCTCCTTCCTGCACACCAAGGACTGCAGTTCACAACCAGGTCTAAAATGAGGAGTAAAGCCCAGCCCAGGAGTCTCCTGGCTGGAGGCAGAGGACCCAGGATGGTGATGGCACGTGAAGGTGGCTGCTGAACAGCTCAGCCCCAGCCAAGCTCTGAGCAGAGCACCTGCCCTGGAGCTCAGCCATGCTTGGCCAGAAACAAGGATGCTGGGAAGCCAGGGCACCAGCCACAGCACTCAGGACCACCTGAAACCCCACTGGTAAGCTCACACTGCCTTGTTTTGCTTGCTGTGATGTGTAGTCTCACTTCCCATGCTGGCTCAGCCCCTCCTGCCTCTCCAGGAGGACAGGGTTTGGAGAAGGCAGACCCAGCCCCACCATCTGTACCAACATGGAGTGGAGCCTACACAGCCATGCTGCCCGCAGACAGGGCTTGCTGTTAGGAAAGCAGAAGGGACACAAAAGAGCACAGAAGGTGTCTTTCTCCTGGGGGTAGCTAGCAAGCCCTGGGGTCCCCTGCTCCTCTCACTCAGCAGAGCTGGTCTTTCAGTGACTGCCACAGGGGTAGAATTGTCCCCCAAAACACCCAAATCAGTGACATTCATAGAGTTTGTCAGCCAGAGTGATACCCAAATTCTGAAGCAAACATCAGACAGAAGGAAAAATCCACAGAATGTAAGGGTAAGTGGAAAGAGAAGGAGAATCCACCTGAAGCTGTGAATGGGCTCCTAACTCCAGATCATAAAATGTGCTCTTCTGTCAGTGGCTTTTTCAGTGCCCAACCTTCTCCTAGCCAAGTTTCACACAGAGCAGGGCTGAGCATCCTCACTGGCAGAGGAACAGGCAAGCCAGGACTTCCAGGCCCCTCCTCTGTGCCCCAAGCACATTCATTTTAATTACTCTGGGGCAAGAGGCTCTGCTCAGTAAATGATTTTCAACCTTTCTCAATACCTAAGACCACTCAGAGGTTGTCCCAAGTCCCTGAACAATTAGTTTCAAGCTTTTCTGATTTGCCTTTCACACCAACCCACAGCCTGAACAGAGCACAAAGCAAACCCAGCCCAGGTCTAAGGCTCTAGCCCAGAAGCTGCTCTCCTCTCTGCTTACCACTTCAGTGCAGGCATTGCAGCAACACAAGAATTATTAGTATTGCTCTCACAGCAGCAAGCAAGAAGGGGACAGAGCTGCTGAGTTCAGCCTGGAGATCAATACATCCCAACAGCATCATGCTCTCTGGAGAGCTCTGCTTGGCCTGAGCTAGACAGTATTTGCTGCTGGATGGAGAACAAAGGTGCCCCTGGGACTGACTTGTACCTCTTGGTACCTTCCTGGGGCTGGGTTCACTTTGCTGTACACAGTCTTGGTGAACAGAGCACACGCTTGAGAAAACAGTTGAGGGAAAGCTCTGCAACAGCAGCATTTAGAAGATTAAAAGCAGTCTGAAGGGCTCCAGGGATGGAACCCTCAGCCATGCCCTAACCCAGCACCAAGGTGACACCTTCAGAGCTCTCTCCAGCCCACTGCTCAAACTCCAGCACTCCACTAAGGGATCTATTCCATGCAGTATTTGCTTGGAAAGTCCCATGGCTCACATCTGGCACTCTTTCCTCCTACTTCACCATGTCACAGCCAGCAGTATGGTCTCAAGTTGCCCTTGGAAGAGGGCTGGTGTCCTGGCACCCACTGCATCCCAAGGCTGAGCACTATGCTGCATCCCAGAGCTGGAGGGAGGAACACTTCTAGCTGCCAGCAGGAACTGGTCCAGCCAGACTCAGCCTTGCTGAACTCCAATCAAGCAATGATGAGGAAGACAAGCAGGAGAGATTGGAACAAATCTCCCAAAAAAGGACTTGTGCCTTGTGAAGAAGGGCCCATCAGCATGGCTGGGAAAGGGCAGACAAGCTCATCAGAGGAAGCACCATGTTTAATATGTTCATTCCCATGTTCAGTTGTCACTTCCCACTGATAGGGGAGACCTTGGAGTGCTCAGCACAGCTCCTCAGTGGAGGCAGGCAGGGTCTAAACACCACAGGCTGCAGCCAGATGAAGGAGCAGGTGAAGCAAAGGGTGCTCTCTGGACAAGCAGTGGTTGTCATGCTGGTGCTGCCCATTCTGTTTTCTCAGTCAGTTTCCTTAGAGCTTACATCTTAGATCCATAAAGAGAAAGCTCTTTCTCACTCCCAGAAAGGTTTCTCTGCCACAAGTGAGCAGAGAAATCAAAACTCTCTCCAGATCCCTTCTTTCCTGGCTGGTGTCTCCCTGCCTCAGACAAGGCTCACCATGGATCCTTTCATCTCTCAGGCTACACTTGTGTTAACAAATTCCCTTTGAAGATGGAGTGCTGAACACTGATGCCATCCAGGCAGAGCTGAACGTGCATCAACCAGCTCCAGAGAAAGAGTCAGCACAGCCTCTTCAAAGAAACATCAACTGCAGGCAAGGCTGCCAGAAAAAGACTTCTGGAAAGCAAGTCTTGACATTGGGGAGCTTGGAATAATAATGTTCATTCCAGTTTAAGCAAACAACACACAAGGAGGAGGGAAAAAAGATGTTTTTCCAGATGTCCTAAGCAACTTGAAAGTGACCACTCAACACAAGGCCAATAGAGATGAGGACTACTGCACCTCCAGCAGCTGGAGATGGAGGTTTGAAAGCAGACCTGAGCATCTCTGTGCCACACTGTTCTCACTGGATGCTTGGAAATGGACAACCAGGTGCTACAGCTACTGGTACAAACTGGGAAAACACAACAAAGAGACTGTAAGTGTTAAAATGCTTAACCTAGAGCCATGCACTGCCATGTGTGCAAGCCTTTGCCTTTGTAACTCTGCTACTCTACCCACCATGAAGACAGGACCCAGCAAGTTCTGCAACAAACTTCCCACCAAGGGCATCTCAACTTGATGTCCACTGCAAACTTAGATCTGCCACACATAAGAATACATCAGTTCTCCCAAGAAGGGGTTAATGCTCTTTGTGCCTACCACACTTGGAAAGGGGACAGAGCCATGCATTTAGATTCAGCCTTGGTCAAAAGGGTTTTACAGAACTCCTTGATAGAAACATTTCAGGAGACTCTTAAGGGGAGAGGGCAGAGCCTGGTAGGGCTTTATTTGGCAAACCATCCTATTAACTTCAGACACATTTAGTCCAGGGAGATTAAAGGCAGAAGAAACCATTAGGTAAGTTTTAATCTGACCTGCCATTCATCACAGGGACTTGCACCCTACTGACTTAGCTGATGCTTAAACACACAGTAGTGCCAAGAAACCAACTGGAAAGAAACCCAAGTCACCTCAATTATTTGTGCTAGCCAAAGGAAATGAAGAGGAAAAATCCTAACAAACAGCATCAGAGTTGTGAAAGAAAAGCAAGGCCTTACTGATTTTACTGATTGGCAAGTTTGAAGCTTCTTTTAAGACTTCATAAGAATGCAAGAGCATAACAGAGGGAGAGATATCTAGTGAATCAAGCACTAGCCTAGGGTTATTTCCATCGTGTGCTCTGTGGCCATGGGCAAGATTGAGAGCTCTTTGCCCAGATCATCACCCTGAGCCCCTTCCTAGAGCAGCCTGCTCCAGAAACCCACCCACCTCTCAGCACAGGCCAAGGAAAAAGCCATCCAAAAGCCAAACTTCAAGTCTGCATGTGTTTTCTCATCCTATTATCATCCTAACTACACTGGCTTTAGAGTCCTTGCAAAGCCTCCCAGGTGGCACACAAAATCAGCACTCCTACAATAAATAACCCAGACAAATCAGATCTCAGGTTGGGGAAGATAAGGGAAAAAACCATGGGAAACCTCTTGGACCTCTTTGCTCTTTATCAGCTTCCAGTAGTCAGAAGTAGAGCATGGAGAGGCATCTAAGGAGGTACAGCCCCAGCCAGGTAGTGGTGGTTACGGTCACCATCAGGGCCGCAGAGCACAGCATGGCATGGTACAGCTCTTCCTCCTGCCTGCCTCCTTACACCCATGCAGCTGCCAGCATTTATGATTATTTATCTTGGCATATCCTCAGCATCAGCTCTCCAGGACATCTCCTAGATGCTGCCCAAGCTCCAGACACCAAACATCAACACACTGTTTGCTCTTCAAGCAAGCTCTGTAGGGGCCAAGCAGCATCTCCTGAAACATGACCCAGAGAGTAACTAGTTTCATCCCAGGCACTGAAGCCAGACTCCCTGCTAACCAGGAGGCAGGCTTTTTTTTGCCTCCAAGCCCTCTCTGCTCCCTGCACTTTTTCAGGAGCTAAAAAGCCAAGATGATTTTGTTCCTAGCTCAGTTTTCAATTCCCAGTGTCCCACACACAAGCCTGACTGCCCCATTCCCACTGCCCTGTTGGTCCCTGCTACCTTAAAGCATTCCAACAACTACTCCTTACATCAAGGCTGGGGGCACCTCTCTTTCTTCCCTGCTTGCTCAGATCACGTTGCTGCAGGCTGGTGTGGGGGAGGAGGAAATAGGCTGCTCCCACGATGACAGCTCATTAGAGCAATATCTCTTGCTTATTCTGAGTTATGACTATCCTAAAACAAGCACCATAGGTGCTCTTCAGCTCCAACACCCAGTAAGCAGGCTCCCACGCAGCCAGCATGCTTTTCCTTCCACCCAAGAACTCCAGTGCTCATAGTAAGGCTGAAGCTGCTGTACGGCAGCCACTTGCAGCCCTCCACCAGCCCTTGGCTGCCTTCACAAGCAGGGTTCAAAGAGCACAGAGCTCCAAGACACCCAAGTGCCTGCACCCAGCAGAGATGAGGGTCCATGTGTCACAGGCTGGATCGCTGCCCACTCCAGCACTGATTTCCAAGGCAACCTGCAAACACACCACTGGCAGGGCAGAGCTGAGGCTGAGCTTCAGCCTGACACGCTCAGATCACAGCACATGCCTTCTGTGTCATCCCCGTGGCAGGAGAGCACACCTCCACTATGCTTAGGGAGTAGAACACATTGTATTGATGTGAATGACATCAAGTTCCACCTCATCTTGCAGCAGCGAAGCTTTGACATGCCTAGTGATAGGCTGAAGATCTAGGGTGAGATCAGAGGTCCCTGGAAACCATCACAGAATCATGAAGGTTGGAAGAGACCTTTAAGATCATCAAGTCCAACCATACCTATCACCACCATGCCACTAAAACACGGCCCTAAGTAGAACATCTACACACATGTTTCTTAAAGCTGTCCAGGGCTGGTGACTCCAGCACCTCCCTGGGCAGCCTGGGCCAAGGCTTCACAAGCCTTTCAGGGAAGAAATTCCTCCTGCCATCCAATCTAAATCTCCCCTGTTGTGTGTACATCAGTACATGTCCACCCTGAATAACACAGGTTGTAATCACTGTATCTTGTGGGAAAGACTCAGGAGCACTCCTGAGGACAGCTACGATCTGTTCCCAGCTCTGTCACAAGCTTCCCAACCCCACTTTGTCTGTGAGACAAAGAAGCAGAAGATGACAACCCAGCAGTGAGCTCCGAGGGCCCAGGAGAACCTGAGCATCAGTGGTGGCTGTGTGGCTGCTAGAGCCTGGCCAAGCCCTCACATAGCCCTTGCTGTGACACGGCAATGCTGTCTGCACAGCACCCGCCGCTGGCAGCACAAGAGCTGTTCCAGAACAGCAGGTCCCTGCTGTCAGACCACGAGATTGGCCTTTTCTCCTCTCAACACCCCACGGTGCAGCCCTGGCTCTTCTCCAGAGCTCAAGAGCTGGGTGTATCCCTGCTCTCCCCCAGCACCATCCCCACGGCAGCGAGCATTCCTGCCGCCAGGCCACGGTCCCCACACAGCTCCGGCTCCCATCCTGCGCCCCGTGTAATCCTCAACGAATCCTCTTCTGAAAGGACAGATTAACACAGGCTGGGAGAGGAGCAGGCCTTCCCCCAACCAGCTCCCAACACTCCCCAGGACCAAAAGGCAGATGATTGCTCCTGAGTTTTAATTCCATACACCCCAAATTTAGGTCCCAGCGCTCAGCACCACAAAGGTTTCCACACATCCCAGCCTGGCCACGCTTGGAGAGAGTGGCAGTGGGATGAAGGATTTAGCCTTTCCCTTCCATCACTGCCATGCAGCTGCAGGTGCCAGGGTTAAACATCGGTAGCGACAGAGCAGGCTCAGCACCACCATTCCCATCCACAGTGATGCTAAGCCCCAGCCAAGCTGGGCAGAGCTGCACGAGCATAAATGGGGAGAAGAGTCTGCTCTGAAGGTCCTGCAGGTCCTCTGCTCCCTCAGCACCCTGGTCCTTACAGAAGCAGGGTGGGTTAGTGCCCACCCAGGCCCAGCCAAGGTTAAATAATGACACTGTCAACCAGGAAATTTGCACTGCCACTTCCCACATGGATGCTGGCAGGAGTGAGGGTTGAAGCTTGACTTAAGCTCTACTCTCTGTGGAGCTTCAACTATTAACAAGCCCCAGGAAAACCACTGTCATATTTAGTCCCTAGTACTGTGCTGGCTGTGTCTGGACCTCCCTGCCCTGACACAGTGCCCCAAACACAGGCCAGAAAACCTCCTCTGTGGCTGAAGGCTGCTCCCATACAGCATGCCACCTCTCCAGGGCACCAGCTGCTAGGTTTTACAGAGGGAAACTGAGGCACAGGAGAGCTACCTGATCTGCCTTGTTACAGAGCAAGGCAGAGGTAGAACAAGGACCCCCCTCCCCATCTCCAAAATCCCAGGAAAGGCTCAGTTATTGCTTATTTTTAGGGCTGCAAGCACAACATGCCCCAGTATCCCTGTTCCCTTGCAAAGCCAAACGGCACTGAGAGAAGCAGAGAAGGGAGGGCTGCTGCAATGAGACGTTTTTAAAGCACATTTTGGGGGGGGCAAGCAGGATAAATCCAACTCTGTTTAAAAGCATCCCTTCCCCCATGTGCCTCCTGGGCTTCAAGGTTGAGGAAAACCATGGAGACAGAAAAGGATTTGTTCTCACTGCCCAGGAGAGCAACTATGGGTTCTCTTTGGTGTTTATCAGGAAGGGATCTGGTCAGGGACAAGCAGCAACAAAAGCACCTCAAAGGCCTTGAGTAGCCACCATCCCTGAGGCAAGGCCTTCACCAAACACAAAACAAGCCCTTCCAGAGGCCAAGGAGAACCTGAAGGTCATTCATTTACAGGAGGACCATGCTTGGAGATTATCCTGCCTGAAGCTGCTCCTCCAGCCTTAACAAACCAATTCATCAGGCTACCACACAGCCCAGTAGCTCTGCCATGAGAGCAGGAGATGGGGAGCAATGAGGTCCATGACAAGTGTATGAGGACAGCAGTTCACCCACCTTGGGTATGGGGAAGATGAGAGCCACAGACACAAAATTCATGGCGCTCACCTTCAGCCACCAGCACGTTACTGTAAGGCACAAGATGAAGACAACAGAGGCACAGAGGTGAAACTTGTGTTTGCAGGAACACCCTGGGGAAGCTAGCCCTGGCTGGAGGGTAGAGAGACAGACCCAAGCCTGGACAGCCAGCATGCAGGAATATTCACAGCTTGATGCCCTCAGAGGGAGAGAAGCACCAACCTCTTCAGAGACTGGACTGCTCCATCTGCAATCAATAGCTCAGCTTATCAAAGGCTATTTCTTGAGCAAGATCTAACCTTGGCAATGCAGTCGCTGGTTATAAATGTTACCTTTGATCAATAACTGTCACAAATGCATTAGAATCAGTCAGTTCAACCTTGTCTTTTCAGCCACGTTTATTGCTTCCTGCACAGCTCACTCGCCACACCCCAACATAGAGAAAGCAAATCACTTGTGTTACAACAGCCATGATTCAAGCTCTCCAAGGCTATCACCTGAACCTCCCCATCTTGCCTCACTGCTCTAGGTGGTTCCCCCAACACCATCCTGCCTCTCCTGCTAGTCACTTAGGAGAAGAGACCAACCTCCACCTTGCTCCTGCAAGAAGGCAGACACTAACAGAGGAATTTCTGGAAGGCATCAGGAAGAAGAAGGTTGAAGAGCCTTGTAGTAAAGCCATCAAAAGCCTTTCAGCTGCAGGATGGAAACACAAAGTGCTGTCACATACCAGCTAAGCTGTGGCAAGTCATTAAATCACAGCAAGTCTTCTGGCAGGCTGGAGACTCAAGGGATCATGCTCCTGGGAAGGTGATCACCTAATAGGGAGCAGTTTCCACCAAAGCTTAGTCTCACAGGCTGCTAAAAACTCTTGGCTAATTCATTAAAGCACTGACTTGGAGTATGTGTAGGTACCCAAAGAGAAGAAAACACTCACAAGAGCACATGCCAAGAAGTCTATGAGAGCTCAGAGTACCTCTAGGCTTCTCTTTTAAAACAAGCTTTCAACCCAAATCATCTCCTGGCACACAAGAACAAACTAAAAGCACTTAAATGGTATCTTATTCCTCAATGCCTGACTATCACAGTTGCTGTTGGATGACCCCAGACAAAGAATCTGCACTCTCCAAAGTGGCCCTCACACAAGGCTGCCTGTGAGTAGGGACTGCAGGAGGGTCACCAATTTGCTTCAAAGGCTGACAGCTACAATCCTAGAGGGGACCCTCAGCCATGGCTGTACCTGGGAAGATGGGACAGAAGGAAAAGCAAATCCAAGTTTGAAATGATAGCACCCAAAGTCAGCCAGGGCAGGAACTCAGGGCAAGTCAGCATATGGCTACAGAGCCACTGGAAGTTAAAAACCAAAGGAAAAGAGAAGATTTGGGGAGGTTTTTGTAAGCCATTAACATTTTTATTTCAAAAGTCAAATAAAGAGCACTGGAGTCCTGACACAGCTTTCATACCCAAACCACAACTTTGCAATTCCTTCCTTATCTCCCCTCCAGCCCTTAGCTGATTTGCCAAGAGATTAAGAAATCTTGACAGAGCATTTATGGCCCCAGCTAAATTCCCCCCACAAGACAACCTGCTCTTTCAGTCACCACTTTACAGGAGGTTATAAAACCACCACACAGCCACTTTACCTTCAAATGGATGACTAGTGCCTAGCATTAATGCAAACACACACTGCTGTGCTACAAAAGGAGGACTATATCCCTGCTTTTAAACTATTCCCTTTGCCATGTCAAGTTGCTTTGATTTGTTTTGAGGGTTGCTGCCATGATTCACAGTGATATTTAGTGAATTACTCAGTTGCATGCAGCAGTAAGGTTTGTCCTGCAGCAATCACAGCCATGATGCTCTAATCTCTCCTTCACTCACATTTGACCACACCAAGCCCTTCATACTTCTCTCCTCTGGTTGCTCAGTCACCATGTCCCAGCCCTGAACATCAAGCTCTGCTTCCCCAGCATGCCTGAGCCACTCTCCCCAAATCACTGCATCCTGCAGCTCCTGACCACCAGTGAGCTGGAAAAGCAGCAGCCAGAGAGAACAGATGAGTGCATTTCATGGATAGATCTGGTTATACAATAACTAATGAAGGTAATGACAGGCTCACAGAGTGCCACCAGCACAGACTTTGCCATTGCCTTCCTACTGCCTGGAGCACCCCAAACCCCTCCAGGAGGTTGTGGCAGCCACAGCACAGTTATCCCTTGCACACAACACCACCTCCTTCAGATGGCTTCTTACATCCGTGGCCAAAGTTCCAAGTCCCAGTGGGAGCTCAACAATCTGAAGCCTGAAGATCTTCCTCTTTTTTTATTAAAGAAAAAAAAACCTCCAAGTGAAGCTCCTGGAGGAAAGCTTAGTTATCATAAACACCTCTGCTGCCAAGGCATGGCAGGAGATGGTACAAAGCCTTATCTGGGCCAACACAAGTGTCCCTGGCAGGCAGTGTGAGGTGATGGACCTGTTCCCAGAGTGACCCTGCACCACCTCAGGCTCCACTCAGGCACTGAGTGGCACCTCTGGCCTTTTCTTCCTCTTTAAAGGAACATGCTTGGCAATAAATAAAACCATAATAGCAACAGAGCAAAACACAGTCCAGACATCTCCCAAAACAAATGACCCTGCACTGCAAATACCACTTAGTCCTTCCAGAGGACAGCAGAAAGAAGGCAGCAGGGACAAACACTGGCTGGGGGCATCAAACACAGGTCTCTGAAACAGGACAAGAGGCTGGGAAGATGCCCAACATCATCATCCAACCCAGATCAATCACCTAGATGGCATGGGATTCAAATTAAAAGGCACAGCCTTGAAAAGACTACTCCTTCTTCAATCTGTGCTGTGTTTTGGCCAGAAAAGTTGCAGAAAGGAAGGGGCTCGGGTGTCTGCAAGGGAGGAAACTCCTCTGCAGCACTGAAGGAAAAGTTCCATTTCTTCTTCTTTCCCAGAGAAACCCCCCAAAAAGATCTCAAGAGAAACCCCCCAAAAAGATCTCAAGAGAAACCTCAAGAGAAACCCCCCAAAAAGATCTCAAGAGAAACCTCAAGAGAAACCCCCCAAAAAGATCTCAAGAGAAACCTCAAGAGAAACCCCCCAAAAAGATCTCAAGAGAAACCTCAAGAGAAACCCCCCAAAAAGATCTCAAGAGAAACCTCAAGAGAAACCCCCCAAAAAGATCTCAAGAGAAACCTCAAGAGAAACCCCCCAAAAAGATCTCAAGAGAAACCTCAAGAGAAACCCCCCAAAAAGATCTCAAGAGAAACCTCAAGAGAAACCCCCCAAAAAGATCTCAAGAGAAACCTCAAGAGAAACCCCCCAAAAAGATCTCAAGAGAAACCTCAAGAGAAACCCCCCAAAAAGATCTCAAGAGAAACCTCAAGAGAAACCCCCCAAAAAGATCTCAAGAGAAACCTCAAGAGAAACCCCCCAAAAAGATCTCAAGAGAAACCTCAAGAGAAACCCCCCAAAAAGATCTCAAGAGAAACCTCAAGAGAAACCCCCCAAAAAGATCTCAAGAGAAACCTCAAGAGAAACCCCCCAAAAAGATCTCAAGAGAAACCTCAAGAGAAACCCCCCAAAAAGATCTCAAGAGAAAACCCCCAAAAAGATCTCAAGAGAAAACCCACAGAAAGGGCAATATTGGAAACAAGAATATCAGAAATGGCTTTTCTATCCTTTTTTTTTGGAGGGGAATGGGAAAGAACAGCATCCTTTCCAGCATCCTCTAGCAGGTAACTGTAAGGCTACAACAGCCTCCTGAAGCCTAATGGCTATGGAAGTACATCACTGTCAGCCACACATGGGACAGCCTTTGGAGAGCTTGGCTCTGCCTGTGAACCAGTGTCCAAACCCTGGGAAGGCCAGAGTTAGAAGCAAACCCCAAAGGACAGTTAAGTAAGAGATGCTGGGATATTTTCTCCTCTCTCTGCATCTTCCTGATTCACAACAAAGAGGCAAGCTGTGATTCTTTAACCCCACACTTCAGCAACACCACACCAATGTCAACCTTGTGTTGCAAGATATTTTGGACAATTTCTTCTTGGTGTGGTCAGCCTAGGGAGTCCTTATCACCTTTGCTAAGGAAGCACAAAGACTGGATGTTCATAAAGATCTCCTACAGCTCAGCAGGCACCAAACAACCAAGAGGACAACATTTAAGTTGTCTGACCATTAAATTCTCTTCCCTCAGATCAAACTTCTTAAAAAGTAATTAAGCTTTAGCTCATGCCATTACAAGGTAAAGCCTAGAAAGGTCAGGTTAATGCTGGACTCAGTGATCTTGAAGGTCTTTTCCAAGCCAAACAATTTTATGAATGCATCCAACTACAAAAGATGCTCATCAAAACTATTTCTTCTCAGCATCTTTATTTTGAAGCCAACCTCATGAGGTTTTCGCCTTAGCTCTAGAGATACTCATCATAGGGCAAACAACACATTAAGGATTGAATCTCTATTTTTAACCTTAAGTTTGAAGAGTGTCCCATCTCCTGAACACCAGCATGCAGGCAGAAAGCACCTTACACCCCACAGAAAGCACGTTACATCCCATAGAAAGCTTGTTACACTCCACAGAAGGCACATGACACCCAAAAGAATGCCCTTACACCCCAAAGAAGGCACCTTACACCTGACAGAAAGCCGTGACACCCCACACCGAAGGGGTTCAACAAGCCCTAGCCCCTTGGTAGCCCAGCCCCGGCACACGGCAGCAGCAGGCAATCACGTTCTATTTTTAACCTCGATAAGAGAGAGCAAACTCAAAAATAATAACAGAAAAACCCAAACCCACCCCAAATTGCTCCTCGGGCACCTTCCACCCAGCCAGCCAGCTCGCCCTGCTCCTCCAGGCTGCTGGGGAGAGCACCTCAAGGCTCCGTGAAGGCACCGAGCCCTCCCGGGCCGGCTGTAGCGAGCTCTGGCAGGAGCCAAGAACCGGGAAGCGACTAAGGAGCAGGGGAGGAGAAAGCACGGAGCGAACCAGCCGTCTGCCACCGGGCCGGGCGGCCGATCCAGCACCCTGAGCCCAGCCGTGCCCTCAGGCCCAGTCCCCCCTTCCCTAACCCTAAGCAGGCCCCGCGGAGAGGCGGCAGCCGCGCGGCCACAGGCCCACCCGCGGCACTCTCCTCGCCGTGATGTTACCCGCACCCTCCGGGCTATCCTTTCTTTCCCCCGCTTCCCCGGTACCTCGATCTTATCGACGCTGCGAGCACAGCCCACCACCTTCATGCCGTGCTGCACCAGCGCCCGCGCCACGGCCGCGCCGATCCCCACTGAGGCACCGGTAACCAGCGCGACGCGACCGGTCCAGCGCTCCATGGCCCCGGCGCCGCCGCGCACAATGCACCGCCCGCCCGCCCGCCGCCGTCCCGCCCACCGGGGACACGGCCAACCCTCCCCGGGACACTCCCACCACCGGCGCACGCCCCCTCCCGCCTTCCCTGCACCGAGTTTGGGAGGGCTCAGCCCGCCCTCAGGGAACTTGGGGTTGTTCCTCCCCTCTAAACATGCCCGGGGGAAGAGGGAGGGGTGTAGGTACAAAGGGGAAATGCTTCAATGGCTTTTGGCCTTCTAGCATCGTTAGGGTTGGAAAAGACCTGTCCAAAGATTATCGAGTGCCACCCCTGACCCAACAGCCCCATGTCACTAAACCATGTCATCTCTACACCGTTGGTTGAAGCCCTCCTGGGATGGTGACTCCACCCCTGCCCTGCACAGCCTGGGCCAATGCTTAACAACTCTTTTAGGGGAGAAATTGTTCCTAATATACAACCTAAACCTCTCCTGCTGCAACTTGAGGCTGTTTCCTCTTGTCCTCTCACTGTTAACCCAGGAGACCTAGCCCTATCTCACTCCAACCTCCTGTCAGGGAGTTGCAGAGAGAGCTAAGGTCTCCCCTGAGCCTCCTCTAGACTAAGCAACCTCAGCTGCTCCTCACACTTGTGCTCTAGAGCCTTCAGCAGCTTTATTGTCCTTCTCTAGACACACTCCAGCACTAAAATGTTCTTCTTTTACCTTTAAAGCCTCTTGCTAGAATACATTACATGAGTTGGGTAACAAATATAAATCATTTTTAGATCAAAAATAGCTTACTAGCATGAAATGGCTGCATGAACTCCTCTTCAACCATGTACAAATTCCATGAGCTATACTGTAACCCTGGCACTCATTAACAGTTGGAGTTGATGATCTTAAAGGTCTCTTCCAACCAAAATGACTCTAGGAGGAGGAAAGGAGGAGAAAGCTGCTTCATTATTTCATACAGAATTCAAAAACCATCCCAAAATGCAATACAGGTTCTGAAAATAAGACCACTGGGGCATAAAAGTGGTTTGGGTTAGAAGGGAGCTAAAAGATCACCTAGTTCCATCGCTCCTACTACGGGCAGGAACACCCAGAGCCATAGAATTGTTTCTGTGCTAACAAGACATGGCTGAAAAGATAATTTATGCAGAAGAACTTGGATCCTGTCCTCAGAGCAGAGCTCATTATGCCATCCACAAGTGTTCAAAACCTGTTTTTTGCTTGATTACCTTCTGCTGGGCTCAGGGAGAAGCTTTTAAGGCTGCTCTGTCAGAGGAAAAGGAAAATGAGCACAGCATCAGGAATTATCTTGCTGAGAAAACAAATGAATAGCCCCCAAATCAGCACAGGTAACACACAACAAATCTGGCACCAGACAGAACATGCCAACCCTCAGGCCCAGCAGCAGCCAGGATTTTACCAGCATGAAGCTGTTCAGAAACACCTTGTGCCACACTAAGACATTCTCTGAGGTGCTGGAAGGGACATGGCCACTCAGTGCCCAGCAGCACCAGCCAGGCTGGGCACAGAGCAGTTCTGACACAACCAGAGCATCACAGACCCTGCCAGTGTGGCAGCACCTCCAAGATCTCTATAGCACACAATCCAGTGCACTGGTTTCAGGAGTGCCAGGGAAGGAGCTGTACTTCTACTCACCTTGCAGCAACCTCCCTGAAGCTTCCCAAGCTGATCCATCTAGCAGGAGGAGTTGAGAGCAGAGAGCAGGAGTGTTTTGAGGCAGAAAATGATGTACAACCAACTGTTACTCTGCATATTAATAAATATTCTTTATTTAAATTTTGCTTTAACATCTTACATCCAAAAACCATTCTGCCAATGGATGTCTACTTTGTAAAATCTTATATCCAGCTCCTGCTCATTCTGTACAGAATTATAGGTACAACATTACTTTGCCACTAGTTTTGCTTTCCTTTTTGTTTTGTTAAGTCTCACAGGAAGAGAAACATTGACTGAAAAAAAAAAAAAAGAGATGGCTTAAATTAGGAGAAGGCTTGCACAGCTAACTCAACTAAAGAGACAAGCCTGCAGAAAGAACCCAAAATTAATTGAAATCACCTCCACCAGCCTCCCTCCTCCCCAGAGAGAAAAAAACAACCAAGGAAAAGAAAGAATCACATTAATTTAAGAAAAAAATTTTGCTGTTAAGTCACTAAATTAAGTTTCTTTTTTTTTTTTGAAAGAGAAGGCGCAGTAGTCATCTGGAGAACTTCAGTGAAAGCCAGAGCTCTTTTCTTGGTGCCTCAGTTGGCCCCAGCTGTTGTCAGCCAGCCATTGCAGACAGGCCCCTTGTGATCATTCAAGCGGCAGTACTTGTTGAACTTCTCCTTCAGGTGCTGTCGGTATTGTTCTCTATTGCTGTAAAAAGACTTGTTGTTTGCCATGAAAGACTGGATCTCATCTTGGGAGATGAAGAGTTCCTCGTCAGAAGTACACTCGGACTCATCCTGCAAGTAAAAACAGCTGGTTAGGAGCTGGAGGGTTAGGCCTTCCTGCCTGTGGCTGCTCTGGAGGTGTTCAGGACCAGGTTCAGCCGGCTCCCAAAGGAGGGCGGGCGAAGGCATGAGGGGCGGAAGGCGGGAGGGACGGAAGGCGGGAGAAGGCGGGCAGGCCACGGCAGGCGCAAGGGACGGAAGGCGGGAGAAGGCGGGCGGGCCATGGCAGGCGCGAGGGGCGGAAGGCGGGAGAAGGCGGGCGGGCCATGGCGGGCGCGAGGGACGGAAGGCGGGAGAAGGCGGGCGGGCCATGGCGGGCGCGAGGGACGGAAGGCGGGAGAAGGCGGGCGGGCCATGGCGGGCGCGAGGGACGGAAGGCGGGAGAAGGCGGGCGGGCCATGGCGNGCCGGCGGCAGGCACGAGGGACGGAAGGCGGGAGAGGGCGAGCCGGCGGCGGCGCGAGGGAAGGAAGGCAGGAGAGGGCGGGCCGGCGGCAGGCACGAGGGACGGAAGGCGGGAGAGGGCGAGCCGGCGGCGGCGCGAGGGAAGGAAGGCAGGAGAGGGCGGGCCGGCGGCAGGCACGAGGGACGGAAGGCGGGAGAGGGCGGGCCGGCAGCAGGCACGAGTGACGGAAGGCGGGAAAAGGCGAGCTGGCGAAGGCGCGAGGGAGGGAGAAGACAGTTGTTCAAGGAGCCTCCAGTAGGAAGTAACATCTGAGGCATGAAGGCAGCAATAATGCATACTTCATGCTCTGGAACAACGTAATCCTTGGTAATGAATACTTATAATACAAGTTCTGTCCAGTGCCAGGCAAGTTCTCCTCCTCTGCAAATTGTCCATGTTAAAAATTTAACAGAGAACTTGCAAAAAAGTAAACACTGGGACAGTAAGCTTTGAATTGTGGGGCTCAGTTATCTTCTCTCTTGTAATGGTTCTAAACCCCATCCTCAATCCCAAGCAGTTAAAGCAGTATGCTGCAGTCTGAAACTCAAAATAAAGTGGTTACTTACAAGGAGTTCCACTAAGCTCTTGGCACCTTTTCCAGTCTCAGGAACAAGTGACATTTCTGTAGGTTCTGCAAACTGTGACACTTTTTTCATGTGCTCAAACCAAGGCAACTGCTGCCCACTTTTTTCTGAGCTACAGCAGCTTTCGGCGTGTGTGTCTTTGGTCTTGTCGCGATGAAACTCTGTGTGCATGATATTTCCTGAGGTCTCTCTGTTCCCTGGATCCACCATACAGCTTCCATGTTTCTGAATCAGAAATGGAAGAGAGCCTGGGATGAACTACTAGCAGTGTTAAACCTGTAACAGTCAAGTCTGAGATGGAAGCAGGAGGGAAAGAGGAAAGGAAGAAGCTCAAGAGCAAGGATCTGAGTTTTCTCCCTGGGCACACACACTGAGGAGGGGGAATGCTATGTAAATTCACTGAGAGTAAGCAAAAGTGCACTTTCTTAAGAACATAGGAAAGGAGACTCCTTCCACCACAACCTAGTCTAGGAAGGACCTTGATTCTTTAACTTGGACATGGAAGTAGCAGAAGATCATCATCACCCCATTTACAGCATCAGTCACAACTGAGATTGGACACACACTTTTGCATCTCCTACTTGAAAATGTATGCACTTCAAACCAAGCCTTCTGGAATAGCTGTGTTCCTTACGTGTTCATTCTCACACTTCAAAGTTTTGCTTTTCTTTTTCTTCTTTTTGTTTTTGCCTTTTGTGTTATTCTCTTCCGAATTGGCCCAGCACTCCACACAGCTATCTCCATCCTCCTCTTTGTCATCACAACGGTGGACACAGGAATCATCTCCTGCAAACGACAAAGTGTATGAGAAGAACACTCCCCAGGTTTTGGTGCTACTAAACCAGTATGAGGTTTTATTACCAAGCCTACCATTCTCATCATGGTTGCAAATGCCTTCGGTGCAGGCCACGTCTGACCCCTCTCGAGACCCGGTTTCACTGCCCTCCATGCTGGATGAATAGCCACAATCACTGCCAGTACAGTGGGGAGATAAACCTGAGGCAAAGTGATAAGTTACCATCACCTGGAGTGGCTGCTGAATCTTCTTTAGTTATGTCTCTAACAGAATCAAGGTTGGAAGAGACCTGTAAGATCATCAAGTCCAACCATACCTGTCACTACCATGCCACTAAACCATGTCCCTAAGGAGAGCAGCTAAATGTTTCTTAAACCCCTCCAGGGATGGTGACTCCACCACTGCCCTGGGCAGCCTGGGCCAAGACTTAAAAACCCTTGCAGGGAAGAAATTCCTCCTTATATCCAATCTAAACCTCCCCTGCTGCAACTTGAGAAACAAGAAAGAATTCTTTTTAAAAGTTATTTTTACAAATAGCTGAGCAGTGTTTACCCCCATAAGCAGTAAATGCTTTTTTAGAAATGAAAAACAACAACATTTAACCTACCTTTCTTCATTTTAGGTGAACTTAATAGAGTACCACTACTAGGACAGGTGCAAGAAGTGTTTTCATTGGTAACAATTACTTCTACACAACTGTTAGCTTCTTCACTGCTGCCACAGGCTTTGCAAGTGCTTTCTGTAAAGTTGGATTTTTCCTTAAAACAAACAAAAAAGACTTTTAAGTACTGGAAGTAGCTCAGCAAGCACTTTTATAAAGGATACTCTCTCCACAAGAAAATAAAACCACAGGTGACACAGACTACACAACACTGCAATAGCCATAACATTGCTTACAATTCTTCCAAGTACAAGACAACTAAAAACCCAACTATTTTCCCCATAATATGACCTAGTTACTCCATTCAGTTCACTCAAGAGATCCAAAACTGCATTTACTCACCAAATTAAGGCTTTCCTCTCTCCAAACATTCAATAGTAATTATCTGCAACGAGCATTTGAATTCTTGTATCCTAAGTGCATATCCTGACCCTCTAGACTCAGGATTTTGTTAAAAACAAACAAACAAACAAACACCAACCCCAGCAAACCCAAATTCCCCAAAGCTAAGGAGTTCCAGGCTACTACTTCACAAACAGACTGCACTAATCTGAGGAAGTATGCAACTCCACCAGTGATCACAAACGAGCTCCCAGAACACAGTAAACACCTCTCAGGAATCTTAACACAGAGCAATGAAAACACCAAATGCAAAATCTAGTGGCAGAAAGGCCTAGCTATCAGTGCTTACCTTTGCCTGAGTGATCTCCTTCTCCTCTGTGGCCTGCAGAGGAGCAGGGAGCTCACACACACACTTATTTTTCCGCCTGTTCTTCCGCTTCTGGCGTTTCTTCTCCTGTTTCAGCTCTCGCACTCTTTCTTCTTCTGAGAACTCTTCACAGAGCTGTTCCAATCGACTAATACCCTGCACTTTCTCCACAGCCATCTGTTTAGGAGAGGTTAGAGCTATTTATAGATGGTAGCACAATTCAAGCTTTTACACTTATAAAAAAGGAGGAGGGAAAAGAAAGCTGCTAAGTGCTTTTTATAACCAAGTTATAACAACACAATTAAGAGGCTGAGAGAGCTGGGGTTGGTTAGGCTGGAGCAGAGCAGCATGAGGCGAGATCTGAGCAATGCTGAGCAATCCTTACAGGGTGGGGGCAGGAGGATGGAGCCAGGCTTTGTTCTGGGGTGTCCAGGGACAGGACTAGAGGCAATGGGCACAAACTAGCACCTAGGCAGTTCCAGCTGAACAGGAGGAGGAACTTTTTTCCTTTGAGGGTGCTGGAGCTCTGGCCCAGGCTGCCCAGGGAGGTGCTGGAGTCTCCATCCAAGCCTGACTGGACACATGCTGTGCAAGGTGCTCTAGGTTCTCCTGCTCTGGTGGTGGGGGTGGACTAGATGATCTCCAAAGGTCCCTTCCAACCACTAACTATTGGCTCTAGAAGAAAACTGCCTATCCAGATTTAGTCACTAGATGTAACTAAATTTATGGCCCAGATTTGCAATTTTCAGTGAAAAGTTGCAGACCTGAATGCATTTTTGGATCTGTTTCCATGTTAGATGCTCAAAAAACCCACATTAGAACTACAGAATTCCTGTATAGGGTAACCAGGGAAACATCTGACTGATGTTCTAGGCAGTGGAGCTGTATTTCAAACATGGAGTAGTAAGTTGATGAATGAAGCACCAAATAAGAAATCTAGTAATTAAATTAGTTTCTAGCACATTGAAACATGTTCCTTAACATGACATTTAGAATAAATACTATAATGGTACAGATTAGAGAGTGCACTTGAAGTACACTGAATGCAAGAGTTAGCAGTTGTAACTCAAAAGCACACCCTCCATTTTTACTGACAAGCCAGATAAAAACCCTGCTGTAGCCAGACCTATCAGGTAGAAATACCTTCACTGTGAATTAAAAACATAGCAGATCCAGCTTGGAAAGTCAAAACAAGCCTCAGTCATTTACATTCCAGTAGGCTTCCCATCGGAATGCAACTCAGTCATGCTATGCATTGGCACTGCACAACTGCTGCCTGCAGTCAGCAAGGGAGTGAGTGCAACACCCTTGCAGCTCCCTCCAGATCCATGTTAGTAAAGGAAAGTAGAAGAATCATTTTAGAGGGAGAACACACAGTTGTTATAGCAATTCAAATCAGTTAAAAACCAAAAGAAGCTAGCTCAAACCTGAAGCTTACCTCAAAGCTTTTGCGCAAAGCATCGACCCCTAGGTAAAACAGCATCTGCCACGTCTGCTCCTCAGCCCGCAGCTTCTGCCAGATTCTGTGCAGTCTTTCATAGAGATGAATGCCCAGGCAGGTCAAAACTTCTTCTTGGGCTATGTCTATTGTCTTAGCATGTCTTTCTCTTCGTCTAAAGAAGAGTCAAAGCAAAGCAGAGCACAGTTAAAGTAGCTGGAAGTCTACCAAGAGATCAAAGCGGTTCAGTGACGCTGTTTCTTTGTGTACAACTCAAGATATGTTTGCATGAGCAGCTTTTTAAATCCACTTCTGCTGTGCTGCATGCAGATGCAAAATAGAAAGGACCAGGTCAAAACCACCACTACATTCCTGACACATTCATCTGTGCAGTTAAGCTGCACTGTGCCTTCCCACCTGTGACTTCTCAGGTGCTGCCCCATCTCTGTTTGCTCCTACTAGGTGGGATCAGCAGAGTTTTTAATGCCAGATGCAGCCATTCTTTTGTTGCCTAGAATTTCTGTTTAGTTTATATATAGCAAACACTTCAGCTTCCTAGACACTTATGAGTCAGGTAACTGAAGCTGAATAAACATACATCAAAGTCTGTACATTACTTACCATACAAAGCACAAGTATTTCAGTATTAATCAGTACCTATCAAGGAAAGATCATTATAAAAGGATTTATCTTCCTAATCAAATAGTTATGACTGGAGTTCTATAGACAACGAGCTCAGAATTGCATTTTTCATGGGAAGGTTTAAAGATGCTGACACAGGTTCAGAAATTAATATACAAATGGCAACAGAACTCAATTGAACTCTTGGCATTTGGTTCCTTTTCTATTTGGCATATTTTGAACACCTCAGTGGAAAGCAGGCAGCCCTAGTGAGGGAACAAATGAACCAGAAGACATTTGGCAATCTCTTTCAGTCCTGCCACCAGAGTTAGATGCATTTTGAAGACACAGAATCAAGGTTGGAAGACACCTCTAAGATCATCAAGTCCAACCAACCTATCACTGCCATACCACTAAACATGGCCCTAAGGAGAACATCTAGACATTTCTTGAACCCCTCCAGGGATGGTGAGTCCACCACCTCCCTGGGAAGCCTGAGCCAATGCTTAACAACTCTTTCAGGGAAGAAATTCTTCCTGACATCCAACCTAAACCTCCCCTGGTGCAACTTGAGGCCATTTCCTCTTGTCCTCTCCCTGTTAACCCTGGAGAAGAGACTTACCCCCATCTTGCTGCAACCTCCTTTCAGGGAGTCGTACAGAGAGCTAAGGTTTCCCCTCAGCCTCCTTCTCTCCAGACTAACCAACCCCAGTTCCCTCAGCTGCTCCTCATCAGACTTGTGCTCCAGAACCCTCACCAGCCTCAATGTCTTTCTCCGGACACACTCTATGCCCTTCTTGTAATGAGGACAATTGTATGGTTGCACTTGGATGATCTCAGAGCTCTCTTCCAACCTTCCTGATTCTGTGAAGTCAAAAGCACACATACCAAATCTTTACAGTAAGCTGAAGCCTTCTCAAAGCCAAACATTTACACCCAGAAGTTTAACACGCAGCCAGGAGGCAAAAATAAACCAAACCAAACCAAACCCCACACCCCAACCCACCAGCCCACTGTCTCAAGGCACATCCAACAATCAAATGAAGAAGCAAAGCGCTAGATAGCCCACTCTAGCCAATTACATACTCATACCCTCCTGCGAACTCGGGCTCGGCTCGCCCCAAGAGGTGGGCGATGAAGTCTGTCTCGCAGCACACGTGGATGTGACGCTCGTGGGGGCAGCAGCGCAGGCCCTCGTAGAGAGCAGCACAGTAGCCCTTCTCCTTGCTGCAGTCCAGCTCCCCAATCAGGATGTTGTACGCCCGCAGCACTTTGCTCTTGCAGTCAGTGCAAAACCTGGGGGAAAACAGGCAACGTGACAGAACCTCAGCTCTTTATTCAACCTGCTCACACTAAGCTGTACTAGCGCTTTCGTACTGCGTGGTCTAGTTCAACCAGGTCACTGAAGGTTTATGTTACCTCAAAAGGTGAAATAGTAAGATTTAAATCACAGAATCACAAAGGTTGGAAGAGAGCTCTAAGTTCATCAAGTCCAACCATACCTATCACTACCATACCACCAAAGCATGGCCCTAAGGAGAGCAGCTAAATGTTTCTTACCACCTTCCCGGATCTTCGTTTGCAAAGCCTAGCTATGATGATGACCTCCCTGGGCAGCCTGGACCAAGACTTAGCAACACTTTAAGTTTACTTAAAGTTAAGTTTACTTTATGGATTACACTTAAGTTTATTGTATGTATGAACAGTACTGTATGTATTAAATAAACCTTCAGTTTATTGTATGTATTACACTACCCATCACATATTACAAGTCTTGGATATCAACTTCCATGCCTTAAGGCACAAATCAGGCTAACTGTGAGGATGAAGAAATTCCTTTCTGGATATGCAATTCCATGTTCATTCAAAGCTCAGAAATCTAAGAGTGAACCAAATCATTAATACAAGCCAGGAAAAAATTCCTCTCTACTAACACACTCCCAGGTACTTTATAGCAATTATTTAAATATATTCAAGTGAGTGACAAGCATTAAGACAAGTTTCTTCTGTTGCCTGCTGTGTAAGAGCAATGTTTCCACTGCAAGCACCCTTAACCATGTTTTGAGTTATTAATTACTGCACAGATAGCCAAACAAGGTTTACTCATAACACAACATAATTTAGATGTGTGATAGCTCAGATAACTAACACAAGAGTATAGTTATGAAATCTGTTATAATGAAGCTCATTCTATTTTATAAGGGGAGTAATCTTCAAGAAACTAAAAAAACCTCTTGCTGCATGTATTATCCTAAAAATGCAAGGCAGACAAGCTGCTCACATTTCAGCTTGAAAAGCTGTTTCTTCATGCCATCTCTGATGGGGTTTTTCCCCTCTCCTAGTTTGTCCACTCACTTGACAACACTAAATCAAACCTATGTTGATGTTTGACAGTACTTTGATGATAACTGGCTAGTTTCTGTGGTGGAAGGAAAGAAAACACTAATATTATTGCAGGTTGGCATCAGGAAAGCTGCCAACACCATGTTTAATGTCAGAGGAGATTAAAGTTATTTTGTTTCCAAAGTGTTATTTCCACACCAGCACCACCACCCTCGCACCCATCTGTGCCCCCACAGTTTACATCAGAACCTTCAGACTCCTAGAAATTAAAACTCTTTAATCAGCAGGGTAGCTATTGTACACAGGCAGCAATAATTCAGAGGCCTAT
>VWZO01006266.1:267962-279143 GCA_013396975.1 Bucco capensis | reverse complement strand
CCCCCCCCCCCCCCGCAAGAGACCTAATAGCACTACTAAGTCATCAACAACTGCTTTAAAACAGTGATTTACAAGCAACGCCAAGCCTAAAATCTGCTTCTATTGGTTTAGTTCACATTAGTTTGTCCCAAACAGAGTAGGCTGCTTGTGAAGCAGAGTATCCACAGTTTAAAGACATCCAATTGTAAATCCTAATGGAATCCTAACCAGAAAGATTAAGACAAGTAGCTATGACTTCATCTGAGGTCTCTGCATTTCCCCAAGCGTAACAGGGAACAACAGGTAAACCACAAAGAGTATTTCACCATCTGCCTCAGCAGCTGCTCCAGTGCAATCTGGCATGAAGCTTGTCTCAGAACCCTCCTCTACACCTTTCAACCTTGTGAACTCTCCACACATGGAGTCACAAATCCTCCAAAGCAAGGGGTCTCTTTGCTCTTGTCACATACCTGTGCTTCCGTAGATAGGTTTCTAATGTTTCTAAGAGACAACTAGAGTCAATTAAAACTACTTCATCCCTGCATTCCTGGGACATCAGCTCCCACACATCCATCCAACACCCCCTGCAACACAAAAAATGAGAAGAAACAAACAGATTATACATTATCCTGTTAGGGGTTTAGAAAAGAAGCAAAACAAAGCATTGTTAACTGCTCCCTGAAAGGTCCATAGTGGAAAATGATGCTCCACTTGCTCTGCTCCTTCCTTTCTTAGCTGAACTTGATTTCTTTGTACTGAGTGTGCTACTAGTACTGTCACATAGTACTAATAAACCTATTCTATAGTAGGAACATACATACTAGGAACTAGTTATTTTTCCTACACAAATGCTGTGCTCCTTCATTTCCTCTAACTCCTGGCTAGGCTAAGCCTTAACTTGCAGAAAGATTCAGTTCAGACATGAGGTACACATTTTGCTGTCAGATTCATAATGACTTTTTGAAGTGAGAGCTGAAAGCCAGTAGTAATTTTTCAGAATATTACCTTAAGTATAAACATATATAAGTTTTAATATTTCTGGCAGATGAAATGTCATGACAATTTACTGACAAACCAAACCAAAACCCTAAAGAAAAGAGCAAAATAAAATAATCCAAAAAGCTTCCATAAGCAGCCATAAAATACTCTCAATTAAACTTCAAAAACCTGTTAACAAAACCCCCAAACACAGATTAGGATGTGCTGGAAGTACACTTCTAGAGCAAAGAACCAACTCTGCACAGCAGCTCATGTTTACCTAGAGGCTTGTCTGCACCTGACATTTTATCAGAAGGTTGCCTTCTGTTTATGTTCACTGTATGGATACAACAGAGTCAGCAAACAGCAGAAGCAGCACTCCAATTTAATAATTAGCTCCTCAAGAGTATTTATGTCTGCTAGGAGCTAGTCTGCCAGATCAAATGGCTTGCATTTAGGGAAGGTTAAAATGTTCCTTAGCCCTGAATGGATCCAAGTAGCCATAAAGCAGGCACACAAAGTGAGGACCTCAAGTAACTCTCAAGTGCTATTAGCTAGTTAGGTAACTTGTGTAATTAAACACACAATTACAACTCAAAGCCCTTTCTGTGCCTAGAAAACGCCTAACAGATGCAACTGCTAGGAAGAAGTTTCTTGTCATGAAGTCAAGCAGAAGCTCTAAGTTGTGTAAGACAATTCTCTCTGACACCTCCATGTCTGGGCTGTTAATTAACTTCCACTCAGGGCAGCAAATTTATTAGGAGAAATATCAGTCCTGATACATCCTGATCACTTCTGTAACATAAACAGGCATGGATTGAGCAAGTAGAGGGCAAGCTGTCTCTGTAGTAACATGACTTGTGGCAATCAGTATAGTTTATCAGCTAAAGCCCCAAGCTTTACTTGCAGTATATTAAAACATTGCTCTTCCACCTAGTCCCTATTAACCTGGCAGCATTCCAAATGCTAAGAGGATATATTCCAGCAGGAATTGAGGAAATCCAGGCAGCATTTTCCTCTCTAGTTCAGTTGCAGAATTGTTCTGCCTTGCCAAAATGCTAAGGGCAGGTTCCATGATGTTTGTTCTTACTCAGAAAAGATTCATCTCACTAAAAACAAAGCAAAATAATCCAACACTTCCCTAAGGCTTTGTTTAAAAATCCAAGAGACCCCTATGATTTTTTGCTAGTGTAACACAAGCTTCCAACTAATTGCCTGAAAGGCCTGTAACCAAAATATAATAGGAGATAATGATTAGCTACCACTGTCCTCAAGCAGCACAAGTGAAAATCAAGTGTCAAATTCCACAAGCCTCACATCTCAGGGGATTTCTCTAAACCCAAAGAGACTCAAGTTTGCAGAGAAAAATACATGTCCTGTAACTGGAAACCATCATCAGGCTTCCTTAGGTTGTGTGTTTGATGACCTGCAGAATACAACTGACTAAAAACTGACTAAAAAAGGTCCTGGAGACCCCAAGTAAGCATAGTAGTCTAATTTATAGGTCATCATATATAAATATATATATAAAAACCACCCCACAAACAAGAGAACTCCCCTAAATTCACAACAGGTTTACAGGGAGTGTTTCTGAGGTTAACCACCTGGAATAAACCATTTCAACTTGAAGACACAGAGGCATATACACATCTTTTTCACTGGTGTATTCCCATTTGGAGAAAATACAGAGTTTGAGTTTTAACCCTGCAGCCCAAGCACAACAAGGCCCTTTGTTAACAGTCATGCAAGGCATTTTTAATAATCCCCACCAAAATGATGTATATTTGTTTAGCATGGCTCCTTTGACCTCAGTGTGAGGAGAAATGCTGAGAAATCTTTTTGGTGTAGATGTGGTCTACTATAATCCAAATAGCTTGGAAATTACTACTCTGGCAACCAGATTAACAGCATCAGAATTGATCTCCGTGCTTAAAAATTAATGAGTAACAACAGCATAGTTCCTTAAAATATTTCAGATTGAATTGTGTGTATACAACACAAACTTACCCCAAAGGTTTTGGTTTGTGTGTGTCCAGGGAGTGCAACTGACATCTCTTGTTCTTCTTACTCTTGGGAATTGCATCAATCATATCATTCAGTTTGGACCTATGGAAAAAAAAATGTCATTTAGCATTCTGAAAATATGGTTATTCAGAGAGATTTTAAAGGGATGGATTCAGCTCATGGATCAGAAGGAAGTATGCTGGTGATCAGTAAAGGTAAAACTTTCTTCCTGCCCTCCATTTTTATTCATTATGACACACAACCCTGCAGTACACAAGGGAAATAACTGGATGGATTTTCCAAACAAATCCTAGCAAGCACAACAAAGATATCCCATAGCTAAAAAGCCACTGCACAACTTCCTAGGTAACAGACCTCAAACCATGACTCCTATTGCAGGAGCGTAGGGCACCACTACCACCACTTACCAACCTCAACTACCTCACCCTCCCTCCACATCTCAACACTCCCAGCTCTCCACTAGCCTTCCCAACTCCTCACTGGTCTGCTAACTGGAGCAAGAAGTAGCAGGAGCTGAAGCCAGTTGGAAGGCAAAGGCACACTGTGGTGAGCAGCCACTGTTTGGTCTGCTGACAGCTGAGAAACAAACAGCACTGATATGGAGGCTCCTTATTGTGCTAGGCAGACCCAGAAGGTTTCACTTTCTCAGTGTTATCTTTCTACCCAAGAGTAGAAAGTTTGGGGGGGAGGAGGGTGTTAACTTTTTTATTATTCTTTTTACATGCAAAATAGGATTAAAAAATGCTCTTATTCCAGAGAGCATCAAAAACCCACAGTGCCCATTTCAACTTAACAATTAAACATTTAACATTGGTATCTTTCAATTGCAATCATGGCATTGCAACTGATGAGAAAATTAAGGTCTTTGGGGTTTATTTTTTCCCCAGTTTGAGCAATAACTATTTTAACACTGCTGTAGAAGACATGTATGTACTGCAAGATCCCAACTTGTCACCATTTAGGATCCCCAATAAGCTGCCAAGTCAAACACAGAGGAGCAAGCTTTCCTCTTCCCAGGTAAGAATGAGCTGAGTAGCCCCAAGACACTCACCCATGCACATAAAACAGTGTATAAAGCTTCTTGGCATCAGTCATACAGCTTCTAGTCACAGAAAGAACTCCCTTTGGCCCCACTGTGAGGGGCTCAAGGGCTGGATTGCCAGACTCCACGAGCTGAGAGAAGAGGCGCTCGACGCTCCGCCGGCAGCCCACGCAGGGAACCAGCTGGGAGAGGGCACTCAGCACCTCCCGAGATGTCACCATCATGGCAATGTTCAGATCCTGCTGCTTGAGCATGCTGTGCCTCTAACGAAGAGCAAGGAAGGAAAGAAATAGGCAAAACAAAGAAAGAAAAACATCAGGATTTCCCAGTCCTCAAGGGTGGAAGAGAGCTCTAAGCTCCTCAAGTCCAACTATCCCTGTCACTGCCATACCACTAACCCATGGCCCTAAGGAGAGCAGCTAGATGTTTCTTAAGCCCCTGCAAGGATGGTGACTTCAGCACTTCCCTGGGCAGATTTTTCCACCTCTAACAGCAAAAATACACTTGGGGAATCTGGATGCTGTGCTCAGAGTTTCAGGTCACTGTCTTGCTCAAATCCTGTATGAACAAACTGACACTTGCTAATAGCACAGGAGTCTGTCCTCTGGAAGCAGGCCAATATATTTTTCTCCTCTTGTTCCCTCCTCCTACTCCTCAAATCAGCAAATGCTGCTGCCAAACCAGTGGCACACCTCCCTCTCCTTATCAGGCAGCCCTTTTTCCTCTCTCCACTTCAGCACAGATGTTTCAGAACAGGGTCTCACATACAGCTCTGTATGTTCTGATCTTCTCCTCCCACTCATTTGATCTTTGTCACATTTAGAAAGGAAATATCTGGATGCTCATTGGCGTATATGGAAATCTCATTTACAAACAAACTTCTTCTGTTCTGACCAAGACAACTGAGCACTATTTTTCCTGGAAGGCTAAACACTATTTTCCCTTACAATTCCAATATCTGCAAAGCACACATTACTATACAGGGTGAAACATTTCACTTCAGGAGTGAACATCCAAGATGTGCTAATAATAGAACAACCTTCTCCTTTCTTAGGTCAATAAACAATTCAGGAGCTTATCCTGGTTCTTCTGTCAAACATATCCAGGCACACACACACACACACAAAAAGCACATAGCCTTCTATTTCTTCTTCTAGCTGCTAAATGGACTTCATCAACACTGATCTGCCCTTCCTCACACACCAACCATCACACCTACACTTAGAAGAGCAGCACTAGCAGCACTTTCCAGCATCACCTGTGAGAGCAGAGCCCTGTCAGTGTGTTAATTGTGACAGACATTTTTCCCTGGTTACAGGAAGCACAGTTGTATCTATAGAGGGATAGTATTGTCTGCATTATTATCCTATCATGCCACTTCAGACACTCCTACTGCAGAAATGACTTGTCACAACTTCTGGGGAAAGAAAGGAAAGCTCATACAACAGAGTGAAACTAATCAATCCCATGGAAGGTGTAAATAGCTCAGTTGAAAAGAGGAAATCTTTTCAGCTCATTTTATGTAATACAGGTTATGAAAAGTGAAGCTCTTATCAGGTAACATTTCAGGTTTGTGCTCTTACAGGCAGGCACATTAAAGAATCTGACAAGAATAATCACTCTGCAATAATTCTTTCCTGTAATTAATAGCACTAGTCACACAACAGCAGGAATGAGCTATTTTCACAACACAATTATGTTTTACATGCAGCATATGTCTGAGTTGCTGCTGTCAAGCCACAAGTGAAGTGCAAGCTGCAGAGCAGCAAGCTGGCCTATTCCTTTGGCCATCAAATGGCACCATTTGCAGTTGCTACAGTTAGTTGCCAGAGGCTTAACAGATAAAGTTTTCTATTATTAAAGTTTTATGGGGACCACAAACCCATCTCCCACTATTCAGCTACAGATCATCTCCAAACTGGCACAGGAATTCCACCTTGGCACGCTCCTAATCAGAAGTCCATCTTAAGTCCTAAAAGCACACTTGCACTTGTAGGAGTTCAGAAGTATTTAGAACACAAAACCAAGATGTGTTTGGAAGCTGTAGTTACCTTGACATACAAACTGGCACTGAGCAGAAGACACATTGTTTTTACAAGCTCTCAAATCTAACTAGATAGGCAGCAATTGCCTCCTGACCAGTGTTTAGATGCTGTGAAACACGCAACACCAATGCACCCAGGGTCCTTTAGTACCAACAGGTAATTCCACCTAGGTGCTGACATGTCTTTGAGGTCATTCCAGCAGTGACAACCTCCTGGAGAAGCAGAAGCACAAATCTAGGGAAGGCAAGATCCAATAAGTGGCCTTTTAAAACAAAACAGAAGGATGTCTTTACCTGAATGAACTGTTTTAATTGTGCACTGTTATTCTGATGTCCATCAAGGTTTAGCACATTATCAGGAAATTCCATCACCATCTATGTAAGAGAAGGGAGAAAAAAGAAAGAGCTTTCAGAAAAGTCACACAGAGCTCTAGATTCTCCTGCTCTTGCAGGGGGGTTGGACTAGAAGATCTCCAGAGGTCCCTTCCAACCCCTAACAGTCTATGATTAGTTTGTTTTACTTTGAGGGAAATATGACAAAAATGACATTAAATACTAATTCTTTTCCCATAACTATTGGAAACCTGGGAAAGGATAAAGGTAGCAGCTTAAGAGAGTGAATGTTTCAGCCAAGTGTTTCATGAGGAAAATGTTCTAGAGGCAGCTGGTAACTTCAATAGCTGTTACAAAGTCAAAGCTGCTGCACAGCACTTCAGTATTTATATTACACTATCTACATGACTTGAGATCCTCTTTCTACTTCAACACACTGAGAACCAAACTGATCCAACAGCCTAACTCCATTTATATAAAGCTATGAAAAACCAGTCACAACAGTTTAATAACTTGAGTTGGCTCTTCAAAGGCTAACTTAAAACCATATTAACCCAACAAGGTACTCCAAGGTATGCTTTATTGTCTGTGATTGCAGCTGCAACTCCCAAGAGGCTCCAAGGAAAAGGTTAAGCCTAGAGAGCAATGTGATTACTTGTGAGTCATTAATAATATTTCTTTTAAATGCTGAGCAGCAAAGAAGGCAACTTCCTGGGGGCAGGGTGGAAGCTGTCAAAGAGGTTTCAGGCAAAAATTCAGTTTTGCCAACATGAGGAAAAATGAAACCAGCTAGAAAAAAATATGTGTAAAGCCTGTTTTAGTTATCTGCTTTGCCCGAACTGAGAGAGTTCACTTTAAAGTCTGCAAGACAAAATAACCACTTAGGTTAATAGCTCTTAATACCAATCAACACCTTCACCTTCCCTTAATTGTCCAGGAAGAGACAAAACTCTCTCTGTAACTGCTGCCACTACCTCCAGAGAACTCACACATTTACTTCTACAGGCACCCAACACTGCTCCAAAACAAACCCCTATTCTCTCAGGCCAGAAAGCAAGGCACTATTTTGATTTCACATGTACTAGAATCCTAACATTAGCACAGCTACCTCATCTTTGGGCCAGCTCTGACCTCTCATGCCTTTCTTTTCCCCTTTCCCTTGTCCCTAACCCCCAGACACTGAGCAGCAGCACAGTTTCTTGCTGCAGAATCACAGGTTTCCTACATTGCTAATTTGATGTTTCTGTGGAGAATGAGCTGCACTCAAAAGCAAAAACTCTCTCTGCTAATAACAGAGAGAGAAATCTGCAGATTTTTTCCCCCCTCACCTTCATCTCCAACTTCCAGACAACACCCTTAGGTGTTCTGTGTAACAGAAAGAAATTATCAAAGACTACATTAATTCATCTATCTGATGAGATTTTATTAAGTGGTTAAATACCAACCATCATCACACACTGAACTGGAAGAAAATATTCCCCCACCACCACATCAAATGGCATGCCTTCTAGAAACCATAGAAGAAGTAAAAAGGGTTCCATGGTTAAACTTCCTTTCATTTCTAGTTTGAGCCAGAAGAAACAGGAAAAGGTGACAGGGAAAAATTCATGTCGAGCAGCAGAATCACATTGCACTTACAGAGTTTTCTATACTACTCCAAAGCAAGCTTACAAGCTTAAGAGTATTATAGGTCATTTAGTCACTAATTTGTAACCACTGATACACTATTTCTAGATATAAGACACAGCTGACTAACAGAAATGAAGTGGTCTTATTATCTTCAGAATCTGGGGTTTAAAAGAGAGCAACAGGAATCAGTTACTATGAGTAAACACCACTACATTTTAAAGATAAAGCTTGCAGATGTAAAATTCTGTTTCAAAGCCACCTGCAGGTCTTGCAGTAGCTCCCCTTAAGAACTTAAACTATAGAAGACAAGGAAGCTAAGAGATGATTCACTTGCTTCTGCAGATTTATTTAATAAAAGCCTCCAGAAACCACTTAGAAATCTGAGTACTTTGCAAAAAGAATAGGGGGGGGAAAAACCCTGCACCATCCTGATGATGAGCATGACTTGCAGTTGCACAAATGTCTTTCATCCAGATGGCTACCAAACTGCTTTAGAGCTCTTTGAGCTCCTCCTCAGTCATGAGCAGGGCTTGCTTCTGGTGTATATAGTGACTATATAGTGTAATTGCACAGAGTTTGGGCTTGGTGCTAGATTCTGGAAGTAAACCACAAATGGAATTTTAGGGCAGTTGGTCATCTACCTCACACCTGGTACAGCCAAATTTTCACCCTCTGTCTCTCAACCTATTAATCATAACAAAGTTAGTAAGAGCATGGTAGGACTTCTACCTGACACAGTCTAAGGAGTAATTTTCATTAGGGAATCCAGAGTGGGGGGAAAAAAAAAGGAGAAATCCAAGATCTTAAAATGAGATGGGGAATGCAGGGGTAAAATAACTTTCATGACATGACAAAGATATTAAAACCCCTCAAACTTACACTATTCCTAACCCAATCCTCCATGTAAACAAGCACTCTAAGAGAGCTAGATACTGCTTTGGACAGTTTTATAGGGAAACTTTGCCTAATGTATAAGCACAGTTAACCAGAGATGATAGACTTCATCAAGCCAAAAAGCAGTGATGATATCTGGTAAATTAACAATATACCATTCTTTAAAACAATCAAGACAAAAACACAGCAAAGAATCTTTCTTCCAATGTAGCAAAACCAGATGAGATTAAGACAGATAATCTTTAACAGTGAGGTAGAGAGTAGAAAGACTCAAGATACTTAATTTTGTTTTTCTGGAAGATGACATAAATCACATTTTGAAGTTGATCAAGTTAGCTGATGCAAGGCAGGAATTCTCTCATACTAAACCATGAGATTAGAAATTTAAAGCACCTTTATTTTACACCCTCTAAGGCACAGATCTTCCAGTTAGTTACTCTTACACCACTAGCAGCAACAGAAAACAGATAATTAAGACACCAAACTACATCACCTGAGTCAAATTTTATTGTCAATCCAACATTTTCACACCTTAAGAATTAAGATGTGAAAATATAGCTAGTTGGTTTTTTTTTCCATTTGCTCTGTGCTCACCTACGATGCAATTTCTGAGTCCTCCTCTAAACACACAAGGAAGAGAGAGAGAGAGAGAGAGACTAGAGAGCCTCCAAGATGCCTGTAGTTCACTTTTCCACTGAATCTTCTGGAAATAGCAAAACCTCCATGTTTTTCAGTTCACAATAACACACTGAAAAGGGAAACTCTCTCAGATTTGTTACTGTAGACACAGCAGCCTCTATATATTAGAGCCTTGATAACCCTTACTTTAAACCAAAGCTTTCACAAACACCTTTAGCCTTTTCTTGCCTATTTAATAGCATACTAATTACCCAGTTGTAAAACTAGGGGTTTAACGTTAATATGGCTCCCTTCCTTACTAACTGGGAAATGGCTTTGCTCCACATTTGGGTTTAAGCACCGAGGCACTCTTATCATTCGAAAACAAGTTATGCCCAGGCCCCGGGAGAACAATAACTTTCTTATTATGCAGTTCGCCTGTTTTTTGAGCTGGGAATCCGATAAAAAAGTTGTTACATTCAGCGCTGTTAACCCGAAGTGTTGCAAAGTCCCAAAGATTAACGCTGCAGGAGGAAAGGAGGAGCCAAGGAGGCCTGCCCAGGGAAAAAAAGGCCTCGCCTGGGAATTGCAACACGCCGCCCGCACACGTTGCAAGGAGGGAGGGAAGTGTGTGTATGGAAAGAGGGGACACACACACACAGAGATCAGGAGCTCGGCGAGGCGCAGGCACTCACCGTGAGGGTGTCATCGATGTAGAGAGGAATCTGCCTCTTCTCGAAAGGGAATTCCTCCTCCCCGTCTCTGCAAACTGCAACCAGCCGCGCCATCTCTGCTTGCTCTTGCTGCTTCCTCTCAGCTACAGCCTACGAGCAGCCAAACCCCGCGGGAGGTAAATACCCGTCGCGCTTCCCCGGCACACTTTCACCAGCCCGGGAAGCAGCCTCCTTTACCCCATCGCCTGATTCACCACGCCGAGCTCTAGAGCCCCGCCGCCCAGCCCACGCCCGGGCTCGCAGCCTGCCCGCCGCTCCAGCCCTGGAAGGGACTCAAAACCACTACGAGCCTGCAACGGGAGAGGTGGGCAGGCTGGGAAATGCGACATAACATGGAAGAAAGGGAAGGGAGCGGCGGGGAGGAGCGCAGCCGGCCCTCCGTCGGGCGCAGCCCGGGGACGAAGGCCGGAGGCCGCCGGGGAATGGAGCCTGGCGTGCTGCGGGCCGCTCTTCCCCCTCCTCCTCGCCTGCCACCGGCCCAGGCAGGCCGGCGGGGAACCCACCCAGCACGGAGCGGGCTTTGCGGTTCTCCGCCGCCCCCATTCCGCCCTGTAGGGGACCGGCTAAGGGACAGCAGCAGCAGGAACGGGGCCAGGGGCTGCCTCCACGTGCGAAGCGGGTTTGTCTCTCCCCCTCTGCAGCCGCGGAGGAAGGACCCGTCGCCCTCTCGTTCCCCAGCTCCAGCCCGGGATTGACGGCAGCGCCTCGTGGGCCCGCCGCCACCTCCCTCGGACGGGCCGGAGAAGGGAGCGAGCGGAGCGGGCTGCAACCCGGGCGACGCGGTGTGCAGATATAGCTCCTTCCCTTCTTGTCCTCGCCCGGCCTGCAGCCCGAACGGCTCGGGTCGGCTCCCCGCCCGGAGCGGCAATGGCGGGGAGGCAGCCCCAAGCAGGCGGACAGGCTCC
>VWZO01006266.1:137910-267940 GCA_013396975.1 Bucco capensis | reverse complement strand
CTCCCGGCCTCCCTCTCCTCTCTCCACCCCCCTCCCCCCAGCCCCACCACTACCGCCGCCCTGCCTTGCCCTGCGGCTCAACCATCCGTTTCACTCCCCCACCCTGCCTCCCTCGGGCCTTTACCGGCTCCTCCGCGAGTCGGCGGCCCGGGCACTGTGACAGGCGGACGGACACCCCGGGCTCCGTCACTGAGCCGCCTCCTTCCTCTCCCCTTCCTCGGGCCCTCCCCATAGGCGGTGGCTCCAGCCCCGCTCCCGGGCCCCGCACCGCCCTCCTCTCGCGAGAGACCGCAGCCTTGGTCCGGCATCGCCGGCAAAGGACGCCGGTTCTGGCCGCAGGAGGCGCCAGCTCGCCGTTGCGTAGCTGTCCCGTCACAAACGGCGGGAGGTTGAGGTAGGAGAGAGCCCGCCGCGGCTCCAGGCGGAGGGCGGGGACGCCTTGGCCTTCCCTTCCCGTGAGGCGGCTGCTGGCTGTCACCTTCCAGCCTCCGGGCGCGGCGCTGAGGGGTCTGTGGGACATGAGAGGTCTGTAGGACATGAGAGGCCTGTGGCTGTGCCCTCGCCCTAGAAAGGCGCCGTGTCCATGGTGGGATATAAGCAACTGGCCCCAGAGCTGTAGCCTGCGGTGAGGTGGGGCTGGTAGCATTAAGGGGATTGATAAAGAGGCAGCAGGTGGGTTAAACCCTAAAGCGTTGGTAGGATGGAAACCCATCGCTGTCCCAATTAGGATAAGGCTGGAGCATATCAGGGAGCAGAAGCTAAGAAAAAAATGTACTGAACGCCTGCACTGCAGACACGGCCCAGACATCAAAGTGCAGCCTCAAGATTTCCCTGGCCTGGTTTCATGCCAGGTATGGCAGGTTTGAGTAGGACTTAAGGCTGTTGGCTTCTGCAGTGCGCTAGTACAATCAACTAGAAATTCTGTGGCTGCTTAATTTAGGCAGCCAAAAAAAACAACCCCAACCTATAGCCTTTCTGGAACCATTAAATAATAACAGTCGAGCTGTTCATTCTTGTTATTTATGCATATAGAAATCATCACAAGAAAATGCAGGGGAAAGCAGGCAGTTAGGGAGCAGGATTGGGTTAGTTTGGTTTTTTTCCTTGTTTCTGCAGTAAAAACCATTTTTAGTGGAGAAGTTAAATTACTTGAAGTCATCGTGCAGCATGGCTAAGGGAAACGTTGTGCAGAGGCACATCGCTGCACAGTTTGCAGTTGGGGTGGTTGCATGGTTCTTTTCTTCAGGGGAAAAAAAAGTGAGGGAGTGTTTCTCACCCTGGGGTATTGTGAGCACACTGAGGTGTGATGAGTGGACCTTGTCTTTGCAGGGTCTGGTCAGCATATGCTCCTGTGTCACTCCCAGAGCATGGTTGGATCACTCACATCAACGCAACAGCAATGCCCCAAATTTTGTATTCTCAGGGTGCACTTGGACAAACTAGGTAGGAAAAGCACCATTACATTTATCTATGGAAAAGGGTTGGGTTGCTAGAACATGAAGTTTGCTTGCTATCTACAAACTAGTGGAAAGACAGCCAGCCCCTTCATGTTGTTTATTTGCATATCCTTCTTCTGCCTGGAAGAAATGTCTGTTTTCACATAGTCTTTGAAATAGGAGACTGCCTTTAGTGTAACATTTGACTTCAGAAGAGACACTACTGGGTTGGGAAGGAAGGTGTGCTAGGGAGTCAATCCTTTAAAATGTTTAGCAAGACGCTACTAATGTTTAACAACAAGGTTAAGAAGCAATGTGATCAGCTCTACTCTCCCACTGTACTTTTTCTACCCTGCAGCCCTACAAAAAGGTCCTTCAGTGGAGTTTAAACAGCAAAGACAAAACAATTTCTGTCTTCCCAGTCCTCTGCTTTACTATAAAGTCAGTGGCATGCTAGAGTTGAACTATTTTAGTCTAGCTACTTGAAATAAAACTTCCACTAATTATCTAACAGCTAAATGTCTGATCTTTGATGTGTACCAACACACCCCAAAGTGAAGAGAAATGTGGTGTTCCTGAGCTAACAGCTACTGAGGTGTGTGTGAAGTGGCCACAGCAGCACTGGAGTGTTCACTTTGGCATCTTCTCAAACTCATTACAGTACAAGCTCTGTGATCACAGAATGCTTGCTTGCATTTCTTGCTTCTTTCAGAAGCCTGCTTAATTATCCCTATCTATTCACAGGCTAAACATTCAGCATTAATAACTAGGCAGGTTGCTTGAGGGCAAGAGCTCACTGCATTTGCTATCAACAATAAGCAATGAGAATTAATTGTCTCTCATTAATTCAGTGGTGAACAACTTACTGCGTACGGCGGGAGGAGCAGGAGAGGGCCTCATGATGTGGTGGTGTGGAGAGAAAAGCAGCTTGTCCTTGCTCTCATGGCTACTTGTGCACCATAGTCCCCTCTGTTTGCCACAAGAAGCACAGCTCCAGCCCTGGAATTGGTGTCCAGCAGCCTGTGTGGAGCTGCCAGGGCTCTGCACAGACACAGCACAACTCCCACGGAATGTTTTGCTCAGGCCAAATGGAAGTTGGCATCGAGAGTGTTTGCTGCTTGTCCAGACACAACTCTGCTTTGCCACACCCAGTTAATGCCTTCACTCTGAATCACACTGATAGACTTGTGCACACAGGCAGAACTCACTGCAACTCTTGTGCTTCAAATCTTCCAGAAATTAATATCCATGAGGAATTGTGCATAACTGAGCAGTGCCAGTCAGCTCACAGGGGAGGCTTTCTCTCCCCTAGGCTAGGCTAGGAAGTGTTTGACAATAAACACATACAAAAATGAACTGAAAATGCTGCTGTGAACTGTGACAACTCTTTAGAAGACATTGTTGCCAATTAATTGCATGTGTCCCCAAGGATAACACAGGCTGGTTTTCTCTGATTCTGAAGACTATGACTCTAAGGTGGAAGTAAACAAGCATGAAATCAGCATAGCCACAGCCTGTAATCCTCTGATTTCACATTTCCATTGGCCAACAGCTAAGAGAACCTCATAAACTAACAAATATTCCACAGCATCTCTGCCTTAAGGAGTCTGATTTAGAGGCTTCATCTCCAGAGGTTTCATGATACATCACATTTGACAGACAGGGAGAAACACAAAATATGGCCCATGTGCCCTGCTGTAACTCCACTGACATTAGACATCTATCAAGTACCCTTTGTATTCTGCTTCTTAACTATTTATATCTCCCATGATTGAATTCTTCACAATCTTTAAATATAGTTCTCTTCTCCACAGCTTAATGAGGTCAGGAGGAACTGTCACAGTTGGAAGGTGAACAAAGAGGGTGTTCTGATGTGGGCTTGCAGGAGGACTGTGACAGAGACACTGAGCACATCTCTTGTCAGTGCTCTGCTGGTGCCCTGACCCACTCCTTCATGCTTCTTTCCATGTGCACACTGCTTGTTTCCTAATTAAAATGGATACAGAATGTTCTCACTTGAAGACATCTCAGCTGTCAAAATACAGCACTAAAGGAGCTGCTGATTAATTGTATAGACAAGTAGGTGGGTCTTGAGTCCTTTCAAAACAGAGCTGAAGACCACATTTTCCAGCCTTCCTAAAGATGAGCTGTCACACCACCTTGGGAATGCAGGCCGGGGGTGAAGGAGTTTTGGATCTGCTCTTACCTGCACCCATGAATTCCAATAAGTGCTTGAGTTTTATCCTTCAGAGCATCACACTTTATCTAGGCTCTTCATTTCTATTCATCAGTGAGGATGAAAATAAAGAGTTAGCTTTAATTCAAAGGCTAATTGAGATTTCAGTACATGGTTAACATTCCATATACAATTACTGCCATCAAAGCACATCCATAAATCTTTGCAGGACTGGAGCCGAAATATTTTCAAGTATCTGCTTATAAAATACATTCTATATAAAGAATTATTCTTTCTGTGATTTGTGCAAGGGCCTCAACTAGGTAAATCCTGGCACAGCTAAGTCTCTTTCTATATAATTACTCATTTCCTTTTCATCTGGCTTCTGCTCTATCCATTATCTACTTGCTGTGTTCCTCTTCTCCATGACTGTTTCTAGGAGCAGCAGTATTCAGCAAAGAACCAATCTCAAAACCTAAGTTTTCAGGAAAATGTGTGACAACTCCAAGAGTTAACAGCACTGACTGCATCACTTAGTAAAACAAACCATTAAAAATCCCCACTAAATCATAAAAAGCTACACTAAATTATAAATTATTGCTGTACATACAGGAAAAGCTAATTTTTCCACTAAAATACCATCATTCAACTAGAGCAAACCAAGTTCCACTTCAGAGAAAGTGAAATCACTCACCAAAACTTTAATACTAGATTTTTGGCATGCAATATATGCATCATTAAACAGTTCAAAAACATATACAGGTGTAGTATACACAACATAAATGCAGCCTTGCTGTGGATTGTATCTATCAGGATATTCACACTACCAGTCATAACATTAGCTAGCAAGAAGTAGAGTAATTGGTTCTTATTAATGGCACTAATTAGGCAAGGGTGGGAGAGCTTGCCTTCCCTTCCCCTAGGCACAACCTCCGGCTCATGCTCTTTACCCCTCTGAGGGGGCTTTACAACATCCCAGCAACAGGGCAAGCTGCAGCCTTTCACCAGCAGCTTTGTGAAGCCCAGGGTGAGATCAGTCATGAGAAAGCAGGTGAGGAAAGCCAGGCAGTGAGCAAGCACCCATATGCAGAAGGACAGGTTGGCCAGCCGGCGGGACACAGGCTCCACGTACGCTTGTGACGCGTGAAGAGACACAAAGAGTGCAAGGACTGTCAGCAGGGAGACACACACTGCTCGAAGCCAGCCTCTGACTGAGTTTCTGCACCTCAGCAGGCAGAGTCCCACTTGGACACTGGCCATATAGATAGCTAGATAGCCAAAAAGAGAGAACAGCCCTTCCCTGTTGGCATTTAAAATGCCAACCCTAGTATCTCTGCCGTTGCTCCCGTGCAGGATAAACATCTTCAGAGAGGTAGTGTTGAGAAGAAGCTGATAAAGTACTGCAAGGTTTATAGCAATGAGCCAAGATTTATTTTTGGGAAATACGGTTAAAAGTAGAGAAGCTGCAAGCCTCACAAAGGCTAAGGTAAAGAAAAAATTCCAGTGCACTCCATACTCTGAAGTGTGTTCCTGATACTCTATGGATTTAACACTAAGCAGTCGTCCAACACCAAGGAAAATCAACGGCCAGATGGAAAAGAACTGCCTGGCCAGATGGGAAAACTTGCCTTGTGTCACACAAGACTTTTGTCTCACTTCAGGACAAACAAGAGCATTACCAAAAATGAAAGCACCAACCCCAAAATCCATAACTCCTGTTCCATAGGTCTCAGCTTTGGCATATCGCCTCGGATACTGCGGGAAATCCACTGCTAGGATGCTGACGGAGGTCAACACATTGATATAAACCCGAAACACTGTTATTGCTGGAATGTATTCTGGATCCAAGGATGTCTTCTGGAAGTCTTTCACCAGTTGCCTAAAAGGCACTCGGGTCTCCTGGTTTCTTTGGCTGTATATTGTACAAAATAGTGCTGCACAGAAGGCTGCAATGAGCATTGGTATGAGAAAGAGGATTGGAGACAAGACTGTACAGCAGAACACAAGAGGAGATACTAGCACAAGGAAATCTAGCAGCAGGCTGTATTTCCTGGAATTTAAAGGTTTCCCATTGTGCAGGTAATATAAAACCAAGAGGAGTCCTCTGCAAAGCAGGCAGAGGGGAGGCAGAGACAAGCCTAGTGAAACCTCCAGCAAGCTAGTTCCATTTAAGTTGCTGACAAAGGCTTCTTTCAGGTGCTTTTGTGACATTCTTCTTCCTTCCTCTGAAAACACAAAACATGAACTTGAGTTAGTTGTGTAGAACAGGGCTCTTAGGACTCCATCACAAATGAATCTTAGGTACTGGCTCATTAAAACAGACACCGATGTCCAAGTCATTCTATTTCCAGGTCCTCTTCAATTTCAAGGATGCAGAACAGCCTCAGTGCTGCAGATGCTGGTGGTGACCCTCAGCTGTGGCCTGGCTGAGGTCCAGCATCATATCTCTCACTGAGTTCCAACCAGGTTCTTAGCACATTTTTGCTGAAGACTTCTAAACATCAATTATTCTCTTGAATATTCACATTGTGAATCATTTACTGCATCTCCTGCCTTGTAGAATACTCTTTGCCATATTCTTTGTAGCATAAATGAGGGCATATGTAAAAATGTGACCCTAAAGACGTTTCTACTGCCAGGTCAGCAGAGTGTGTGCGGTAAAAGCAGCAGATAAACTCCTACTTTAGAGAAGCCCCAATGCCACACTGATTCTGTCCGGTCCAGTAAATACCTGCTCAACATACGAAGCATTCATTAGCCCAAATTGCTGTAGTTTGCTAGCAATACTGACCCTGTTAGCTGAACGCGCTGGCTCGCACATCCCCGACAGCTGCGCTTACCGCTTCGGGGACACCGGCACCCCGCTGCCGGACGGACACAGACCCGCGTTCCGAGCGACAACACAAGTCACCTCGTGCTCTCAGCTCTCTTTACCCGTCCTTACCTCCCGCCGCCGACTCCCGCTCTGGCAGCTCTCCCCGGGCCGTGCCTGCCCGCAGGTAAACGCCCTTCGCTTTCCCCGCTCGCACTTTCGCCAGCGGGAAGCAGCCCCCTGACGTTCCGCAGTGACCGATTCGCCACGGNGCTCCCGCCGCGCTCCCGCCGGCCCGACCCGCGCGCCCGCCGTGAGTACGAGCTGCCCTAGCGTGATCCGGCCCCGCTATGGCTCCGGGAGGAGGCACCGAGCGCTGCCCGGAGCCTTTAACCCCTGCGCGTGGTCCTGCCCTGCGGCGACCGCGACCGCGCTCCCCGCGGAGAGGCCTCGGGGCCTGGGTGGGGAGGGCCTGGGGGAGAGGGAGAGAGGAGAGAGATCCTTTGGGAGGCACCTCGGGGCCAGGGAGAAGGTTGGATATTGCCCCGGGGAGAGGTGGTGGCCAGTGTCCTTGGGGAACTGGCTTAACTGGCACAAAGAGCTCGGTAGTGCTTCTGCTAGGAAAAGGGTAACAGGGGAACTGTGAGGGGTGTTGGTGATGGTTGTGTGTGCTGTGAGCTCTGTGCGCTTCAGCTCCTGCAGCCAGGTAGGCTCTGAACGGTGGGATTGTGTAGGTAAGACTGGAATGGAATGGAATGGAGAGAAGAAGAAGACAGAAGGAGAGGGGAAAGGAAAGAAAGAGAAGGAGAAGGGAAGGAGAAATCCAAATTCTTCCTGGCTACGTGACTGTAACCTCTGTCTTTATCACAGACATTCAGAGGGTGAGCTTGACTCACCTTGGCCTGACTCGACTGATTTGTAGAGGTAACAGGAAGAGAACAGCAAGTGTATTTGGTTTCTGCTGCAATACAAAACTTCTCTGAGTCACTCCTTTTCCCAAAGCACTGATTTCTGTGACACTGGCAGACCCACAGATCTTTCCTATTTATCCTAACAGCACAACTCTTTGAAGAATGACATCTCCAGAGTTATTTTGTTCTCAATGCCTTTTAAAATGTTTTTTATTATTCTCATTTAAGCATTCTTCAGTCTGATTTGAATGAGATCCCCTAGAGCAGAGACCCTCTCCAGTGTTCCTGTCCTTAGGGCTGGACAAGATGCCAAAGCAGGTAAAAAAAACCCAAGAATTGTGTCTGCTCATTAAATTTTTACTGCCAGGAAAGAATTCTTGGCTTGTTTCCATGCAGTCCAGATGAGGTAACTACTAATGCATATTCATCCCTCCTGCATGAATTGACTGGACCTGTTAACTGGGGGAGTTTGAGCTGTGTTCCTGACAGCAGCTAGTGATTTTTGTTCTGCTATTAACAGGGCAAGTGTTAATGCTTGTAGCAAGCACATCCTTGAGGGTATGAGCTCCTGGAGGTATCAGAAGTAATTGTATTTTCAAGCTGTCTTTTGGCTCAGCAAGCACTACTTCTTCCGAAATGAAGATGATGTTGAGCAGAAGGGTGCTGGGGAGCAAAACTAAGCCATTTCTCAGCTCTTGCAAGAGCAGCTGCACAATGAACTGCAGTTGGCTGGTGCCAGGGAACACCCAGGAGGGCACAGGACAAAGAGGCAGTTGGCAGGAGCTCATCTTGTCCATGGAGTATTTCCTAATTCTGTAGGTCTGCTCTCTGTGAAAAAGTGGCAAAGCTTCTTCATGTTCAGGGGAGGAGAAAGGAAATCACTTTGATGGCAATGTATTTGACTGCATTGCTAAGCTTCTGTTCTTCCCCGTGCTGTATAAAATGTTTTATTACTTCCACTGTCTGCAAAAGATAGTAATGCTCCTAAATGAGTGTATTATTGTAGCTTTATTGGTTTTAGAAGCCTGTTAATGGGGTTTTGTTTTCTATTTTGCCCTTTATTCATGAGCTTAGCAGCATTCCCACTACAAGAGCTAACTAAATTTAGCCTTTCCTCTAGATGAACAAGGTGATCCTGTCCATTGACTTGGTTAACTGGAATGGATTGCAGATTTATGCTACTAAAGACTAACTTGGGAGAGCTTCCTGTCAGGGGAGAATGTAGAATGCAAAAATCAAGACTAGCATCTTTTCCCATCTGCATTTTCCCTTCTAGCCTCTCTCTCCTTCCCCTCCTAGGAATGCCAAACTGCACCTGAACTCTCTCTTCATGGCTCAGTTTTCCATGACGTTTGCACAACAGATGTGTCCTTCCAACTAATGTTGTCAAGGACATGGGAGCCCAGAGGCTAAGCTTTAAATCCTTGGAGTGATTCAAAGGGCACAGATCCTCACCTCATGCAGGCCAGCTCCTACAATTCCACCATTTCTTTCCCCTGGCTGCCCACTCCTACTTGGGAACCTCAATCTCTGCCCTAGAAATGAGAGTCCCTGCTAGGAGATTTACATTTGTGTTGGAGCACAGTAGTTTTCAGCTTTGCCTTAGCCTCTGCAGCCAGTCCTTCCTGCTTCCCAAGCAGCATTCCTATGGAATGCATGGAATTCCCAGGCTTAGAAAAATGCCACTTAAGAACACTGCTAAAGTGTGCCTGAGGGAGCTGCATGTTTGCAAGCAGCAGGTAGAGTGAGTCTCCAGCCAGATTCCTTCTGAGTGCCTTTGCTTAGAGGCAGAATGAGCAGGGATGAATTGAGTTGAGTGTTGTCAGCCTGCCATCTCTCATCTGCTAGACAATACCTTTCTAAAGCCAGAGCACCCCATGGGAACCACTGAGGGCAGCTGGCAGGAAGAGCAGCTCAAGCATACTGAGTTCTGACTCCTGCTGAGACTGAACTGCTACCTGGATCAGCAGAAAAGCCATAAGCTATAGCTGATGAGGTGAAAGTCCAGCTCTGTTCAGCCTTTGACTGGTGCTCATCTGACACCCTCTCCAGGAAAATGGCCAGAAAGAAGATTCTATCATCCAGAGTAAGCTCAGTGAATCACTTGAAGAAGAAGTGAGAGCCTTCCTCAGTGATGAAGAGAAACTCCCTCTTGTTGATGACCTCACCAAAGTCAACCCAGTGACAACCACAACAGGTAAGCAGCCAGCCAGTGGAGTATCTCCTGAGGAATCCCTTTCCCTGCTGGCTACTAATGTGTGCTACTTCCTGTCCTCACTGTAGTAATTACTATGATGAACCCAGCACTTAAAGATTCAAAGCCTAGTCAAGCCTATCCAGAGCTGTCAAAAATCACATTTAGCTTGGTTGAGTTTTATTCCAGCATGCTTTTCCTGTAGATTTAGCCTTGCTGATCCCTTAGCAAGCTCTGCCTGCAGAGGTCATGATTGCTTTGTTGCTTGAGGTAGCCAAGGGGTGGTTAAGGGTTAGTGCTACTGAAGGACTCCTGTGTGACCTTGGGATTGTGCTTTGGTGGTAGATGAACTTAGCAGAAACCAAAGATTCCAAATAGATCCAGGCCTCTGCTATGTTTGTCTGAGATCAGTTTTGATGTTTCCTTCCTCTCACCTTAGGGGAAAGCTGGAATTTTTGTGAACTCTTTCCTTTGGACAACCACCTGGGCTGCTGAGATATTCTTGTTCTGTTTGTTCCTTCTCTCTCTCTGTGTTGTAAAGCTCTGCTACCTTTTGGCCCCCTCAAAGCCTTACCTTGGGGTATATTCATTTTTGTTGTCATTTCCTCAACCCCTCGTGGAAGCCCAGGGTTTATTAGACCTGTGTCCCTCTCTTGATCACCTCATTCTCTCTTAAAGCCAATAGCTTACAAACCAAACCAGGAGGAGACAAACACCCTTTCCAAAAGGTGCTAACACAAGGTGTGTCTTTCAGTTCTGAGATGTCTTCAAGCAAGATATGCAGTCAACTTGTTTTACACCAATGCTGGCTGCAGCCTGGTGGCTTTAAATCCATTTCAGCCTATTTCCTGCCTCTACTCCCCTGAGCTGATGAGACAGTACCATGCTGCACTTTGTCCTCAGGTAATCCTTCCAGCTGAACTCACTGGCCTGCAGCAGAACCCAGGGGGCAAGCTCTTCCAAGTCTATAAGAACAAAATAATCCTAGAGGATAAAACTCATTTCTAGTGAGAGGAGTTCTATGAAAAGAGCACTGCTTGCAGATAGATCTGAGAAGACCTTTGCTGTCCATTGGGTAATTACTCTTCTTTTAAATATGAATATTCTCTTTCACTGCCAGGATTTGAAACCTCACATCTTTGCAGTGGCTGAGCAAACTTACAGAAACCTCCAAAGCCAGATAGCTCCTGTAAACCAGTCTATAATTGTGAGTGGAGAAAGTGGGGCTGGGAAGGTAAGGAGAGTCTTCTTATTTTTCCCCTGACATTGCTCTGAAGTTTTGAGCTTTGGTAGTGTTTAGTATTTCAGTGAACAAAAAAATCTGACAGAGCATGTAGCCATCCTGCTCTAGCACAGCTCTCTCCAAAGAGGCATAAAGCATTAAGTGATTGCTGCAGTTAAACAGATTCTACTTCATAGAACTCTTTAGATAACAGCTCCTCTTTGGGTGACATCTGTGATTTCTGGGAGAGCTCCATTTGAATCATGCAGCAAGAACTGCTCCTGAGGTGATGTCTCAGCAAATCCTCTGGAGAGACTTAGAGAGAGTGGAGAGTTCAGTGTGAATTGACTCAGAGTCCATTTCTCTTCATCTTAAGACACTAGCTGTTCATTCTAGTGGAGCTTCCAGATGCTTCCATCTTGCTCAAACTGCCATGCAGCAAAGCACTGGCTCCAAAAGCATTGCAATGTGAGTTTGCTGCACATGAGCATATGCCCAGGGAGTTTCCACTGAAGCAGAGCTCTGAAGCTGACACAGTTCCTCTCTCTCTAGCATCACTGCCAGCTGCATGCTGGCTTTCCAGAAGCTAGCACCATTTCACTAACTGCCCTAACTAATAACATGGTTAAAAACAAAGGCTTATTGCCAAGCCTCTCTCTTGCAGACTTGGACCTCTCGCTGCCTTATGAAGTTCTATGCTTCTGTTGCTGCTTCAGCTGTCTCCCCAAAAGGCAATGAAACTGTGGAAAGGATAGAGAAGAGGGTGCTGGATTCCAACCCTGTCATGGAAGCATTTGGTAAGTGAGGCTTTTGGAACAGCTAAAAGAAGTAGTGGCCACTGTGAGTTTCCTTTGTTGATGCACAAGGTCCTCTCCTTCCAAGACAAACCTTTCCAAATCCTGATGCTATGTACAGATCACCCTTAAGAGCTGTGTTCTGCCTGGCAGAGTGGAACTGTTCTGATTGTTCCCTATCTGTCACTGGCAATTTGACAGGAAATGCCTGTACCCTGAGGAACAGCAACAGCAGTCGATTTGGGAAGTACATCCAGCTTCAGCTAGACAGGTAAATCCTCACTGTGTGAGCTCCTGAGCTCTTGTCCTTTCCATTTGGGGTCACAGAAACACAAGACCTGTCAGATTCTGAGAGGAAGTCCTATGAAATCCTTGCTTTTTTTTCCCTCCCCCCTCTAGATTCCACCATCTGAGGAGTGCTTCCATTCAGACTTTCCTTCTGGAGAAGACCAGAGTTGCCTATCAGGCTCCCAATGAAAGAAACTTCCATATTTTTTATCAGGTTTGCCCTCAGCTAATTTTCTGACCAACAGTGGGGCTAAAATCCCCAGCTTTTAGCACTGAACCCTTCTCCTTTCTGCCAGGCTCCCACATGCTCCCAGTGTGGTTTGCTTCATGCTCTGGGAGCTATGACTACCAAAAGGCAGAATTCAGTCCTTACCTCTTCTCTGTCTCCAGATCACAAAAGGTGCTACTGCAGAGGAGAGGCTGCAATGGAAGCTTCCAGAAGGAGCTCACTACTGCTGGCTGCCAAATTCTGAAAGAGACTTAGAAGGTAAAGATTACTTTCACACACTCTCCTGGAACTTTAAAGGCAGGCAGGCAGGCAGGCAAACCCCAGGCTCCAAGCTGGTCAGCCAAGAGCAGACATCTCCCAAGGCACCTGCTTTCATGGGATTGTTTTTAAGTTCCAGCTTGCAGTGCTCAAAGTTTTCCCCAGCAGTTTGTGCCCTGAGGCAGTTGCATCTCTCTCTGTGGCTCTGTTTAGAAGCTGTCTTGTCTTTAGATGTGCTTCAGCAACCTGCTGCCTAACTGCAGAGTCCCCCAGAGTCACTGTGGAATCACTGACTTGCTTCTCCAGTACTCTGGGATGTAGCAGAAGAACTCCCTGGATCTCCTTGGACAGTTGCAGCTCAGTTGGTTGTGGGCTGGAGTGTTGTGCTCCCCTCTGGGTGCATGGCTTTTCTTTCACTGGCACTTGTTTGGCTTTTCAGAGGACTGCTTCGAGGTGACCAGAGAAGCAATGTTTCACTTGGGCATTGACCACTCCACACAGAACAATATTTTCAAGGTCAGCTACAAAGCATTGGTCACCAGGAAGCTCCTAATGATGTTTGGAATGTCTTTTTAGTCTGGGATTGCTGCAGAAGTCAATCTGGAGCAATGTGCAGAGAGCATGGCTTGTTGGGTACTCCTGGCTGGAGGACCTGCAGGTTGCACAAGCAAAGATTAGGTCTTAACTAAAAGCTTGTACCTGTGAGCTTTAGTTTTCCATCAGTAATTGCAGCATAGAAGCTTGGAATTTGCTTGCTTTCCTTTGTGCAGAAGTGTTGTGGCTTGTCCTGTTGATGTGGCTAAGAGGACAGCACCTTGGAGGGGAGCTTTGTGTTAGAAAGCTCAAAGCTTGCTTCTGTTTCAGATCCTGTCAGGCCTTCTCCATCTTGGGAACATTCACTTCTCTAATCCACTGGATGAATCTCAGCCTTGTGAACTCCAAGACAAAGCCAAAGGTGAGGCAGCTCCAGAGAGCCTTGGTAGCTCAGTGCAAATGCCTAATGGGAAGGATTTACTGTGCTCTCCTGCTTGATAAGGAAGCTATCAAGGTCATGAGCAGCCCAAAATTGCAACATGTTTTTGTTTGGTACTTGTTGGTACCAAAGTACTCAAAGTACTGAGCAAACACAAACCTCACATGAGAGATAATATCCTTCCAGCACAAGGCAAGGCAACTGGATCACTAGACAATCAGTTCAGAAGGATTATTGGCACAACTCTTACTCCTGATTGTAATCTTACTACTGACATCACAAGACTTGCAGAAATCAGACCCAGAGTGGAGAGCAGGGCTTTACAAATGAAAGCTTGGAAGTCTCCTTGATAAAGACTAAAACTTAGCGACTTCAAATCTGTTTGCTCAGGTTGTTCTGCATGTCTGCAGGAGACTTGTGGGTCTGGTTTTCCTTCAGCACTCTGCTAAATAGTGAAGTTTTCTCCTCTTATTTCACATGCTCTGAATTCACACTGCTTAACACAGTGAGGGTTTTGCACACAGCTCTCATTAGCAAGAGCTGAAATGCTTTGTTAGCAAATACTATCCCCCAAAACCCTGATGTTTTTTTCTGGCCATGGCTGTTTGGTTTATCTCTCTGGCTTTAGAGGTCTCTGCTCAAAAGAGGTGAGAAAGTCACAAAGACATCCCCATCTTTAAAATATCTGCTTCAGTGTGGCAAACTTCACACTTCTTTGATACTGTTGTTTCATTCCAAACAAAGTACTCACAGAGTTGGGGTAGAAAGCTTCCCAAATCCACATTTCACTAGGTGAGTTGATGCAAGTATCATTCTTCTGTATCATCTCTAGAGCTCCCATCACTTCCAAGGGGCTGCATTCATTGCAACTCTAGCTCCTCTTGCAGTGTTTGGGGTTTTTCTTTCCCCCTGACCCAGATTTTGTGCAGACTGCTGGAGATCTGCTGAAGATTCCTGCTGAGGAGCTGCTGGAATCCCTAAGGATTCGAACCATAACTGCTGGCAAACAACAGCAAGTCTTCAAGAAGCCTTGCTCCAGAGCTGAATGTGAGACCAGGAGGGACTGCCTTGCCAAAGTGATCTATGCCAAGTAAGGACACACAGGCCAGGCTGTCTGCTAATCCACTGGATTTTTCTGAGGGAATAGAGAGGCCTTTCCTTGGCTTTTTGTTGGATTCAGTAGCTTCCCTATTTGACACACCCTTGATTCATAGCTCACAGAGTCAGGAAGGTTGGAAGAGATCTCTAAGCTCATCCAGTCCAACCATCCCTAGCACTCCCATGCCACTAAGCCATGGCCCTAATCATCTATTAGATCTTCAGAGAACTGTTTCATGGCAGCAGGCAGCATGTCCTATTTTCTTTCCCCTCCTATGTGCTACAGCAATAGAAGGAACACTCCTGTGATTGGAACTCTGAATTTCCCAACTCACCCCACTTGTCATTGCCTGCAGGTTGTTTGAATGGCTTGTCCTGCTCATCAATGAAAGCATCTCTGCAGCTCCATCAGCATGGACCAGCTTCATAGGTATGCTTATTCAGTCCTGAGTAAAGAGAAGTCCTTCAAGCTTGCTCCTCAAGCAAAGTGCCCTGTTTTCCCCTATTCCTCCTAGGTTTGTTGGATGTTTATGGTTTTGAAGCCTTCCCTGAGAACAACTTGGAGCAGCTTTGTATTAACTATGCCAACGAGAAGCTGCAGCAGCACTTTGTGGCACACTACCTGAAGGCCCAACAGGTAACCAAGAGCCCACCAGGAGCAAAGGGGAAGGATTTGCACTATAAACCAGCATCTGCAATTGTATTTCTGTGCTTACTGCAACCTTCAGTCAAGTAAAGCAGAGAAATCAGTGGGATGTGAGTAAAAGGTTGCTTTCCAAGAAGAGAGTGTGGGGTTGGAAAGCTCTTCCTTATTTTACAGCTCCATTGGTCAATTCTTGGCTTTTCCTCAAAGAGGTGAGCACTTCAAATTAAATTCTTGAGGTAAATCTAGCCTAAATGGGGATTATCTTAGAAGCTGCTGCTTATACCCATGTTAATTCTCATCAGCAAGCATAAAATGCCTAAATAGGGAGGGAGGGAAGCTTCTTGACCTGAACTTGGTGTGAAGGCAGAGAGCCCAACAGAAGCTGAACATCCCCAGCACGTGGTACCTGCTGCAGGCCCAGGAGAAGAGCTCCATCCACCTCACTGCAAGAGAAAAAGACTCAGCTTTTCAGGAGGAGGGAGGAAGTCCACAAGCTGTGTTGTTTCCCAGCACAGAAAGCATTTGCAGCATGCTAAATCCATCCCAGTCCCACACTGCTAATGCCAGACCCTGCCAGGGCTGCTGCTCTAATGCACTTCAGTCCTTGTTGAGTTCCTCCACACCACAGATCCATTATCCCAATGCTCTTGGCCATTAACTGGAATCTGGGAGATTATTTTCTGGAGGCTCATGGTAGATTTGATGCATTTATTCAGGAAAGAAGTATCTCTTGGACCATCATTTGTGCTTTCATATGCCAAATGTTGGTTTTTTTTCCTTGCCTTCCTCAGCTTGCCAGGGGTTAATGGGCAGTGAAGATGGAAAGCAGGTTCAAGCACACCATTCCTTCCCTGGAAAGTGCCTGCTGACCTCTGTTTCCAGCACCCCTCCCAGGCACTGCCTGCCCTCTTACCTCTCTGCTCTGGCTGTGGCCCAAGCCACTTCAGCTCCATTAGTGGCTGTGCTGAGCAAGCTTTTGGCAGCAGCCTGTTCAAAATCACTGGCCAGAGCTTCTGCTTGTTAAATGCTCCTGACACTTTGTTCTGTAGTTCAGCATCAATACTGCACAAATCACTTCAACCACTATGTTCCCCTGCTTCCTTTTGGACCAGGCTTTGTTTGAGATGGAGCCCAGTTAGTCCACTTGCTTGGTTTAGAGCTGTGTCCCAGTCTAAGGAAGGAGCTCTGCATGTTCCTTGCCCTTCAGGCTAAAACCCAGTTCCAGCCAGGAGAGGCTTAGTGTGCCTGGAGGCTTTGTTTGCTCTGCCAAGCAGCCTTGTAAACTCTCTCTGATAAATCTTCATCAAATTGGTCCAGCAGGAACTGCTGCTCCATACTCAAAAGCTACCTGGGATAGAATATCCTGGTTTGCTTTCTTCCTCAAGATTGCCCCTGGACATGAGCTGAGCTTTGGATGAGCAGGTTGAGCCTGAGATTAACTTTGTTAAGCAGGAACTGCCTCCAACAGCACAAGGCACACAGTTCTTTGAGCTCTGGTGCCCTCTGCTGCACTACAACTGCTTTCTCTCTCTTCCTTCAGGAAGAATATGCAGCTGAAGGCCTCCAGTGGTCTTTTATCAACTACCAGGACAACCAGACCTGCCTTGATCTGATTGAGGGCAATCCTCTCAGCATTTTTGCTTTGCTGAATGAGGTAAGTGAGTGGTGATCTTAAAGCCCTCATGCTTTTGGCCTAGCTGCCTGCCATCCATCCCAAACCTCCAGAGACAGCAGGAATGCTACATTAGTAGCAAACTTCTCAGCTATCCATTTTCTGCAAAGTTTATTTTGCCAGCACAATCCCAGAAGCAATCAGGAAGGTTGGAAGAGACCTCTAAGCTCATCAAGTCCAACCATACCTATCACCCCAATGCCACTAACCCATGGCCCTGAGGAGAGTATCTATATTTTTTGAACCCCTGCAGGGATGGTGACTCCAGCACCTCCCTGGGCAGCCTGGGCCAGTGCCTAGCAATTCTTTCAGGGAAGAAATTCCTCCTTATATCCAATCTAAACCTCCCCTGCTGCAACTTGAGGCCATGACATGACATTGCTTCTTCCTATTCTGAGTCATCTTTTTCTTCTGACCCTGGATGCTTTGGAGATGTTCAGTTTTGGGTTTATTTTTCCCCCCTAGAATTTCAAGGCTTGCATACTCAAAGCAATTCCAAATGGCTAGGATCTGAATTTAAAGTGTTGTAGCTTTTAAAGCTAGTTCTTTGTCTTGTTTGCTCTGCAGGAGTGTCTTCTGAACAGATCCTCCAACCCTGAGCTGTTTCAAACTAGGATTGAGAAAGCCTTGTCTCAAAATCAATGTCTGAGTCAAAACAAGTTTAGTAAGAAGCCTAACTTCATGATTTGCCATTATGCTGGCAAAGTCTGCTACCAGCTGACAGCAATGGTGGAGAAAAACAAGGTAGGTGCTTTCAGAAAGACCTCTTAGAAGTAAATCTCACAGAGCAAAAGCCATTTCAATCAAAGCATCTATATTAAGTGATATTTGCTGGATATACAGACCTTGCTTCAAAGAAGTCCTTCAGGCCATGTAAAAGTGCCTAAGGTACTTGGTCTGATCTTCAGTGAAGCATCTATGCCAGTGCTTTGTGAGCACAATTTGCTGCTGAGGATTAAGTGGACCATGGATCACCAAAACCAGGGTTCTTCCAGTCCTGAGACAATGCAGAAATGTTAGTGGCATCAGGGCATCTCTATAACCATAAACACTGCTTCATTTCTATAAACTTAGAGTACTTCATTTCCCTCCCAAAAAATCAGATTAAGTTTATGAGAAACAAGAGCATGGACTCAACTATTGAAAGTATCAAGAAACTCAAGTTTTGACCTCATTGTGCCATCAGGGAGTGACAGAGTCTGCAGCTAGGAGGGTTCTGGCACCACCAGCAATTATCATCTCTTCATTAAAAGGAAGACTTTCTGATCCCTGCTGCAGGCTGTCCTGTGGGGATGAAACTAGCCCTGAGACCTCTAGCTCCCTGAAGTTGTCCAAGCAGAACAGTGTTAGGAGCACTCACACATTTGAGTAGACTTGCAGAGTGTTCAGCCAGGTCTTGTTTGCTGTTCCTGAGTCTATGTAGTCAGATTTGGACCTGCAGCTGTGGTTAAATCCAAGCTGGCATCACAACTACTATTTCATCTCTCTCTCTGCTATTTTGAGTCCTTTTCAAAGGTAGCAAGTTTCTGCCTAAGTACAAATACTCCATGAGTCATGTTTGTGCTTGCAGGATCCCATCCCACCAGAGCTGGTCCATGTTTTGGAGGATTCTAAGGACCCTTTGCTTCAAAAACTATTTCCTGTGACAGAAAGGAACCAAAATCACATCAAACCCCAGAACAGAGCAGCTGTTGTCACAGTGGTGTCAAAGTTCAAGGTAAGCCTAGTCAAGTTTCTGCTTTCTACTGCTCTCTTCATCACTAGATGAGAAAACAGGGTCAGTAAATGCTATTAAAATGAAACAGCTGTAACTCAGAAACAGCTTCAGACTCCTGAGATTCTCTGGCTCTAAACTCACTCAGATTTTTAGTTCTCACAGTTGGGCATCTGACTTTGTGAGGCTTCTTCCTACCTGTTCCTCTTGAGGGCTTAGCTTCAACTGATGGCCTTGCTATGCTGAGTTTACCACAGCATCCAGGGAGAGGATTTTTAGCTCAAGCTGTCCCTCTAGAAGAGCTCTGCTCCTACCAAGCCTGTCAAGCCATCCTTACACTAAACAATGCCCTGTTTTTAGAGAAGATGACTGATTACCTCAGCTCCCTGTGGAGGAGAGCCTCATTCAAGCAGGATGTGTTTGGTTTGCTGCAGGGTTCCCTGGAGCACCTGATGCAGATTTTGAACAGCACCACCCCTCATTACATTCGCTGCATCAAGCCTAATGCTGACTGCAAGGCAAGGACCTTTCAGACAGAAGAGGTAACTTAGCAAAAGCTTTTCCTCCCTGAGGAAGGGGAAGGGACCTTTGGAGATGATCTAGTTCAATCTGTCTGCCAGAGCAGGAGAACCTAGAGCAGCTTGCCCAGGATGTGTCCAGTCAGGTTTGGAATCTCTCCAGAGATGGAGACTCCAGCACCTCCCTGGGCAGCCTGGGCCAGAGCTCCAGCACCCTCAAAGGAAAAAACTTCCTCCTGCTGTTCAGCTGGAACTTGCTGGGTGCTAGTTTGTGCCCATTGCCTCTAGTCCTGTCCCTGGGCACCCCAGAACAAAGCCTGGCCCCATCCTCCTGCCCCCCACCCTGTAAGGATTGCTAAGTATTGATAAGATCTCCCTCAGTCTGCTCTGCTCCAGCCTAAGCAGCCCCAGCTCTCTCAGCCTCTCCCCAGCACAGAGGTGTGCAGGTTCCCTAACCATTTTAGTGGCTCTTCTCTGCTCCCTCTCCAGAAGTTTCCTCTCTCTCTTAACCAGGGGAGCCCAGAACTGACCACAATCCTCCAGCTGTGACCTCCCCAGGGCACAGTAGAGGGGGAGGAGAACCTCCCTCACTTCCCAGAAACACCATGTAGCAGCTTCCACAGAGAGAGTTGTTCCCTAAACCATCTCAATTTATGCCTCAGGTTCTCAGGCAGCTTCAGGCCTGTGGAATAGTTGAAGCCATCAGCATCAGTGCAGCAGGCTTCCCTGTTAGGTAAGTCTGGACTTGAGGAGCAACACCTTAGAAATGGCATTCAGTTCAGTGTAGTCCTCTGGGAGTCAAGCAGCTCATTGCTGCCAGGGCCTTCCTGACCACCTCTAGAGGATGGAGGGAAGAAGGGAGTAAATGCTGCTTGCCTACACTTCACTCTGCCTTTGTCCATCAGGATCCCTCTCCAAAGCTTCACTGAGCGTTATGGAGTACTGAGAAAATCCTGTGGGGCCAGGAAAAAGAGAGCATCTGAGCCAAGCAACCAGCCTCCTGCTGAGAAACAAGGTAGGTTTCCTTCAGAGAATCCTTCTGCTGTCAAGCAGAAGGAGCACTGCACCACTCTGATGTCTCCTAGAGCACACACCAGGACTTGATTCAGCTCTAGGGACACCACTACTCTCACAGGAGTTTTTCTACTCTAGCCTAACTTGAGTTTCTAATTTGCCTAATGCTTCACGTGTCAATCTTGCATCTTCCTGCTGGTTTTCTGTGCTCCTCTTGGGTAGAAGAACTACAGTGATGATGGTGTTTGGGGTTCTTCCCCAATATAATTGGATTTAGAGTTGGTTCTTGAGTAGACTTGGAAGCCACTTACCTTTTTGCTTATATTCCTTTTCCTTCTTTTCTTTTCTTGCTGAACACACTGACCTTCTAGCTTACCTGGATTCTGCCAGTGCTTCTTCTGCCTTTTGCAAACTTCTGTCTGAGATTTTATTTTCTAAGCAAGAGCCAGGATGGACTGTAAAACACACAGTGCAGTCTACAAGGTAACATCTTTGGTATCACCTCCTGAAAGAAGGAGCTCATCAGGTGGTTTATAATACTGAGTTGCTGCAGCCCCCTCCTCTCTCCCAACCTTCACCCAGTGGGTCTGTGTGGGAAGCAGGACCAGTAAGTACCAGCCTCTGCCAGATAAGCAAAAAGGCTGGAAATCTATTCCCCTTGTGGAAATGGAGTGAAGTGACAAAGCAGAGGCTGGAAAATCACTTACACCCTGTATCCATCTCCCTCAGTGATAAAGCCATTAGCTGAAATGCCTCTCCCTGTGATAGGTTACCAGTCCTTCTTATCTTTAGTGGGTAATTAGCTGTAAACAAAGCAAAACAATTTCCTAAACACAGGGGATAAGCTTTTGGTTCCCTTATCAGCCCAGCCCCATGAACATCATCAGAGCCACCAGATGTCTTCCTGTAAGCAAGAATGGCTTCTGTTTGTTTTCAGTACCTTAAACTGCTCTCATCATCTCCTTAGAAATACAGAGAGCAGAAAGCAAATAGTATCCAGGATGGAAAGACACAAAGACCATCAAGTTCCAGCATTGGGCATGCAGAAGCTCATGCAGCATTGCCTTGAAGAGCACAATCTCTTTCAAGGACAGGTCTGAATGAAGTCTACCTCTCTTTGCAAGTAGATTCATCTGGCTAACCTCTTGGTCTCCTCATGGCAAAAACTGTGTACTGTGTCCCAGGAATAGTTTTAATAACCCCCTGATTGCTGCAATAAACCCCTGCTTAGTACATGGCCCTGTAGCTGCTTCTACTGCCCTCTGAAAACTGTAGAATTGGATAGAATTTGTTTGCTCTTCCTGCATCTTTCAGGACATGAAGGCTACAAGTCTAATTCTTTGTTTTCTTCTTTGTTCCAAACAGCTTTGAGTTTTGGGTATTCCATCAGATATTCTTAGGGCTGAGCTGCTCCAATCTATCCCTAGTTGCATTGCTCTTGCTTTCTAATGTTTCCATGTAGAATGCTCTAAACAACATGACCACAGCTGAGCTCCCAGATGTCTGTTTCATTCTCTACATCTACCCAACAAATGACAATGGTTAACTTAGGAGCAAGTCAGAGGTGAGAAGTCAGCACCCAAACTACATCCTGGGGCAAACTCTAGTTGCCAGCACATGGCATAAATCTAGGCTGTCACAGTTTTTCCCTCAAACACAACTAGATGTAGTGATGTCTCAGCTATCACCTCCTCCCTTCTTGGCCAAGAAGGCTCAGTGGTTCTGGTGGCCAGGTTTTGTGATACCTTCTCTTGAATGCCTCATTTGTAGGTGAGACTCCAGAGGTGGCTGATGACAAAGCATCACCTTCTGCTGTTCTTGAGATCCTTCAGCATGTGATGGGAGAAACTGCTGCTGGGCAAACAGGGAGCAGAGCAGACAACATTTCAGTGTACTGTGGCAAAACCAAAGTATTCATGGCTAATTCTGTGGTAAGAGTGCTATTTCCTTGGTGACTTGGGAGCATCATGGGGATTCTGGCACAGGTGATCATCCTGCTTTAGTTAATACTCCTGCTAATGCCACTGTGACCAGATTTTGCCTTTTTTCCTTTAAAAGACTACACTAAATCAAACATCCATCCCAATCCAGCTATCAGAAGCACTTTGGTTAATGGTATCCTTGTTGTTAGCTAACAAGGAGCTGCACTTGTGCAGCTCTCCTCAGCTTTGGCTGCTCTGACAGGCCTAAGCAGCTTCTCTGGGGAGGAGATGAAGATGATGAAGGCACTTTGGCCAAGCTGGAAGATGCAGCCATAAAAGCAACCCCTTCAGGGGAGCTAGATTTAAGCTAGCTGCTCCTGTACACCTTTAGGAGTGTTCCACTTCTCTCCCCTACAACACTCTGTTCCCCCTCAGATAGATACTTACATTTCCATTGTACATGTTCTTTCTCACTTCCAAAACCTAATCCAGCAGTTTTAGGACACTGTGGTTTTCTGACAACCCCCAAGTAACAGCAGAAGAGGGAAGAGTTGTGAGCACAACTCCCTCCCCAGATATTAACTGCAGGCTCCTCTCCTCAATGCAGCTGGAGCAACTGGAAGCCAGAAGAGCAGTGGTGTTAAATGAGAAAGCATTCTGCATTCAGTGCTGCTGGAGGAGATTTAAACAGAAGAAAGTGGCAAAGGAGAGATGGTCTGCAACTGTCATCCAAGCAGGTGAGTTGAGAAGGGTGGGGTTCCCTGTGCCAACTAACACTTCCAGTTACACTGGATGCTGAAAGCAGCAGGAGTGCTTGTGGTAACTGAAGATGGAGAAAGCTAGAGTGCCATCTTCTCTCCCACACTGTGTGCAAGAGCTTCTGAGGTTCTTTGTACTTTCTTCTCATTCCTTTCTCCTCATGAACCCTGCAGCTGTTCGTTCCTGGCTGGCCAAGAGTCACTTCCAGAGGATGCTCAGGGCTGCCAACGTTATCAAACATGCCTGGAGGAGGTGGAAGGTGAGTCCATGGCTCCAGGAAAGCATCCAAACTGAGTGGCTGAGGCTTTTTAGTGTTTGGGAGAGACCTCAGTCAAGCAACTGTACAGAACCAATACTGCCACTTCTCCAAGAAGCTCTTCTCAAGCTGAAGAGCAGAAGATGGCTAGCAGTCTTGTAGAGCTGCCTCTTCACTGCCACCCTGCAGAGTAAACCCCTTCCTTACCTTCATCAAATGTCCCAAAGGGTGTCCTGTCCTTTAAGTTGCTTTTTGAGACACTTTGTGTGGCAGTTTGAAATCTTGCTCAAGATGTTTTGAGTATCTTGCTGAAGAATATTGTTGTGCATCTCTTCACCAGGCAAGAATGGCTGCCTTAGCAGCAGCAGAGCTGGATGAGGGGGAAGAAAGGGTGTTCTCAGTTCCTGGAGCTACAGCCAAACCACCTTCCTCTTTGGAAACAACGTGGCCTCTGCATGCAATCATTCAGTTCTGGCCTCTTGGCCTTGTCCTGGCTGCTGCACCTGTGACTGTAACAGGACTCAGGAGAGACCTCTCCCTGCTGGCATGCCTCAAGGTGCTCCAGGAGAGTGACTGCTACAAGGTGGAGAGCTGCTTCTTTGGCTGTGGCATCACTTCCATTAGAGCTCTCCCCCAGGTAACAAACCTCACCCCCTCCAGTCAGCAGCTCAGCTAAGCTGCCAGGAGTGCAGGAGCCTGGACTCTGCTGCTGAGCACAGCAACTAGCAAGTCTGTTCTCAAACTCCATTCTTCCTTCTTCCACTAGCTTAGAGATGTCAGTAGGTCAAGCCACACACAGGGCTGAGCTGAGACTGAACTAAGCATGAAAACTCAATCTCCCTCTTAGGAATGAACAGATGAAAGCTCTGCTGCAGAAAGAGACCAGAGGATTGCAGTATGGGCTCTGCTTGTACATCCTACATGGCTTTTTCTGCTCAGGGGATTCAAGCTGCACAGCAGGTGAACACAGAAGAGCATCCACTTAGGGCAAAGCCAGTGGGTGTGTTAATAACATCCCAGTAGTTCTGTATTAACACCACACAGAGAGGGTTTTCAGGGCAGAAAACAGGGAGCAGCCCTCAAGAACTTCATCCCCAACTGGCTTCCCTCAGAAACTGCACTCTGATTACAGATCACCTTGTGCTTGCTTTTGTTGATAAATTCTGGAGGTTGCACAGAATTCTGCATGGAAGCATGCAGCCTGTGCCTGGGCACACTTACTACCAGTAGGAAGCAGCAGTACCAAGTTCAGTCCTGACCCAATACTACAGAGTTTAAGCTAATTTCAGTTCAAACTACAGTACTGGGGTACTCTTCGTAGTAATAATTTCTCTTAAATCCATTTGTACTAGGAACTCTTTTGGAGGTCTTCCTCTATTCTTCACAATCCAGTTACTTATATACTAAAGTACGACTTAGTTTGGTAAAAGTGAGCTCCAAATCTGGCAAAAACACTCCCTGACACCTCTCTCCACCTTTTTCTCTTGCAGGGCTCTGTCAAGTTCCACTGTAAGAAGTCTCCTCTGCACTATGCAAATGTCAGTCCCCACTCACACCCCTATTCCATCACTGGCTTCAACCAGATCTTACTGGACAGAGAAAAGCTCCTGCCAACATAGGCTTTGGCCAGCAGCTTCTACTGCTGGGGATTTTTTTCCTTCAGGGAAGGACTGTCTGCAAGCTGCTGCTTTCCAAATCAGTGTCCATTCTCTGCTGCTACCTCAGAGCTTTTTGTATGTATAATGTAATATACTTCAAATCTAGAATGCATAGTGGGGGCAATTCCTCCTCACACACACATTAACCAGCAGGACGAGGAGAACACTCAACAGAATTAAGATAGATCAAGTGCTTTAAGCAATCTATACTTGAAGACTTCTGGCACTAGCTGGGAGAAGCAAAAGGGCTTGGGAATGGGAGAACAACTAATGCAGACATTTCTGATGTGTGCTGGCTTCTGGTTGGGAGGCCCAACTCCAACTGACTGTCCAGGAATGCTCAGGAACATCAGGACACTTGTGATTGCTGCTCACTTCCTCAGCCCCCATCAGCTCTAACACTAAAAGCAGATGTCTCAGGGAAAGGAGAGAGTGAGCTCTTGCTTTTTATCTCTAGGACCAAACCAGATCTCCTCTCCCCTCCCCAGCATGCATTCCTAGCACTCCCTGATCAACAGCATCAGCTGTGCCAAGGTTCTCTGAGGTGCTCTGTACCATCTCATTGCTCAGGTGAGGCTTGAAACTGCTCAGCTCTGTCTCTGCCACTTTTAATTAAACTGTTCAATACCTTGTAAAGGTCTCTGACAAGATGTAGTTAACAGAAATATTGCAGATTAGCTTATGGATTAAAATAAATGCAAATATATTTCATATCCTCAGTGGGAAGCAACATTTCTTGTGGTTGACTATTTCTGTACCAACAGAAAGCAAGTCCAGAGAACAGCAAGAATTCCTAGCAAATCTAATAGAACTACATCACTGTTTTATCAACTCTTAACCTGAAAACTGGAGCCCAAAGTGTGAGCAAACCTTGAGGGAACACACAGAAAGGTGAAGCACAGCAGCAGGTGGTGTTGCTGAGCCTCTGCAGTCAGAAGACAATAAGCTGAAGGAAAGAAGATCACTCAGGAAGAATGTTCTCCTTCTCTAGAGGTTCAACAATCCCCAGACAGCAGTCTGCAAACTCCACAAATAATGGCTCCTGCATGTACTTCTTCATGAGGGAGCTTTTATCTTCTGCTTGATCAACTGTCAGCAGTAGCTGCCTGAGGTGTGGATTCAGAAGCAAGGCTCTCAGTTCTTCTGATTCCCCTTTAATTCAAACAAAACAAAACACAGTACTAATCTGTTACCAATACAGCTGAGACAACCTTATCTTCAAACAACAGACACAGTGAAAGGCCAGGCACCCAACATCTAGATCTTTAAACTGCAGTACTCCACGAGGAACTCCTGGCAACTCTGAGGTCTCTGCTCTCTCCCCATCACCACCCACACCCCCAGCTGACTTCTGCCTTCTCAGTATTACCTAAGAGCTTGAGTTTCTGCAGCGGGACACGGTCCTGCTCGTCCTCTTCTGTCAGGATGTCCTCCACCGACCAGGGGCTGTCTGCAGGCGAGGAGAGCAGAGCTACTAAGGGGGTTAAGAGCTTCCCACGCCCTCAGCACCCCCCCTACCCGCCCTAGGCCCCTACCTGCGTGCTGTCCGCCGCGGTTCGTGCCGCCGGCTATGCCCTGTCCCGCCGCCCGCTCCCGCTTAGGCTCCGGTGTGCATCGCTCTGCGGGAACAGACGTCGTTAGCGGCACTGCGGCTCGCTCGCTCCCCTCCCCGGCCCCAGACCGCCGCTCACTCACCCTTGTGGGTCCTGCAGCACGGCACGGAGCAGCTATGGGGCGAGAGCCGCCGGTTAGAGCGGGAAGCAGCCCCTCAGCGAGCGGCCGCCGCTCCCCTCATCCGCGCACGGGAGGCCCCGCTCCCTCCCACCTCCCTTCTCCCGGCATCCCGCTGCCCTCTGCCCACTCCCGCAACACGCTGTGGCTGTCCCGTCCCAGTCCCCGATGCTCACTAAGCGACAGCGCAGCTCGGACAGCGATACTTAGCTGCCCCATCAGCCCCGCAGACCGCGCACTGCCGCGGAGCTCTCATGGCGCGCGAGGTGCGCCACTTCCGGTCAGCCAGCCAACCAGCCTCGCTAAATCGATCGACGAGCGCCTCCAGCCAGGCTCGCGAAATCGAGCACCGAGCGGTGGGCGGGAGCGGGAGCATCCCGGAATGGTTTAGGATGGAAGAGAGCTTTGAGATCATCATGTCTAACTGTTAACTGCCACCACTGAACCATGGCCCTCAGAACTATATCTCCATGGCTTTTCAAGCCCGCCAGGGATGGTGGTGACTCCATCACTAGCCTGGGCAGCCTGGGGCAGGGCTTGATATCTCTTTCAGGAAGAAATTGTTGCTAACATCCAACCTAAACTTCCCCTGTTGCAAATTGAGGTGGTTTCCTCTTGTCCTATCACTAGTCACCTGGGAAAAGAGACCAATCCCCAGCTCACTCCAACCTCCATTCAGTGAGCTGTAGAGAGAGCTAAGGTCTCCCCTGAGCCTCCTCTTCTCCAGCCTAAGCAACCCCAGTGCCCTCAGCTGCTCCTCAGCACACTTGTGCTCTAGACCCTTCCCCAGCTTCCTTGCCCTTCTCTGGACACACTCCAGCAATTGTATTGTACATATAACAATTATCATTGTATATATATATATATATACACACACAAATATATTCTTTATATTCATATTTATTTCTGGTCTTGAAGGGGTTTGCTTATCTATAGATCTATATCATCTATCTACATAGGTTGGTAGATAGATGATGGAAGGATGGATGGATAGATAGGATAGATAGATATAGATGGATAGATAGGATAGATAGATATAGACAGATAGATAGACAGATAGATGACAGAGAGGTATCTCCCCCTTCAAGGGGTTTCTGGCTGGATTCCAGCCACCACCTCCCTCTCCAAATGACATCCACTGTGACAGACAGTGCTGCATCCAATACTCTGGTCACTGCACATCCCTGTGCCAATGTCAATATGGAGAGGAATAGAAATGGGATCATATAATAAATAGCAGGTCATAAAACCACCCCCAGGATGATCTTTACCATCTGCCCTGTGCTAAGTTTTGCTTGAATCTGCTGTTATTGAGTTGAGGTTGAAATGCATTCAGCAGGAGACAGATGTTTGGTTTCTGGCTGAGCACACCTTGGGGCTGAGGGTGGTGGAGCTGAGAGAAAAGCCTCAGAGAACAGCAATGCTGAGGAGGAGAAGAATGGAGCTAGATTTACCTTGCCTGAGTTACATTAGCCATTTCAATCACTCATTTTAATTATGGATAGTACCATCCATTTCTTGAAGTGTCAAGACAAAAAGACATTCCCCTAGAGTTCCTTGATGCAAAGCACCAACCAAGAGAGTTTTTACACCACTAAAGCACTAAATATTTGATTTGTTAAGCTAATGGCACTTGCCCATTTCTAACACTCCTGGGTGAAGCCATTTCTTACCCAAATCCTGCTCTTTTCTCATTCCTACTCAGGAATAGATTGATGGGAGCTTGTTCTTAGGTCACTCAAGCCTTTTGAAATGCTGAAAGGATGACAACAAAGCAAACCAACTGGGAAGAAATCCCTGGAAACTCCAACCTCTGCTGGGAGGAACATTCTGTGACCAAGTGTGCATGTGTGTGTGTTGTGAAAAGGGGAGATGATGATCACCCTGAGCAGTATCTGAGCACACTTTAAAGGAGCTAATGTCACCAGCATCTCTTTGACCAAGGCTTCTAGATTGGGAACTGTGCAACAGAGAAGGAAATGAAGCATTGAGATTCTTCTAGACAACATCTCTCTCTAATTACAAAACCCCAGAACGTTAGGAGTTGGAAGGGACCTCTGGAGCTCACCTAGTCCACCCCAGAGCAGGTGATTAGGAAAAATCATTCATCTCTGCTAGCATCTGACAGATTAACTGCTCAGTAGCCCACCTCTTTTTTGGAGAGGAAGGAGGGAAGACCTGGACAAAACACTTGCTCTTGACATGTTTTATTTGGTTTGGTTTTGTACAGGCAGCCAGACTGCATTTCTGACACTGAAGAAGTCAAGTGAGGTTTACTCCTAGAGCAGTGCAAGCTTCCAGAGCCATGGACTCAAATGTAGCTCTAGGGATGAGCAGAAACAGCAAAAGGCTAATCACAAATGTCTCACAGAAATATGTAAGGCAGCAGTTCAAATCACAAGAGTAAAGCAGAGCTGAATTCCCCCACAAAGAGCTTCACCAAGCACCCAGAGATACAATTGGACAGGCTGGGAATGAGAAAAGCAAAAGCACATTTCCCCACACACACTACTGAAAGCTTCCTAGCCATTGAACTGCCTTCAGACCCACACAGCTCACCCAAAAGGGATGTGAAGCACAGCAGAAGCCTGCTTCCAAACACAAAATAAACATGGCTCATGGAGTTGTTTTCCTCTGGGAGCAAAGCAGCTCTCCTGTTTCCAGCCAAACCAGGCACACACACACACACACATAACCCAGAGCCCTGCACCAAGGAAAGCTGCAAGCACTCTGCCCCATTCACTCACTACCAAAGCTGCTGAGAGAAGCCACTGAGCTCCAGCTTGCCTTGTGCTGATGCCTCCATCACCCAGGGGAGGCAGAGCAGCAGCCCTGGCCCCAGAGCTAGATGTTCTCAATGGTGCAGGCTCGGATGCGGTTGGTGGAGAGGCATTTCAGAGCCTTGAGTTTAGCCCCCAGAGTTTTGATTTTCAGGGTGTATATGATGGGGTTTCCCAGGCAGTTCATGGTGATCAGCATGGCAGTGCAGTTCCTGAAGATGTAGACTCCTGGGTAGAGCTCAGTGGGACACTGGTGGTTGGTTGCATCGAACACAACGCCAGCGAAGAAAGGAGCATAGGAGATCAACGCCAGGAGCCAGATAAAGATACTGGTTCTGGCCACCTGGATCTCAGCTGATTTGTAGGTGCCAATAGCTTGTCCACAGGCTTTCATTCTCAGCTTTCTCTTCCTCAGGATGATGATGATTCTGAGGTAAGTGAAGAGAGGTACCATGAAAGCCACCACGACGTTGGGGATGGCGATGAAGATGAGGTAGTTGACACAGAATGGGCTGTAGAGGACTGAGATGTTCTCCTCCACCTGCAAGCAGTTCCATCCCATCAGGGGCAAGCTGCCCAAAAAGAAAGCCAGGGTCCAGTTAATTAACACTGCCACGATGGAGTGGTTTCTAGCCACCCTGAATCTTGTCCTCATGCTCTCAGCCACGGCCAGGTAGCGCTCGATGCCGATGCTCACCAGGTTGTAGATGGTGGATAAAATAGACATGGTGTACAAGGCATAAGGGGCAAGCATGTCCTTGGAGCCAAAGATGGTCATGTCAGGATTGGTGATGAACAGCATGGCAATCCAAAAGCCAGAGAAGCTGGTGAAGAGGTCAGAAATAGCCAAGTTGCAGAAGAGCACCGAGATAGGCTTGTGGAGGTCCTTTGTGGCCATCCTGGTGAAGATGACAGTGCAGTTGAAGATGACAGAGGCTATGTTAATGGTCAGTTGAGGGATGCCCAGGGCAAGCACCAAGTAATGACTCCAGATCTTGGTGTGGTTAGCAGAGCAGTTGGGGTATCTGTTCATGGTGGAAAATGCTGCTTTCAACTGTCAGCAAGCTCTGCTTTCCTCATCCCATATTCCAGCAGAGACCACGCTCCCTGGTGCCACTGCCACCCTGGGCAAGAGTGAAGCCTGATGCACAGCTGCTGCTGCCAGCTCCTCACCACCAGGGCTCTGGATTAAACTTTAACCACTTCTGTTTCTAAATAGTTGGGTTACCAGCTGCAGGCACAGCCAATTTCCAGCCAGTTGCTAGGCTGGAAAGGGGAAAACAGATTGACTACTCCACAGGGGATCTGCTTGAAGCAACCTCTGTCAAGAGCAAAAGCTGGCCAGGGAAGAGGAAGGATCACAGCAGCACAAGCAAAGTCTTTGAGGACAGAATGAGATGGAATGAGTGTGAATTCAGCTTTCAATCACAAATAAATGGGGTGGGTAAAGGATTGGAGAGTCAGGATATGGATTGGAGAGTCAGGATATGGATTGGAGGCTGAGGATATGGATTGGAGGGTCAGGATATGGATTGGAGAGTCAGGATATGGATTGGAGGGTCAGCATATGGATTAGAGGGTCAGGATATGGATTGGAGAGTCAGGATATGGATTGGAGGGTCAGCATATGGATTAGAGGGTCAGGATAAGGAGAGCAGCAATGTTTTTGGTTCTGGAGGGAGGAGGATGTGACTGATGGAAGCCAAAGAGGAACATGACTGCTGTGCCACTAAGCTGGAGCCCAGCTCAGTCCTAAGCTCAGAGCAACTGCAGTGACATCACAAAACTTCTGAAGTGCCCAAGAGACAACACAACCTAATTGTTCACTGTCTATTGCTCCAACTCAGGGGTTGGTGCAGCCCAGCGTGGCTGTTTGCCTATACCAAGGGAGAGCATATCTACAGAACAAACCCCAAACTCCTCAGCAAAAGCCTGTGGTGAGCTGCAGCCCTCCAAAGGATATCCAAAAAGGGAAGAGCCTGTGGGCCTGCCCAGATGCTCCTGTGCTTGGGCCCACACAAGCATCTCCATCCTGAGGCCTGGAGCACACTGCAGTTGTCAGCAAACACCTGGAATGGTCTTGGCCTTTCTGTTTCTGGGATGAACCCAAGGGGCTGATGATGTACAAGCTAACAACAAGAAGAGAGAGATTCATTTAGTGAGTTATTGACTTAATTCACTTCATTATCAAACCAGGAAAGACAGGAGAGTAGCTTAACCCTTTAGGAGATTAATTGTATTGGAGTCTTAAGATGCCTGAGGAGGTCTGAAAATGCCAGGGTATTTTTCCCCCTTCATTCTTGGCTGAGGATGGACAGACCTCTAGACTCCTACCTTTGTTACAGTGCATTTTGTGTTTGCTCCTTGGAAGCCAATGTGTAACTTGTACCTTAATAAAACAACATAACATCTTTATTTCTTCCTCTGGCTTTTTAAAGGTCAATGAGACTGGAGAAGTAGGTTTAAAATCCTTGAGGTTTGGAGGGGGAATAGTCTCCTGAGCCAGTGCTGGCTGTGATGCTAGCAGGCAGCAGAGGGCACTGCTGGCACAAGCACAGGAGGGAGGGGGAATTGGGGCACTTGAAGCACTTCAGAGAGCACATCCTGGCCACCAGCAGAGCCAGGGATGTTGGCTCTAGGCACAAGTGGCTGCTGCTGCTTGCTGCTGCTGAGGAGAGCTCTGTTAGTGATGGCTATGCTTGCACTTGATCATCTGCCACTGCACTCTGCTCTGCTCACACCTCCTCTGCAATACTGGGTCCAGCTCTGGAGGCCTCAATACAGAAAGGCCATGGAGCTGCTGGAGCAGGTGCAGAGGAGGCCACGAGAATGCTCAGGGGCTGGAACACCTCTGCTCTGAGGACAGGCTGAGGGAGCTGGGATTGTTCAGCCTGGACAAGAGAAGGCTTCAGGGGAACTACTAGTGACCTTCCAGGACCTAAAGGGAACTTCCAAGCAGGCTGCAGAGGGCCTGTTTGCAAAGGCCTGCAGGGAAAGGACAAGGGGCAATGGTTTTAAATTGGAGAAGAGTAGATTTAAACTGGATATTAGAAAGAAGTTCCTCCCCACGAGGGTGGTGGAACACTGGCACAGGTTGCCCAGGGAGGTGGTTGAGTTCCCATCCCTGGAGGCATTGCAGGTGAGGCTTGCCAGGGCTCTGGGCAAGCTGCTCTAGTTGGGGATGTCCCTGGCCACTGCAGGGGGGTTGGACTAGATGAGCTCCAGAGGTCCCTTCCAACCCAAACCAGTCTAAGATCTTAGAGGTCTCTTCCAACCTTCATGATTCTTCATTGCCAGTGGCTGTTGGGGAAGATCTAACCTGACCCAAGGGAGCTTGCAGGCTTCAGAGCTGCCCCAGAACCTGCAGCTGGCAGCCCTCAGCTGGAATCCAAGCTCTGGGCATCACTGCTGCCAGCTGTGACATTCCAAAGGGGATTTGAAAGCAGCAAATTCACTTCAGAAGAGGCTTGGACAGCACAAAACTTTCACCTGGCTGGGATGCAGCAGCAATTCTCTGTGTCCTTTGGGATGGTAACACTCTAAGAAAGCTGAGTTATGCCTGAAACTACAGGAGAAAATGTCCTTGCACTCCAAACTGTACAATTTACCAAGCTCTGGCCAACACACAACCTGAGCCAAGAGAAGAAAGAAGGCAAGTGAGATGCAGTTTGGTTGAGGGAAGCCTTGAGAGCAGAACATCCATCTGCTCAGCCTTTCAGTGGGCAGCATGAAGCCTGCAAACAAGGCACACTCAGGAAAGGGAGTTATACAAATAAGGAGCCTATTTATCCAGTTTATGCAGATTAAAGTCTTCCTCTTTCAAGAGGAAGACACAAAAGAGATGTATGATCTCCTTCCAAGATTTTGCTAAGATGTTTTCCAAACAGAGAGCTCTCTGCTCCTCCTTATCTGACATCCCAGCTATGCTTTCAGGGCCCTCACCAGGAACAGAAAGTGAAGGCTTGGATGTCTCTGACTTCTCTTCAGCATCATGTTAGCTACAAAGCCACCAAATACTGGCAGAGAGAGCTTGCTGCAAGAAGACCCCCACAAAGCAGACCTCTCCCTGGCTGTGCAGAGCCTCAGCAGCTCTCTGAGATGTCACAGCTGTTATCTGTCACCTTTGAGGAACTTGTAGGATGCTGGCTAAAGGGAGAGAGACCTTGATAAATGCCTGGAAGCAAGGTTGGGTTGTACACCATCCCTGTGAAGAAGCTGGGGCAACATCTCCAAAAAGCAAGTGGTCACTGGATTTGCTCTTCCCTCCTGTCCTTATCCAGCCTGTAGCTGTGGACACAGCTGCAAGCACTGTGCCAGCAGATAACCTAGCCTTGCTTTCAGTGGACTCCCAGCATGGCATTGTCTCTTATCTTCTCTGGCTAAGATCCTCATCTCTATTTAGGTTCAATGTCTAAAGGACTTTGGGTCAAACCCACCTAGAGTGCAATTCCTAACAGAAACACCCCGAGGTGCAAAGATGCCATTGAGAGCTGAGAGCCAAGCAGCTGCCAGGTGAGCTTCTGGAGGAAAAAAACCACCCTGGAGATGATCTGATGTGTGTCCTGCTGCTCCAGATCACAGCCTTGCTGAGGAAAAGCAGTGTCTGCCCCTCAGCTGCCTCCATGTCTAGCACAAATAAAGCCTTAGCTCACCTGAGTGCAGAGGAATGTGCTAACACTTGGATAAAGACAGATTGGGAAGGCTAAAAAGAGAAAACAAGAGAGAGAGAGAGAAGAGAGGAGAGAAGAGAGGAGAGAAGAGAGGAGAGAAAGAGGTAAAGGAGAGAAAGAGGTAAAGGAGAGAGAAGAGAGGTAAAGGAGAGAGAAAAGAGAGAAAGGAGGGAGAGAAAGGAGGGAGAGGGAAAGAAGGGAAAGAAAGGAGAGAAGAGAGAGAAAGGAGAGAAGAGAGAAAGAAAGAGAGGGAAAAAGAAAGAAGAGAGCGAAAAAGGAAGAAGAGAGAGAACAGAGGAGAGAGAGAGAAAAGAGAGGGGGGGAAAGAAGAGAGAAAAGAATGAGAAGGAAAGAGAAAGGAGAGAGAAAGGAGAGAGAAGAGACCGAGGAGAAAGAAGGGATAGAGAAAGAAGAGAGAAAGAAAGAAGAGAGAAGGAAAGAAAAGAGAGAAGAAAAACAGAAAGAGAAAAAAAGATGGGAAAAAAGATGAAAGAAGAAACCCAAACCCAAGAACCTGGGTTTCAAGTTCAACATTTCCAGCTCTCAGACTTCTCAGTGCTAACCAGCAGGTTTCCAGCAGGCTCTTAGCTGTCAGACAACTAAACACAAACAGGGGGGTGATCAGCATAGAGCTCTGCAGCAGCAACCCCACTGAAGAGCATCCCCAAAAGAGGAGGAAGAGCAAAGCCCAAGAGAACAATGTCTTGTAGCTGCCCTGGCAGGCTGTGACAGCAGCTGGGAGCAGCATGGCCCCTCTGTGTGCACCTGCCTTAGAGAGAGCTCCTCCAGCACTGCAGAGATGCTCCTGGGCCCTGCACTCACCACTTCTCCTAGCTCCATCTGCTCAGGCTTCCATCGACCCAAGCCAGGCTGGAAAATCATCCAGCAGCATCTCATTGTTGGCTTGTTATTTATAGCCATCCTTCTTCTGAAGAAAAGCCCTGCTCAGAAGTCAGCTGTCAGCTTTCCCTGTGCTCATGGAAAGTCCTGGCACTGTCAAACCTTCGTACTACTAGGAGCAGAATGACCATGCTCTTCTCCTGGCAGCACACAGCTCTTGGGAAAGGCAAGAAGCACTTTTCATGGAGGAGCACCAGGAGCCAAGCATCCTGCTCTTCCTCATGTCCCCAAGCCAGACCATGAGCTGCATCCCCCATGGACACACAAGCACTTGGGAAGGGGAAGCAGAAGCTGCATTCCTCCTGTTGTATCAAAACCCAACCTCCCCCAAAGAGCTGCGAGTATGAAAAGAAAAGATGAGGAAATAAACAGAAAAATACAAAGATGAGATGTGTCTAGAAGAAGGAGCAAGGAGTAGTGTCACTTGCCTGGCCAAGCCTTTGTTGAACATAAAGTCTGAATTGCCACTGAATCAGACACAGGGGAATTAAAGCATTCAGAGAGGAAAGGGGATAAGGAAAAAAGAAATAAATCTATATAGATATAATATTAGAGCACCAGAAACAGGAAAATATCATAATAATTACAATAGTAATCATAATAAAGCAAATAAACAAGATGTGCTCCCAGCTCACTCCCTAAGTGCAACAGCAGATCTAAGTAAGGTATTAATAAGCAGATCTAAGTAAGCTATTGGGATGCCATCTAAGCAACAGCTCCTGCTGCTGCTGCCCCAAAAAATCCCATCCCTCCAGGCTCCCAAAGCTCTTCCAGCCCTGGGCTGCAGGGGAGGGCTGGGGTGCTTTGTTCCATGGAGGTTTTGTTGTTTGGGTTGTTTTTGGAACAAAAGCATGAACCTTAACACACACAGCTAGGAGTTGAACAACATGTGAGCTGTCAGGAAAAGAGCTGCTGGTAAATAAAAGTGTAGCATTGGAGGAACAGGTTGGGAAGGCTGTGTGGAGGTATCAGCTCTCTGCTGCGTGCCAGCAAGGCTTCTTCCTTCTGCCATTCATTCTGGAGCTAGGAATAGACTTAGGCAAAGGAGGAGTAGGGTCAATCTGGAGAAATTACAAAGGGGAGGAGTTCACCTTCCTGGCTATGGCTTTCAGGTCTGTCCAGGACTCCTTACTCCAGTATAAAACTGAGAGCAGAAATATGAGCACAGACTCAGGAGCCTAATCAATTCTGGTGTCAGCACTGAGCCTATTTAAGAGAGAGAATGGGATTGCTGTGCCTGCTTCTCCTCTCCCTGCACATTCTCCACACAGAGGCAGCAGGTAAGTCCTTGCCTGCTCTTTCTAACCCCATGCAGCAAGGTTCCTCCTGTTTAGGATTGCTTTCTGAGCACAGCCTCTCTAATCCTTCTGTGTGCCAAATGAGGGATGCTTGATTTCTCTGCCTTTTTGCTGTTTGTGGTAGAGATTTCTCTCCTGGATGATTGAGTGCTGGGTTGGTGTTGGATTTTTTTTCCACCTTAGAGATTCTAGCTGCCTTCTTTCTCCAAGAAAAATCAATGAGTTAATTATACACCTCAGTAGTAATGATATAGCTCAATAGTAAAACTCAAAATGTTATTTCTTGGTGAACTCCTTAAGAGTTCAGTTTAGTTCTCTGCTCACATTGCTGAGGATGTGAGATGAAATCCTCAGGGCTGCCTACAGAGAGAGAAGAAAAAAGGCACAATCTATCTTTTGCTGCATCAGCCCAGCCAGGTCCATCTATTTTTTGCTCCCTGGGCACTATGTACATAAGTACATGAGGCACTCACCATCACTAGATTAAATAGCAATCTATAATTAGTTTGGAAAGATGCAGCTTCTATCAGCTCAGCAAGGCTCTAGCAGGGAATCAATCACCTTCCCCCTATGTAAATATCAGCACACAGCCTCCAAATGAAAGGCAAACACTGCAGTTCTTAATAGTAATGAAGGGTCTATTGTTTGCACTAAAATAGACCAGGCTGCATTAAGGAGAGAGGGGAAAAAAACAAGAGAGAGATACAATATTATCAGAGATATCAGAGGGAAGCTCTGCACCAAGAGCCTGATAAAGGGACACAGGTTTAAAGCAGGTTAAGATTCAGTTGCCAAACTTAAAGTCACAGAGGTCTGAGATGCTCACAAAGTGTCTTCAGGAGCAGAGCCCAAGCCCTGGGGCAGTGGGGACATCCTCCCCAGCTTTTCTTGCTCTGCTCTTCATTAATCCTCCATGCCTTACCTTTCCCAGACCCTCCCCTGACACCCCTGGCACCTTCCCCTCTTGCTCAGGCTGTGGGCTCTTCTCTCTCTTGCCACACGTGGTGAAGCTAAACAGAGACACAAAGAACCTTTGGCTCTTCCAAAGTCTACACTGAGTCTGTGCTGGAGATTGATTCCTGGCTCATTAACACTTGGCTAAGTGTCCTGCCCTCCTCAGCATCCTGACAGAGTGTTTAGAAAGCCCTCGTGGCCATTAGCAAATGAGCAGGAACAATTAATTAGTGCTTTAGCAGATGGAAAGGAGATAGGGCATGCATAGAATAGTATTTTGTTGGGGGTTTCTCCCCCCCCAACAATAATTATTTCCATTTCCTTCCTGGAGTGTAGAGGCAAACTAGAGCCATGAACATACAACAAACTTGCTCTCTCCTCCACCTTCTTCTCCTCCACATCTTTTCCTGAGGTGGAAGCTTCACAGGACACTAATGAAAGGCTAAACATCTCAAGTCACCTCAGCTTTGGACAATCAGCCTAAAATTGCTGTATCTAGAAGGTATCTCGTGGAAAAAAATGAGCATTTTGTTTCTATCTTAAGAACCAGCTTGATATCAGAGTGAATATCACAGCATGCTCTAAATTCATGCCTAACAGAGCTTTAGAAAGGAGCAAGCTTCATCATCCTCACTCTACAAAAGGGAAACTGAGGCACAGCTAGCCTGGCTGATCTTAAAGGTCTTTTTCAACCCAAATGCTTCTGTGTGGCATTCAGAAAGATGGCACAAATGGGTCAGGCAGTGTCAGAGCAGGAGTGCCTTGGTTCTCCTCACGTGTGTGTGTCCTGTGCAGCCACATCTGCCTGTGCTTCACATTCACCTTCCTCTCCAAGACCTCCACAGGATCTCTCCATCATCCAGCTCCCCATCCTCCTGAGCCCCTGAAGGGTGATTGCACAGAGCATCTTGGGATGAAAGGCTGAGATCAGAGGTGAATCCTCCTCTCTTTCAGCTCTCCAGCACACACCTAGGTGATGCCTCCACAGGCATTGAGGTTTGTGAGCAGATAGATGTTTTTTTCCCCCCATCTATCACCCAAGGGCATCACAGCTCCAAGGTCTCAGCTCCTTGTTGCCTAGTGTGCAGGCTGCAGTGAGTGGGCAAGCTTCCATGGACACAATGGCCCCAATCACATTAGCAGTGCTCCCTGGCAGGGTCAGCCTGACTAGGCTGAGTACACAGCCTTGGCATCAGCCTGGATTAACTCCCTCTGCAGCTGACCTCATGCAGAGCTGCAGTGTGCTGCATCACCTCCTCCTTCTCCAGCATCCCTGCTGCTCCTCACTTCAGCTCAAGGGCAAGGACAGGAGGCTGGTGGGAGCCATGCACAGGTGACATCAGCTTCAGGGATATCCTCCTTTCTCCTCTGGTGGTAGGGATGAGAACTGGGATATCCTTTCAAAGTGCACTGTGGTTCTTCAGCAAACTGCAGTGCTGCTTCCTCCTCCTGAGATAGAGTGAAGACTGGAAGCAGAGATGCATTTTCACAGAAACACAGAAGCATGAAGGTTGGCAGAGAGCTCTAAGCTCATCCAGTCCAAGCATCCCTAGCACTGCCATGCCACTAAGCCATAGCCCTAAGGAGAGCAGCTCAATGGTTCTTAGATGGTGACTCCAGCAGCTCCCTGGGCAGCCTGGGTATTCCAAGGCTGAACAAACTGAACAAATGAGCAGACTTAACAACTGAAACCTCTTCCCCTTGGCTGTCCAAATAACCAGCACAAACCTTTAGGTCTATCCAAATCCCAAAGTGGTTTGTTGGAATGAAGTGTTTAAAATACTAAGGAAAAAAAAAAAGGATTTCTGGATTCTCTTTGCTGCTGCTTCAGCTCCAAAGCAAAGCCAAGCATCCCAGAGAAGCAAATCACCTTAGCCCTGGGTATTCCTTTTCTGTCAAAGGCCAATTTCCTTCTTCCCTCTGGCACATTTATGAGGGGAGACACACACATGGCAGATGCCACAGCTGGGAACCTTCTCCTCACTGTCTGGCACAAAGGAAGCAGTGTGTGTTGTTCCTAAGGCATCCCTGGACTCCTTCACAGCCTCTTTGGCTTTTCCCTCTGCTTTCTCTGTGTTCCAAACACCTCAGTGAGCATCTGATTGCTGGACACCCTCTGCTCAGAGCAGGTCTGGCTCCTTGTAATGCTTCACTGCTACAGTAAAGCTAATCTTCAAGGCTATTTCCCCATGATATCCTGGAATATTCATACATAGAGATGTAGAGAATTCCCAAAAAGTTGCGTTTCCAGGTTAAGAGTCAAGAGAAGAGAGAGGAATGATCAAAACCATCATGTTTTATATGGGCAGAGATACACGAATCTAGAAGGAAATGTTTGGACCTGATTTTAGACTCCTAGAAGAGAATAGGAATGAAAGAGGAATAGGAATGGAAATGGAATAGAAATGGGAATGGAAATGGGAATAGGAATGGAAATGGGAATGGAATAGAAATGGGAATGGAATAGAAATGGGAATGGAATAGAAATGGGAATGCAATAGAAATGGGAATGCAATAGGATAAGAAACAGGAATATAATAAGAATAGAAATGGAATAGGAATAGGAATGGAAATGGGAATAGGAATAGAATGGAATAGGAATATGATAAGAAATAGGAATATANTAAGAATAGAAATGGAATAGGAATAGGAATGGAAATGGGAATAGGAATAGAATGGAATAGGAATATGATAAGAAATAGGAATATAATAAGAATAGAAATGGAATAGGAATAGGAATGGAAATGGGAATAGGAATAGAATGGAATAGGAATATGATAAGAAATAGGAATATAATAAGAATAGAAATGGAATAGGAATAGGAATGGAAATGGGAATAGGAATAGAATGGAATAGGAATATGATAAGAAATAGGAATATAATAAGAATAGAAATGGAATAGGAATAGGAATGAAAATGGAATAGGAAGAGAAATGGAATATGAATGCAGTTTGAATGGAATAGGAATGGGAATGGAAATGGGAATAGGAATGGAAATGGAAATGGGAATAGGAATGGAAATGGAATAGGAATGGAAATGGAAATGGAATAGGAATGGGAATAGGAATGGAAATGGGAATAGGAATGGAATGGGAATAGGATAAGAAATGGGAATAGGAATGGGAATAGGAATGGAAATGGGAACGGAAATGGGAACGGAAATGGGAACAGGAATGAAAATGGGAATAGGAATGAAAATGGAACAGGAATGGAATAGGAATGGGACTGGAATAGGAATAGAAATGGAATAGGAATGGAATAGAAATGGGAATGGGATAGGAACAGAAATAGGAATATCATTAGGAATAGGAATAGAATAGATATAGGAATAGAAATGGAACAGGACTAGAGTAGGACTAGGAGTAGGCCAGGCCAGGCCAGAACAGACTAGAAGAGGAGCAGACTGGGCTAGGCCAGGCCAGGCCACACTAGGAATAGAAGAGAACAGGACTAGACTAGAAGTGAGCAGAAGAGCTCTTTGCTGTCAGAGCAGTGGCTCAGGACTTCCTGAGGATGTGCAGGGGCTGAGAGCACACAAACAGCCTCGTGTTACACATGCTGAGATCCTGCTCAGCAATCCCACTAATTGGAAAGGCAGACTCAGATTCCACTTGCTTTTAAGTTGCTTTGTCTTTTGTCCTAAAGATAAGGAGTTTCACAAAGAAAGCTAAAAACAGACCCAGCCCAACACAAACCAAAGCTAAAAATACACAGCAAGAAGGCCTGGCTTTGGCCATTTGGGTGGATTTGCACTAAGAGAGCATAGAGGATGTTCTTACTGCCTGCCTGCTTCATTCATACTTCAAGAGATGAACAGACTTCATAAATGTCAACAAGGACAAACAAAATTCCCTCTTGGAGCAACTCTTTTGTACTGCTGGAGAAATGCAAAGGGCACTTGAAGAGCAGCTGGCCCAGGGCACTGAGGCACAGGATCCCAGCAGCAGCTCCAAGTAGGGCAGTGAGCAGGATAAAGCAGATTTGGGAGCTTTGCTGGAATTCAGGCAATCTGAGCATGGGCCAAAGAGCTGAAGGGTCTTTTCCTAGAGCAGACAATAGCATTCTGGCAGAGTGCTGGCTCTCTCCTCCTTCCAGCTCCCTAAGTGGACAGAAGAGAGAGTTCTCAGCTGAAGGAATCTGTATTTTTTTGCCTCAAGCTAGGCTTGATAGCTAAAACAATTGCAAGCATTGACAATCCCAATGAACACAATACGTAATTGTATTGTTTTCCAGCTCTTCTGCTGCCAAGAAACAGCTCTGCTCAGGAAACCAGTTGTAAATCCCAGCAGGAAGAGGCAGAGATAAGTAGAGCTGCTCCCTTGCCAAGAGAGACTCCCTAAATTTAACCAGCTTGAACTTGGTGAAGGAAGGGGAAGCCTTCAGCCCAGCTCAGCCTTGCTCTAACCTGATGAGCAGTGAGTCCAGCTGATCCCTAGCTCCAGAGTCCACAATGCCAGGTAAGAGCCAGGCAGAGATAATCCAAGAGCAATTTTAAGTCTGGGTATGCAAGGGAAGAACCAGGTAGAGATGCTCAAGTAGCTGTTTTAAGCCTGGGTATGAGAATTGCTGCACATATATACTGAATCCTAGTGCTTCCAGTGATGACAGCAATGCAAAAGTCTCTCTTTAGTGCCAATTAGTGGAAATCCTGGATAGCATCTGAGAGTATCCTGAGCATGGATGCTCATGGCTTAGCCCACGTGGGCCAGCTAGGTCTGGGAATAAGCTGTGAATCCCTTCAAGGATTCAGCTCACATCACAGCAGTGGCTTCAGCATCAAAACTACCCAAAAAAGAAAGAAAACACAACAACAACAACAATCCCTCCCTTTCTGCTGCATTCCTCTGGGCAATAGAATAAACAGCAGGGAAAGAGAGTAGTGGAGCTGAGGTTTGCTGGGAAGAGGAGGCAGGAGGGGAGCTGAGTGTCTGCAAGAAGGGAGCCCCAGAGAAAGGGAGATTTCATCCCTCCCATCCCAAACCATCCCTGGATGTGGCTAAGGGTCATTTTGATGTGGTGTTGGGGGATATGGTTTAGGGGTGAGCTTGGTAGAGGAGGGTTAATGGTTGCCCTTGATGATCCCAAGGGTCTTTGCCAACCTGGATGATTCTCTGATGGAAAGGTGCAGGGCATGTTGGTAAGAGATGGGCCAAAGACACCTCTGGTGATCTCCAGAGTTAACATTGCTGTGTTGCCACCTCCACCTGCTCCTTTCCTTGCATTGTGGCTCCTGGAGCTGCTGCACCATGGCATCAGCATCACCTTGACTTCCCTGGGATGAAGCAAGAACAGGAATTGCAGATGATGAAGCAACTATTTGAATGTAAACACCAGGGAGGGGTAAAAGAATTGTTTAGGGTGGTTCAGTGATATTTCTAGGAGTGATGGGATGCAGATAAGCAAGTGGAAAATGTAAGCTATTCAACAGGAAACATTTCCTGACAGGGAAGGCTAATAGACTGTGGAAAAGTCTCCTAAGGGAAGTGGCAGGAGCCACTCAGACAATTAAAACTAGGCTAGACAACATACCTCAGGGCATAGCCACAGACAACTGACTGGATGTGACAAGTTATCTTCAGAAATAAAGCCATGAAGCCCAGGGAGGGGGAAAAGAGACTATTGGCAATGCAAGGTCCCTGTGAGGTAGGAAGGAATCACACCTAACTCCAAGCAAATGCAAATTTTCCTGGTTGCATCCTCCTGAGCTGAACTCCACACAGAAGATCCTGGTCCCTAATCTTATCTTCCTGCCAACCAACCAAAGGAAAATAATCTCTAAGCCACAATAACCATTAATTCATTGTTTGCTCAGGCATCCCACAATGTTTAATTAGCTCTTTGTTCAAGGTTTAACAGCTCCAAGGACCTTCTTAGGAACTGCTGACTTTGTCTCCTGTTCTCCCTCCCTGCTCCCATCTGACTTAGCACAGCACAGCTGCCACAGGCACTTGGGTAGAGAAAAACACTGATTCAGTCTTAGTTTGTGCACATGAAGAATCCTCCAAACAACTAGACACTGATGGCTTGGTGCCTGTTGCTTTCCATAGAAGAAGGGAAGTATCTCCTGGAGAGCTGGAGGTAGGGCAGCAGGAGCCACCTGAGGGGGTTGGGAACTGATTTTCCTTTCCTTCTTTTCCCTTTCCCTCCTCCCCATCATCTTGATGTGCTGGCTGAAAGGTTTTCCGTGTGCTCCTGTGTGTCCAGCTGCTAAGACCTGATGGAAACTCACCAGGTTGCTTGAGAAAACCTGCCAAACATCTATCAGATGGGGAAAACTATCCGTGGTTGCTCTGTTTGGGAAGAGTTGGACTCTAAGTGAGCAATCCAAGCCTCCCTGACCCATCTCCATTGCACTGCTCTGCTCTCAGAACCACTGACAACATCACTTGCTGGGGATTATTTCCCTGCCCTCAGTGTTTCCTGGTGCTCATCTCTGATGCTTGTGCTTCTCTTGTGCTCCACAAGCTTGCAAGGGCTGAGCACTGAACTCACTCCTCATGCTGAACCCTATCAACTGTAACATTGGATTGGCATTCCAGTAAATGCTTTGATGTCTAAGGCAAGATCACACTCCCATTGTGCCAGGCACTACACAAACCCAGAACAGAAGACCTTGTTCCAAGAATTTACAGTAAACAGAGCAGAATATCTCCACTGACCTTGATTTCTCACCTGACAACCTTCCTTTCTGCTTTAACTCACTCCCCAAAGAGCAGGAGAGCAAAGCTTGGCAGGTAGTTATCCTCAGGCTGCCTAGATGCCACCAGCCTTGAACTGCTCTGCCCAGGTGCTTCCTGCAGTCCATGAGTTTATTTTAGACATCAGAAGGAATTTCTTGCCTGGAAGGGTTGTTAATTCTGGGCTCAGGCTGCCCAGGGAGGTGCAGGAATCACCATCCCTGCAGTGGTTGAGGAAACATTGAGCTGCTCTCCTTAGAGCCATGGCTTAGTGGTTTAGGTCTCTTCCAACCTTCATGATTCTGTGATGAGCAAGCACTGTGAGGATTGGCTTCCATGGTATTTGCTAGGCATTTATCAATTAAAACATCCAATATCATTCTTTCAAGATTAAATTCATTTCCCCAAGCTCATCCAAGTGTCCTTCTGGTGTTTTTAGCCAGCAAGGTTCCATCTATAACTTCTCCTAACTGCTCCACTGATGGATGCCATTGCCCTACTGCTGCTCTCAGGGCTTCAAAGCAGTTATGAGGTGTTATAAAAAACCTGATGACAGGGACTCCTCCCTAACAAGCTATACAAATAGATTAGGTCTTATTAGTCACTATTAAATGACTATCATTTACTAATCATGGGCAAAGAGAAGCTGTAGGATTAATTGTGATTGGAAGAGGTTTGGAATTGTCATGGATTCCAGGTTTGGAGGAGTTGTTCTTGGTTAAATTGTGGAGAGGTTTGGAGTTGTTATTGATTCAATTGATTGTTATTGATTCAGTTGTGGAGAGGTTTGGAGTTGTTATTGATTCAATTGATTGTTATTGATTCAGTTGTGGAGAGGTTTGGAGTTGTTATTGATTGAAGTGAAATAATCAGAGGGAACTACTCCTGCTTGAGTCCATTTCAACTTTGGAGTTGCTATTGATTCAAGTGAAATAATCAGAGGGAACTACTCCTGCTTGAATCCCTTTCAACTTTAGAGTCCATCTCAACTTTAGAGCTGCCATAAACAGCCTTGGGAGCTTATTGTGATAACACAGTCCTCAGTTTCCTGGGAGAACAACTCTTGTTGAAGTTAATCAGCTCTCCTCTGAATTTCCTGCTGCTTCTGACAATGGAAAAGTAAAATTAAAGATGTTCTACCCAAAAAAATTGGTCAATTCTCTGCATGGGCTCACAGCTGAGAGAGAATGAGGAGGATTCTGTGATTCCATGATTTCCATCAAGTCCTTATTGTTCCAGTGAATCTTTCCAGCAGTTCCTGGAACAGAGGGAGATAAGTTATCTTGCACAAGTGCATTTAGGAGTCTGTAAAGGGCTGGCAAGCAGAGAGCTGATCAAGGGAATGAGCTGAACACTGCATACATTCCCAGCTGGAGCATCAAATAATAGTGATGATTATTTTAATTGGATTTTCTGTTTCAGTTGGAGGCCATTGGTGCTATCAGTCACAGAAGCAAGAAGAGCCAGAGTGTAAAGGTACTGCTCAACCATTTCTTCTCCCTGTCACCTTGGTGTTTGGATTCTTCTCTGTTGCAAAGAGGCTGTGGAGAGTAATAATGCTCAAATTCACACAACTCAGCACTTTATGCTGCATGATCATGTTATTTATATGCAGGATACCCAGGGAAGGACATTTTGAAGACAGCACTGTTTGTTCCCACTCTTTTTGGTGACAATTGCCCAGTTTCTCTAGCTCAGCTAACCTCACTTGCTATTTTACAGCCATATTTTCCTATGAAGCTTAACAGGACATTCTTGACCCATATTAATCTCTTTAAATCTACATGCTAACAAAGTTCCTGCATCAAATCCCAACATCCAAGCACTTCTTCTTTAAAGATGCCTCCACTTTCCCAATCAAGGCTGCACTGACTCTTGGGTGGTTTGGCCTTAGGAGGTATTTGTAGTCTACAGGGAGGAAAAAAACACCTTCTTTTTCTTCATCCTTCAACAGATCCTCAACAATGGTATCAAGTGGATGCCACCTGCAAAGGGAGCAAACAGTCACCTATCAACATTGTCACCAAAAACGTCGTTCATGACCGCAGCCTGAAGCCACTGAGCTTTGAAGGCTATCATGTGAAGCAGTCTTCCAAATGGCACATAGAAAACAATGGGCACACAGGCAAGTGCACTTCTGCTGGCATTCACTTGGACCTTTCCTTGGAACCATCCATTAGCTTCTTCCATGTGCTGGGCAAGGCAGCAAAACCAAGAGAGCATCCCTGTAGTGCAGAAGGGAAACTTTCCGAGCCAAGGTTTCCTGGGAACTTCATGGGAATCCTCTAGTTTTGGGGTTCTGGATATGGTCCTTGAGTGTCTCAAGGAAATTGGTTGTGTGCATGTGCAGAAACAGGGCTGGAGGTGTCTAGGGAACTTGTAGGTCAAGCTCTAGGGCTAGGAGGTGTGTGGGTGCATGGGGCTAGGAGAAGACTTCTGGCAGAGGGATAGCATTTCCAGTTCTGGCTTTGTCCTTGCTTCTGCCCAAAGAGGAATTCTGCTGAAGAAGAAGTCATTCAACTGGTGGCTTGCAGCCTGTGTATCTTTATAGTTCTTGGAGCAATGAGCTGAAATCTTCTCAGACTTCAACCTCTTTTCTCCTCTTCTTGGAAGTGACCTAACAAGTGAGCCTGTTGACCAGCTGCTTATTGACTCAGCAAACAGTGAATCAGAGCATATCAGTCCAGAGTGAATCAGGGGAGAGCAAAGCAGTCCAGAGTGAATCAGGGGAGAGCATATCAGTCCAGAGTGAATCAGGGGAGTGCAATCCAGCACTGCTCCACTTCCTTCACCAAAGGCAATACTGATGATGATAAACCTTGAAGGATATTAGGGCTGAATTAACTCCAACAATAAACTTGCTGTCCTTTTTTAACTGAAAACCTCAGCTGGATTGGTTTGAACTGCTCAATCCCTCATGTTGCAAGTGGCAACTATTCCATAGAATCATTTAGGTTGGGAAAGACCTTGAGGATCATCAACTCCAATTGTCAACAGGTACTAAACCATGTCCCTAAGTGCCACTTCTACATGGATTTGCTTTCTTAACACAAACTTCTTAGCTTAAAATGGAAAGGTAGGAAGGGAGAGAGCTGGGGAAGAGTATTCCCAGCCCTTAGGAAAATCCATGCCTTGACTTGGTGTAGGACTTAAAGACTTTCTCATTAGAGATTGATATTCCAGACTCTCCATATCCCAACCACTGGAAATATCTTCCACATTAAAGTTAATATCCATAAAGGTTGGTTAAAATGATTAGTTTTTTTAACCTGGGCTTTAAATCCTCTTCCTTCTGAGGACACCCAACCCCTGGCATGCTTATTGCTCTAATTACAGCTGCAATTAGAAGCTCTACGTGAGATTAAGCTCTCCTTCTGCTCAGGGATGTGCAGATAACAAAAGGCCAATGTCCCAAAGGTCCTACAGGAGGAATAAACAAAGCCCAAAGAGATAACATTACTCATCCCTTTACAGATTAAAAAAAGCCAAGTAATTCAGTGACTCACCCAAGCTTCCAGTTCATTTGGAATTCAGAACACAAGAGAAATCTCTGTGGGCTTCAAGCCAGCTCAGAACAATCTTTCCTATGGAAAGAGAAGAATGTTGAGGTCTTGTAAGGAAACTTCAGACATACATCCCCAATGGATTCCAGCACAGGAAGGGATGGTGATGGATAGGCAGAGAAATGTCTCCTAAGAGAAGTTTGCTCTGCTCTTAACAGATCAAGCATCACATTAAAGAGATTTAATGACTGAGATGCTTAGGCTTCAGTTGGAAGACTAAATTATAGCAGAATATCTTTAAAGCCTGCCTAAATTAAATGTTACAGGGCAGAAGAAAGAGATGCTTAAACCCTAAATAAACAGGGATCAGGTTTAATTTGAAGAATACCTTGCCAAAGGATGTTCTCCTGGAAACAAACAAATGAATAAATAAATTCATTAATAAGAAAAAGAAAAGGAAAAAAAAAGAAGAAAGGGTCTTGTGGCAGATCTAAGTAGCTCTGACTCCTGAGGTTGTAATGGCAGTGAACAAATCCCTGCAGTGCAGTCAAGGCAAGAGAATCTATTCCCCTCTGCTCTTCAAAGTGCAATTAAGCAAGGCTACTCTGAAGGACACATCACTGGATGCCATAAAAAGCTATAAAACCCTTTCCCAGAACAATCCAGAGCAGTTCTCTCCTTCCTTTTTCTCCATTCTACAGAAGGGGAACAGCTCTCCCCTGTTTTATTGTCTTTCTTGCTCTCTGTTCAGCTGGGTTCAGCTCTGCAGCAAGTGGAGCTCCACACAAGCCAGGCATGGAGCAAAGCCTAGGCAGGGATGGGATCAGAAGCTCCAAGAGGAGCTGTGCCATGGAGGGATTATTATTATGGGATGTAGAGTATGGTATTTCTCCCTTTCACCTCAAAGTAATCTCAGCTAACGTTTGGTAAGAGCTGAACTCTTACAAGGTTGAACTTTTGTAAGCTGAAGAAGTTCAAGCAGAGTTGAACTTCTGGAACACTCAGGATGAAGAAGCAAGCCAGAACCTCAGGAGAAATTGGAATTTCCAGAACATGGCTCTCTCTCCTCTCACTTACCTGATAGATGAATGTTACATCTATTAATCTCACTATTCAACTAGAACCTGATTTCATAGAATCCTAGAATGGTTTGGGTTGGAAGGGAGCTCATCTAGTCCAACCCCCCTGCAATGGGCATGGAATTAGAAATAGTAATTTCTATTACTATTTTTACATGAATAGTATGTCTATTCATCTAGAACCTCGTTTTTTAATCTATTTGTTTTAAACAATTGATTTGTTTCCCCCAGTTAAAGTAGCATTAAATGCCTCAGCTAAAATTGGAGGTGGAGGTCTCCGAAGGAAATACAAAGCCATAGAGTTCCATCTGCACTGGGGAAGCCAAGGTGTGCCACAATACCTCCCTGGCTCAGAGCACAGCATAGATGGAGAGAAGCAAGCCATGGAGGTAGGTGAGATGCTTGTGGATGCTGTTTTTCTGTGGGCTAGTTCTCCTATGAGAGCCCAGGAGTGGAAATAAAGAGCTGAGGAACTGTAGAGGAGAAAGAACAAACAATTGACCTTGACTCTTGTCTTCCAGCTTCATATTGTCCACATCAGAGAAGATGTTTCAGATGTAACAGAAGCCAAGAAGCATGCAGATGGGCTGGCTGTGCTAGCCTTCTTTGTGAAGGTAGGCAGTCAGATTTTTAATTGCCCATCTCAAACCTACCAGCAATTTGACTGAGTTCTGTCAATGCTGCAGCAGTGCAAGACCTAAAGCTCCTTGCCTTCTGCAGCCTCTCAGTGCCAGCACTTAGCTCCTTTGCCTTTTTCTCCATGCTAGACATTTTCTTGCTGTCTTCTTTGAACCTGGGGGTTCTTTTCTGCTTGTTTATTTCACAGTCAAAGCCACCAGTTGTTGAGAAATGCAATAATTTGGAACCAAAATATTTCCATTCCAGGCTGAAGAAGAAAATAAAAACTATGCAACCCTAATAGATGAATTAGAGAATATCAGATACAAAGGTAAGAGCCTTCTGTTGGTCAAAACATCTCAAGCACATACACTAGCAGGTAGTTCATGGTCCAGTCCTGTTCCAACTACAGTAGAGATTATTCCCTGATAGGCCAAAGATAAAGCTTAGTTTGCCAAGCACTCAGAGCATGGCAAGTGGGAGAAAATCCCACCAGGAGAAACCCTCCAGAACCAGGAGGACTCATCCTGCTTGTGCAGGAGGAAGCAGAGTGAGAAGGGAAAGCCAGAGACTGTTGACACAAGAGATGTGTGCAGCTCCTTGCCAGGTGCATGGAGCATCCCAGAGCCACCAGCAGCAGCCACATGTGGACACAGAGGTGGACAACAGCTGCAGCAACCCTGGTGACAAGCAACATTTCCTCTTGCTTTGTGTAGGGCAAAGAGCAGAGCTGGAGTCTTTGCCACTGAGTTCTCTTCTGCCACCTGAGGAAGAGCTTGGAAGGTTCTATCGGTACGAGGGCTCCCTGACCACCCCTGACTGCTACGAGGGTGTCATCTGGACAGTCTTTGAGAAGCCAGTTGAGCTCAGTATTAATCAGGTAAGTGCCAGAGGGATAGGCTGGGAGGTCTGCTTGTGGTTTGAGGTCTAGGCTGCTCCACTGCCACGTCCCTGTGACACACACACACTCGGCAGCAGCCTGAGCACTCCCTGCTGCTAAGCTTTGACCCTGCTGAATCATCTCTCAGATCATGGCACGAGAGGAAGGGGAAAGGAGGATGTGAAATGAAAGCCAAAACCCCCCACAGACAGCTAAACACCTAGCTCAGTGCTTCAGGAGAAGTGCTGCCATCTGCCCACTCCCAAATTCCACTGCTCTTCTCCTCTTTGCCATGAATCTCAGGACAGCAAAGCAGAAAACTTCCAGATGCAAAGGATGAGGCTGGCAGCATCAGCCTTCAGCAACAGAGACTGAATCCTGACTGCCCCAACAACACAGATTATTCAGCTGACAAGAGCACACAATCCACAACCTCAGATGGCCTAGGGTGGGCTCTCAGCAGCACCACAAGCCAGCAGAGCCTGGCCAGGAGCCAGCAGCTCTACTTTAGCTGCAGCATCCCCAGAATCACCACACACCCCACACAGCAGAGCACAGCACAGCACAGGGAGCATCTTCTAGCTCTGGGCCAGCACCATGCTGCCAGCACAGTGATTGTCCTCTTGTGCTGTGTCACTGTCATGTGCTGAAGGACAGGAGCATGTCATGAGCACTGAGGTAACCAGGTCCTTTGGCTTACACAGAAAGGAAGTCCTCCTGATTTCCAAGGCTGAAAGAAGTCACCTGTTGGTGACCTCTGGCAGCAGGCTCCACCACATTGTTTCCTGCAAGGTTTCATGCATCCATGCAGCATCAGAACAGAGGGAGGATGTCACCATTTCCAGAGCTTCATGGGAAAAGGATTTAACCCTTGTTTTGCCCCCTCTAAATCTTCTTCAATTTCTGCAGATTACTCAGTTTTCCAAGGTCCACTATGGTGTGAACTCGTCGAGCACTCTGATGGCTGAGAACTTCAGACCTGCTCAGCTGCTGAACCAGCGCCAGGTCTCGTGGGCCAGTGGCAGCAGCAGCAAGCTCCTGCCTGCTGCTCAGCTCCTGCTGCTCCTCCTGCTGCTTCCCTCCAGCCTCAGCTCCCTTTTGCACTGAACTCTTCTCCTCACCTCAGCCAAAAATCCTGCGCTTGTTGGAGTTTGGAGGTTTCTGGTTTGGGGTTTTTTTTTGTGATTGGTTTGGGTGTTTTTGTTTTGGTGTTTTGGGTTTTTTTTCATTGCTGTTGTGCCTTTTTTTATATCAAGTATTCCACCTACCAACCCATGAATCCTATCTGAACACAGAACTTAACCTCCTCCTCCAGACACTAACCAAGGACTTCTGCTGCTGCTCTTCCATAAACTCAAACCTATTGCACTCAAATCACCAGAACCCAAAGAATCTGTAAGACAAAGCCATGATGATAGCAATCAATCCAAACCAAAACACTTCCAGAAGACATTAGGGTGGATGAGCTGCAAGCCTGGAGTTGTAACCCCAGGCTGGAGGGAACACTTCACAAGGTGTACAGAAGGCTTTCAAGAGGAATCTGGCCCTGAAGTGCCTGGGAAGGGTTTTGTTTGGAGCCTGTTTGCAGCTCAACACTGCAGAGCAGGAGGATGGTACCACCTGGAGCAATTCTTCTCATCCCTACAGGAAGCTACAACAGAAACCAAAGACAAAAATGCCCACACACAACTGAGCAAGGTCCAGGTTATCCTATAGCTGGAGAAGGACATGGGACAAATTTCATCTCTACTAACACAATTTTCCTCCCTTCTTCCTTCAGAAGATCTGAAGTTAGCTTTCAAATAAGGATATTTGGATTCCTTCCATCTCATCTCTGCTTCTGGATCTCAGCTTTCTGTTAGCTCTATTTATTCACCCTAGGATGAGATCCTGCTCTAGGATGCTCATGGCCATGCTAGAAAGGATTTCCAGGGGAATCCTGGCACAGAGTAACCACAGCTCAGCAAAGGAGAGGGAAAAAGCAGGGGGAAAATGACTTTCATGTTTAACAATCAATAAGAAAAGCTTCAAGGAAAAATGCATCTGTGGAAGCAAATTCACCTTTTTTATGTTTAGAGGAATGGTTAAGAGTTTCACTGTGTTTGTAGCTAACTGGCAAACTTCTGAGGAGCAAATAAAAATGAAGGATTAAAGTTGAGCAGAGAGAAAAAACATTGCCCTGAGTGTTTATTGCTGTTCTCCTGGCTGAAGGACAATCAATCCACACACAACTCAGGAAAGGAATGTGACTTTTTTCCCCTCCTTTCTGTTCTCTTTGCAATGTTTAGGGTTAGGTTTGCCTTGGGTGGAGAGGTGGGGAGGGAGCTGGAATGCTTTGGGATGGGTCTGATGTCAGCAGACCTTGTTTCAGCCAGGTGTTATGTGCAGGTGCTGACCTTGTTCTGAGTGTGGCAGCTTGCTCAGCAGAGCTGGGACACACTCCTAGCCCCTCATGGATAGGACAGGCAGATATTGGACAGTGAGGAAAGGACCCATAGCTTCACCTCCATCTCTCTGCTCAGCCAGGGTACCTCCACCTCTCTGCACACTCCTGGCTGGTTAGTTAACCAAGATAAATCACTGCACACCTCACTGAACATCTCAGCTGGTGCCCACACAGCCCACAAGAACCCAGAGGAAAGATGCTTTGGTTTCATGCTGGGGTACAAGGTGTAAGAAATGAAACGTTCTGGAAGGCTCAAGTTTCATTGCTCTTTCAAGATTTAGAAGGAATGTGGTAAAAGCACAACCCCTTGTAGTATTCCTGTAGGACTAGGAGCTGCTGCTCTGAAAACCAGTGAGGGGAACCCTGCTCAGGATGCTCCAGCAAGAGCAATGCCTCTGCAGCTGCTGGCAGTGTGTTTCAGAGCCCAGCATCCCTCTCCCTTCAGATCATTCACTGAAATCATCCAGTAATTCTCATTCCATCACAGGGAGGGTTGGAAGGGACTGGGGAGGAGCTGGGTCAGCTGAGAGGCAGTGCTAGTGATAAATCCTAGAACCACCACGGGTGGAAAAGAGCTCTGAGATCAAATCCAATCACCAACCTATCACCCAACCATGTCACTCAATGGGAAACTTTTCCCTAGGTTGTGCCTCAGTTTACCATGCAGCTAGAGAGAAGCATTCCCAGCAGTTTAGTTGTGAAGTGAGAGGATCTTAGTGACTCTGGGACACAACAAAACAGAACTAAGAGGAAGAAGAAAGGACAAACCTGCTGCTGCAGAGATGGGTAGTCCTCTCTAAGTCTTCTTCTGCATACACCTCAGCAAGAACCAAGTGGGAAGAGCCAAGGGTGCTCACTTTTACTGAGGGAATCTGCATTTTCTGCCAAGGAGATTGGCCAAGGGCAAGGGAAATGCTGTCAGCTGCACTCATGGGAGTGAGCTATGAGTAGTTCTCCAAGCTCTTTGGAGCCAGGCAGGCAAGAGGTGACCACCCCAGGACCAGGAGCAATGCAGTGGGGCAAGAGAAACCTTCAAGAGAAGCTGCTCCATTGAACAACCACTAAAGGACAGCAAGGCTGCAAGTGGCACAGTCCAGCTGCTTTTGTCCTGATGCTTATGGAAAAGCAATTTACTGCTCCACACACAGGTAGCTTCAGGCAGGGATTGTCCAAGAGTTGTGTCTGTGCTCCAGGAGACTTCTTGTAAGGCAAAAATGTAGTAAGTGCTGAAGAAGTGCTAGCCAAAGCTGGGATAGAACAGGAAAGGGTGGGGGAAGGAAGAGAGGCATTCAGAAAGCCCCAGCAGAAGAGCATTTTCCCACGTCCAGAAGAGGTAACTAACCCAGAGCTGGGCTGATCCATTTCACAGGTGTCACAGGCAGAGGGGAGGACTCCTCAGCTTCTGGGGCTGCAAGCTGGAGGAGAGTAGAGAACAAAACAGCCCTGGGGAACCAAACCTCCCTAGAGAGGGGAGGTTCAGGTTTAAACCACAAAAAAAAACAGCCAAGGAGAGGCTCTGTCATGCTGCATCAAGTCAGGGGTAGAGCAGCAGCTAGATGGGACAAAAGCAGAGCAGTAGGAAGCACAGAATATGAAGATTGGAAGAGACCTCTAAGCTCATCAAATCCAAGCATAGCTAGCACTGCCATACCACCAAACCATGGCCCTAAGTAAACTGATGGGTCATTCCCATCCCAACCATCTGGCTTGGGACACAGGAGCAGGGAGGGGACAACAGGAGGGGCAGGCACCAAAAAATCTCTAATACAATATGTTTTCAGCAAAACATTTCTCTCAGGAAACAGAAAGAGACAAGGAAACCAAGCTGTGACTGACCAGAACTGTATTTATATTATCCACAAAGAATGAGAACAACCTTGCCAGCTCCTCCTGCTGCCAAACACCAGCTCCAAATGGCACATTGCTGCTGGGTTTGAAGTTGAATAGATGTGTCAGTGTAATGTCAACCATCTCTAGATGACCTAGAGTGAGGGGAGGCTCAGTGCCTTCTGCTGCACCTTGCACAGGAGATGAGAGCCCACCACAAAAACTATAGGTGGGTTTGATGACCCTTAAAGGTCTTTTCCAACCTAATTGATTCTCCAGCACCTCAGGGTCACCAAGGCACAGGATAAAAAGCATCCAAAGCCTTTGGCACCACTCTTGGCAGGGCCCTAGTGACCTTCTCAGCCAGGCTGGTTAAAGGCAGGGAAGTTTGTCTTCTTGATGTGCTCCCAACCCTCTCTGAACACAAGACACATCTCCTTCAAGCCAATGTGGAGAATGAGAACGTGCAGCTCTCATCATGAGGTTTATATATATTGCCTAAAAATAACCTGCTGTTTGGGGCTTTGAGCCTCAGAAAGAAATCCATATACACCCAGAAAGCTTGTCATTAGTCACACAAACAAAATGATGAGTGTAATTAAGTGCAGCAATGAATTGCAATGCCTTTGGGACATTATTTCCTTTCTTGCATTTAAAGTTATATTAGAAAAGGTATAAGATTGTAAAACATTTGGGTTATTTTATTTTCTTTTCCCTCTTAATCTCTTCTGAAATGATTTGGACGTCTAGCACTCAAACTCTTCTGACTTTTGAACAACCCAAACACTGTTCTAATAACAATGGGTTTGGGGTTGGGTTTTTACACTCTAGCTCAATCCCAGCTAAACTTTTCCATGCCTTTTCTTTTCATCATATGGAGGGAACCAAGCAAAAGATCTCTTAGCTTCCACTGCCTGAAATTACCTCCCCAATGCCAACAGCCAAGCCCTTCCCCCACTCCTGAGGCTCCTGGCTGTTCCCAGCACGTAGGAGAAAGATCTTGATGGATTGCTTGCCAGATGTGTGGTTAGGAAGAATTTATGAGAGAGAAAGGGAGGCAGAAGTTTCACATGGTGCTGATTGTGCTGGTGGTGAGATGAAGCTCCTGATAAATCACAGTCACCCTATCAAGGATCCTGAAAACCTGGAGTCATCTGAGTTGCTTGCACATGAAGCTCTCAGCACTACACAAAATGCTTTCTTACAGGCAATAAAACATCATGGTTTATGTCCTGGAGCCCAACAGTCACTGCTGAGCCTATGAATGATCCTGGGAGAAAAGCAATGATCTCCCTAAGGAAAAGGGAAGTAGGATAAAGACACAAGGTCAGCCATGGAGTTGCTGAAGTCTTCTTCCAGCTGAAAGCTACTCAGCTTGCTGGGCAGCACACTTCATCCCAAACTCTGCTAAGGGAAAGGGAGGATTCACCATTCATTTCCAGAAGATTTCAGGGCTCCAAGTCATTGCTGGAGCTCAAACATAGAATCCTAGAATGGGCAGGTTGGAAGGGACCCTAAAGATCATCTAGTTCCAACCTCCCCACACTGAGCAGGGATGCCAATCACTAGCCCAGGTCACCCAGGGCCACATCCAGCCTGGCCTTGAACACTGCCAGGGATGGAGCAGCCACAACCTCTCTGGGCAACCTGGGCCAGTGTCTAACCACCTTGGATGTTGGGACAATCCCAGCCCAAGGAGGATCTCCATACACAGAGAGCTCAGATGCAGTCTACAGAGCAGGCTGTAAGCAGAAAAACTGCCAAAGCTCCATTGATCTCAGTGGTTTTACAAGAGCTTGGCTGGCAGAGAACACAATGTCCTATCAAGCACTGCCAAGAGGAGTCCTAGTGCCATTCCTATCAAACCCCCTGAGATGGTTCCTCTTGTGCTGCTTGTTACCTCAGCAGTGCCAGAGCATCAACAGGAAGCTTGGCTTTATGATCCCACAGATAGCATTGCACATGTTAGGGAACAAGGCTGACTGATGTTCTCAAACCCAGCTCATAAAGCACAAACCTTCCCGTGGCAACACATCCCAGAAGCCAGAGCCACAGCAAGGCTCTGAGATTGTGACAAGGAAGAGTTGGGAGGACAAGAGGTGAGCCCTGAGCTGTGCTTCAGGAGTCACAAATGCCTTCCTAAAAAGAATCACCACAGCTGGCCATGTCTCAGCAAGGCCCAAAGGAGCTCAGAACCAGGTTCAGAGAGATGTCAGCTTGGTGGAAGCTCAGGGCTTGTCTAGCTAACACCAGGTAACACTCAGGGGTGGTTTCTGAAAGGGCTGTGCAACACAAGCACCTCTGGCAGTTAGAATTCATTCACTAGAGAAAAAAAAAGAGATGGAACTAAACCCTTCCAACAGCTCATTTCCCCACCTTAAACTGAGACACATATGGCTAAGGAAGTCTTAACTTCTCCTGGAGAAGGAGTTTTGCACTTTCTGGCTAAACAGAAGCTTAAAAAAACCCTCATAATGCAACCCAAGATAAGACTAAGAATTAAAACACTCCAACACAAGAAAGTCAAAGCTTACTTAAAACACCCCAACACATGAGAAAGTCAAAGCTTACTTTACAAAGATTATTTTATAGTTGCCTCCAGCAGGCCCTACAGAAGTGATCCTGCTCCTCCATCTAGAAGCTCAGGAAGAACATTCCAACACCAAACTCCACGGGGCACATGGGCAGAGGTCATCAAACCTTCAGGGGCAGTCCCTGCCTGGCTAGGACTTGCTGCCAAATTCCTGTCAAGAAAGATGAACTGGAATGATTCCCACATCCCACATTCCATGCTCCAGGACACTCCCTGGCAGAGAGGTCACTTCCAGCAGGAGCTGCAGCACGTGGGCTCAGAGCTTGGCCAGCAGCACTCTGCCCTCCTACAGCCACCCTGGGGCTTTGGAGCCTTGGGGTGCTTCTCTTCAGACTCACCTGGAAGGGAACTGGAGAGCAGGCAGAGAGTTGGAAAAACCAACAAACCCCTTGCAAGGCTTTCAGTTCAACTGTGAGAAGAGAGAGAGCACCAACAGGTTCAAGAGCTGCAGCAGAAACACAGGACACTTGGAAACTGCTCCACTCGCCAATCTCGTCACCCTGAGCCAGAGCCTGCAAGTGTGGACATGGGAAAACTACTAATAGGCCAAGTGACCTGCCCAAAACACACTCAGCTTCTGCTTTTCCAGTGATTTGGGTAGGGAAAGTATTAGCTAGCCTTTGGTACAGCTTGCAAGGGATTGTCACCAGCAGGCAGCTCAGCCAGGACATGTGTTCTTCTGCCTTGAAAGCCAAAGGCACCAGGGAGCAGGCTGAAGGTCTCTGTAAATTGTGCAGGTTGTCCTCTACCAGCCTTCCAAAATAAACCTGGCCTCTCTCTGCAAGCCTTCTTCCTCACATACCTTCCTCTGGAGTCATCTTTTATTTTAAGCAACATACATAAACAAAAGGGGGACAAATAATGTCTACTATTGTAGAGACAAAGCCAAACTCCCTATTATAGCATCACCAAAATAACTCCTTCTGCTGGTGTGGCACGGGGGGAAACCTCAGTTTTCCTTTCATTCAGAGGGAGAACATTTTCTAGTAAGGCATTCCTCTGGGTTCATGACCATCTTTATGGATTCAGATACAAGTAAGGAATCATAGAATCCTGGAATGGTTTGGGTTGGAAGGGAGCTCTGGAGCTCATCTAGTCCAACCCCCCTGCAGTGGGCAGGGACATCCCCAACTAAACCCTACAGCAACCTGGTATTCCCAGGTGATCTCCCATCCAAGTACTAACACCTATTTTTTCCTATCAAGGCTATGTACATTACATTTCAGGGATGATGAGAGAGGGGAGCCATGCCATTTGTGGTGGCTCTTGTAGGAACTCCTTCCAACAGGAGCCTTCCCAGAGCCTTCTGAGGACAAACCAGCAGATAATAGTGCAAAGCATCCCTTTTCCTCTGGCAAGGAGTGCTAACTCTCAACCCTGTGCTAACTCTGGGCAGCATTTCTCCAGTGAGCAGCTGGCAGCTGAACTATCAGACAGAGAACCCAGCTAAGGAAACACTCCCCTGGCCCCCCTTTTTTTTTTCCTAAACCACAGAGCAAAGCAAAAGAAGTTTTGTTCACCAGACTGGAGCAATCTGAGCAATCAGAGCTCAGGTTGCCTACGTGTCAGCTTTTCCATCGCTGACTCTGTTCCCTTCAGCTCTCCTGCATTTCTTTGGGAGAGGTCATTAAGCAGGAGACAAAAGGTGAAGTGCAATGTTACAGATTTATAACCTGCCTGGCCACTTGGCTAGACAAAGGGTCAGTGCTGCCTCCAGCACAAAAGCTGGGCTAGGTTAGGAGCCTGCTTTCTACCCTCCAACAGCAAAGTCCAGAGGTTAAAGGAGGCAAGACCAAATCCAGCTAGGAGTGAAATATATTAGGAAGGGATATTCACATCTGTGCTGCTTCCTTTCATCAACTCCTGTTCAAGTTTGTGCCTGTTCCCTCTTGGTCTGTCCCTGGGCACCAGTGACAAAAGGCTGGCCCCATCCTCCTGACCCCACCCATGGAGCATTGATAAGCATTGATAAGCATTGATAAGCATTGATAAGCTCTCCTCTCAGTCTTGTCTCGTCCAGCCCCAGGTCTCTCAGCCTTTGGCCAGCAGAGATGTTCAGGTCCCAGCCCTCACTGGTGCAGTCAGTGGAGCTCTGGGCAGGAAGGGTCTCAGCTCTCTGCACTCACAATGTTCCTTCCATTGTCTCCTTACTCCAAACATCACCTCAGGGCTTGCTGCACTTGCCACTGCTGGGGTTGGATCCTGTTCCTGGCTGGGAAGCAGCAGCTTGCCTTTGTTGTTCCCCAGCTCTTGGCTAACTTGCACCCTTCAGCTTTCCTGCAGTTTCTCCTTGGGAGGCTGAGAGGTTTATTTGTGATTGGGATTAACTATTCCCCCCCCCCCCTCGAAATGCCTCAGTAAGTGAAGGGACACTTCTTAATCTGCAAATCATCTCAGCCATTGTCTGCTGAACACAAAAGGAGCTTGAGGTGAATACTGTGCTTTCTGTATCAGATTGCAGCAAATCTCAACCAAGGCTAGCCCTGTGTCCTCAGCTACTCAACCAACCTGGTGGCCAAATCCCCTCTCTGATGCCCACATGGAGTTTCAGCTCTTGCCTCCAACCCTGACTCCAAACACAGCTAGCACATCACTCACCTCTCCAGTTTAGGGCTCACTTCTGTTCCTTCCTTCTGCCTCAGCTCAATGAAAAACCTCTCAAGTGGCTGTGCAAAGACAAGAGGAGCTGCAAGGAGGACATAAAAAGGGAGATCAGAGCTAGCAAGAAGATAGGAGTTTGCAGACAAGAGCTAGATAAGATGACGTGGCTGGGACAGGATACTGACAAAGCAAAGCTGAATTAAAAGGTATTTCAGAGAAGAAAATGCCTTCATTTAACTTTTACTTCTCATTTAAAATAAAATGCTACCTCTCTCTATTGAAATGATTGTATCTCCAAGCATTGGGGCATGGTCAAATTCAGTGATGACACTGCTGGGAGCAGAAGGCTGCACTGCATCACCTCAGGTTCCTTCTCTCCTGAATTCACAGCATCACAAGATGTCCCAAGCTGGAAGGAATCCACAAGGATCATTGAGTCCAGCTCCTCTCTATGCACAGGACAACCCCCATGATTTCTCCTCCTTTTGTTTTCAGCAGAGAGCTCCTGCTGGGTGTGCTTGGGTACACATGGAAGGTCTCCTAACTTGTTTGTTTATCTCTCTTTTTTAGCCTCAAAACAAGTAGCCACACATGCTTTTGTTGTCTGTGCACTTCTCAAGAGCTTGAATAAACACAGGAAAGCAGCTTGGGTTGCTTTTCTCCCCATGCCTGCTCCAGGGCCATCACCACCCAAGATGCAGATGCTGCCAGCAGCTGCTTGTGTGAAAGCACAACTATTAACAAGAGATTAACTGAGTAAGAGAATTTTTCCTTGCAGTTTGCAGACTGGTGGTCGTTTTCCTAAAGGCTAAACTTCAAAGGTATCCTTTCAAATTCCAGCTTTAGATGAACAGTTAGCTGAGCCTATGAGATGTCCCACAGCCACTCTGATGTCCTGCTCAGTTATCTTCCCTCAGAGCCACTGGTTGGTTTCCCCAGACAAAAGGACTAAAGAGCAAAACACTAGGAGAAGTGCTCAAGTCTGTTTCAAGGATAAACATGATTTAATCCCCAAAACACAGGAATCTGGAGGTTTTCATAGAAACATTAAGGTTAGAAGAGACCTCGAAGATCGAGTCCAACCCTTTTGTGTCAATATGATGAAGCAGCCAGGATGTCACTCTCCATTTCAGTTCCCTTCTGAGCTGCTAGGCTCCTGCAGAGAGCAACCATCAGGAGAGAGAAAAGAGAATTTCTAGAGTCTACAAATATGCCCAGACAATTTGGGGGCTTCTATTAAATCCAGGAGCATCCCTAGTAGACTGTGTAGCTGGTGGCTGCTTTTGCTTAAGGGACCTCAGCAAGCCCTCCTTTTAATGGACTTCATCCTCATCAAGCCCTGCTTTTCATTTTCCAGAGACATGAAATCTTTCACACGTGCACAAGGAAGGTGAAGGCTTGTCCCAAACAAAAGGCACAACCTCCCCAGCTGCTGTCAGGTTGTGCTTTTCCTGAAGCAATAAATCAGCAGGCAAAAGGCCTGCCTGCTTTTGACTAACTTCTTGCCTCACCTCAGGACAAAAGCTGTACTGAATACACAGAGGTGGATGCTGCAGGCCTTGGGCCAGCTGGGATGGTTGTGCCTGCACCCCCTGAGCTTTCCCAGGAGGTGGAGTGGCCTCAACTTGTAGATAAAGGATAAACCTATAACACAGAACAAGGCCAAAAGTGTAGGAAACAGGAGGATATGCTCCAGCCCTAGCTCTGGAACAGATGCAAACAGTAAGATGGAGTTGGGCTTTTAGGATTTCAGGGAAGTGACAGTGCTCAACTCCTTTGGGTAGCTTGGTGTGTGCAGGAGTTGGTGTATCCATGCTTCCTGTCACGCTGAGGAGAGCCTCTGGCAGCAGAAGATCCTTTCCCAGCTGCGTCTTTCCTTCTCCCTCCCAGGAGAAAAAGCAAAGGCCATTTGGCTGATGGACTCCACTCAAGGTATTAAGGAAGGCTCCTGACTCCCTTCAAGTGTAGGGGTCATGGCTTTCTAGCACTTGAGGCACACAAAGGGATGTGGGCAGAATTCCAGCACAGCTCCCTTCACACCTGCTCCTATCTCCTGAAGTGGGCTCTGCCAAATCCAGAAGGTCCGCAGCTGACGCCTGGACAGTTTGGATCTGGGAAGTAAAAGGCATTCAACAGCAGAAAGTGGCTGCAGGTTTTTTGGCAGTGCTAGGATCCCTCCAGCTATTTCATGGATCTTGGGACATGGTGCATTTGACATGCAATGCTGCACAAGTGCTCCAGCTGCAGCTGATAAACACAGCAAGAGATTGGGGCTGCATCTGGAGAGACATCAGCTTCTCCAGCAGCATCCTTGGGGATACTGATGGGTGCTAGTCCTTGGTTAAACATCCATTTAGTGTCTTCAAGGGCCATAAAATAAAAACAATAGTTCATTTCCAGCTAAGCATTTGGAACCATGCAAAAAACAAACATCTCTCAGCCATAAGTGATCGTGACAGACCCAGCTTGCTGTGGACTTTGGCCCAGTTGCCAACTCAACCAGATTTACTTCCCTTTTAGTAAGAAAGCAGGATGGTAATTGCAGTGTCTCCTAATCAGTGTCTGCTCAGAGGAAATGTCTCAACACTCCACACAATCAAGCAGAAACTACGTGAGCAGCAGGAACAGATCAGTACACCTAGATGGTACAGCAAGTACCTCCAGAGCCTTGTGTCTGCTGCTGAGAGCAAGACCTTCACGTGCCTACAGGATCATTTCACTGCTGAAATGGATTCTTTTCCAAGGAAAAAAGTGTCATTAAATAACAGCAGTACTGAACAAGGGATCCAGCTGGGAGAGAGCAGACTTACCTCTGGTAAACAGAAGAGTTTCAGGTGGAAATCCAGTCCAGGTACACTTTGATCTCAGAGTTCTGGGAGTTACCTTTCCTCAGAAAGTCCATGAGCCAACTGGATTCACCTCCTCAAGTCTTATTTGACTTCTAAGCTGCAATCTCTCTGCAAGTGCAGATGTCTGAGCAACAGCCAGATCAATTCTGACAGCTGGATGTCTGTCTCAGAGCTGTTACCTTCCAGTGACTAAGTAAAACAGATTTTTGTCTTAGACCTTCCACTTTGTTAGACTTAAGTGTTCCACCAGCTAAACCCAGGCAGTAGGATACATCTGAAGCAGCAACACAGCAGATGAACCAGATCTCCAGTAGAATTTACCTTGCTCAACTCACTCAGTGTCCTGTGCAACATTTCCCCAAGGATTTGTTGCCATCAAGCTCACAGCTATTTGGAGTCTGTGTCTCAAGAAGCCATTCCTGTGAGTGTCTGTGTGTATGGAGCTCCAGCTTCCATCTGCAGGTGGCACCAGAAATGCCCTTCAGGATGCCCTCAAGCTTTTTCTCCCTGCTTAAAGAAACCTAGTGGCACAAGTTGCAAAGCAGAAGTACTCCAACCCAACACTGCACTGGACACAAGCACACTCCAGGGAGCTGCTCCCAAGGTGTACTTTAACAGGCAGATGAAGCACATCATTCCCTTTTTTTTGCCCCCAGCCCAAACTATACTGTGATTTTACAGACATAACAGGTTACAAAACACCATCAGAGGAAATGATGACTGCCTCTGCTCCAGCATGTGACTCTTCCTTTAGCTACAGGAAAGAATTTCCTTTGCTGCCAAAGCAACAGTTTCACTCACCACCTATGCAAAGTGCTGTCTGGAGACAGCCAGGCATCTCCCTGGAGCAGGCCAGGCACATCATTTCTTGTCCTGTTCTCAGGGATTGCATTTATTTTTTAACTTTACTTAGCTTCTGTGTCTTTTGCATCAACTGTTATGTTGAGAGAGCTGCTTTTATCTCAGGAAAAGCTACTCTGCTTGACCTAAAATGCCTAGTGATCAGTTATCCAGCACAATGAAATGCTTACGTGGAGGAGGAAGGAAAGGTCTCACTGTCCCTCAGGTATACAGGCACACTTCTTCAGTGATTAAATGGATTAATTCTAGGGAAAAAAACTGAACAGAATGTTCTCCAAATGAAAACTGAGACAGCTTAAAAGCAAAGCTTAGAAGAGCTGAGTTATTATCTTGGTGCTTGGACAAAGGGCAAAGAGCTGCTGTAAGCTTACTCACTTCAGTCTTCAGGATTGACTTTTCCATTGAAGCCTAATAAAAAGAGTAAAGAAATCTTAAAGCAGGAGAAGAGCTATGACAAAATGATCTGACAAGAAGTGAGACTTCATCTGCATCCACAGTATTTAATTTGTTTGAATAATATAGTTACAGATAAACAGTTTCACTCCATATACAATTACCAATACCTTTGTTTGTTTTTTTTTCATACAGTTCATATTCCAGTACATCAACACTATTTTATTTACAAGGTCTTTTATGTACATTAACATCTTTCTAAAGTCAGTGCATTGTCAATAAGTTTTATACAATAATTTACAAAGTGAACGTAGTTAAGAGTTAACTTAATAAATTTACTGCTAATTCATGAATTAATTTAATTTAAAAAATTAATTACAACCCATGTAACAAACACAGAAGATCAAATAACATTAGTAGATTGTGCTACCTGCTTAAATAAAACGTTGGAAAGGAAATCAGTTGAAAAAGATCTGTCACTTCTCATGGAGTTTGCAGAGGGAAGAGTAGACAAATGGATACTGAAAAGGCTTCTAAGCTAGAAATTCTCTTTGCTTCTCTTCAGTCTCAGTGTTTAGATCACTTTAAAGATAAAAAGATCATAAAGGATAAGGAACAACACCTCACAAGTAAGACAATACTTCTTTTGGAGCCAATCTGCTCTTCTCAGAGGCATTCTTACCTCCAGCAAAGTCAGGAGGTGTTTGGCCTGAGTGAAGACAGCAAGCCTAGCTGATAGCATTCCTTCAATGGATAAAACCCTCATCTGTCTGCAAATGACAAACTCTCTGGTAGGTTTGGCATTCTTGTAAAACACCTCAAAAATGGATGTATTTGAAAGATCAACCATGTAAAGTATCCATTCTGTTAGTGACAATCAAAACCTAAAGGAGCTGGAAGATGACCTAGGGCAAAATCTGTAAGCTGCTTAGATTCAGCTGAAGAACAAAAGGCCAAAAGAGTGAAGCTTTCCTCTTCATTCAGATATGCAAATCATTTAACACTGAAAATGCTTATCAAGAAATGCCCACTCCAAAAAATAACCATCTCTAGTCCAGTCTCTGCTAAGACTCAGTCATGCTTTCCTGCATGCAAGCAGCCCCTTGACTCCAAAGAGCCTGGGAAGCAATTCTGGGTGAATCCTATGCATAACCTGCTGCAATGGAAGAAAATCTGAAAAGGCAACCAAAGTTTCACAGAAAAAAGAACAGAAACTCCATTAAATCAGGAAATCAATCCAAACCCCTCCACCCATGAATGCTACCACAGCTACCTGACAGCCCCAGCTGCTTCTCTGCTTGAAATACACAGTGGAGAATTCACAGCCATTCACTCCAGAGCCCTTACAACAACATCAACAAAACTAGGGTTTTCTGAATTCTATGACTTCTTCAAAAGTGCAAATTGAAAAGCAACACCAGTCACCAAACATAAGCTCAAGCATCTCTTGCCTTCCAAAAGTTGGGAACATTGTTGTGCAATGTGCACATTTTAAGACACCATGAGTGTAATTCACAACTACTCTCTTCAACCTCAAGTGTCTTCTCCAGGCCTCTCCAAAAGCCTGAGCTAGCACTCTTCAGGCAGAAAAGCCCTTCCTGAAACATGTTGATTTGCACAGCCAACACGTGGAGAAAACACAAACATCATAAACCATCAACCTCTTCTCAAATTAGGGATTTGGTTGTGCTCCCAACATACAGAAAGAAAGCAACTGACACACATTAGTGGAGGCAAAACTGGAACCTTCTCTGACTCCCCATGATAATTCTTCAGTTTGTGCACTTCTCATTCTCTTGCTTTCCCTGTTTTGCCAATAAAATGCAATAAAACTGCAGGAAAAAGGAGGTAGCAATATCATGTTGTCCAAAGACAACACTACACATTTTTTTTTCCCCATTATCTTAAACCTAGAGAGAGCCATAAGGGGTTTGTTAGAACAGTTGCTAAACTCTACTTTGTTTAGCTCTTATTTGGACTATTGAATTTAGCTCTTATTTGGTCCTAGTTGGCTTGTCTCAAACCATTTCATTTAAAGGCCAATGGCAGTCTCAGCCTGATGTCTAACATCAGAAAGGTTTAGAGCATGTAGTGAGATAACAGAACAAAACAAGACTATCTTTCTATTAACTGCTATTGAATTAGGGTTCTCTGTTTGTGCTTTCAGATCACAGGGGACAATAACTACACCTAGGTTATCTGCTTCAATCACATCCTCACCCAAGACGAAGCGTCCGGACTCCCTCTCCCCTTCTCAGCTCAGTCCAGGGAAGATGCTCTCTGCTCACTGTAAAACACAGTACTTCTTGTAATCAGACTCAAAATCCTCATCCATGCTGCTCGTGTCTGCCATCTTCTTGCCATCTATCTTTGGCAGAAATTGTGCATAGTCTACCCCCTGCTGCTCATAGAAAAGAATGTAGGCAGAGTCGGTGTCGATCTCATCCGGGTGCAGTTCCTGAGGCAGAGGAAAAACCTGCTTAATGGCATCATTTTGTTACTGTCACCAAACTTAAAATACACCCAACTGCACTAGAAACAACTGTTGACAACAGGAAGAAGTCTCCCTTATTAGAGTTATCAGGCTCCATTATTTATTACTTGAGAAGTATGACAAAATTGTTGCGATAAATGCAAATGCTTCCGAGTGTTGGAACTTAATTAGTCAGGAATTGAAAACCAAACTGCTAGCATCAGGAAAAAATATTCCTGGACTTCCATTTTTAGGAATTTTTCCATCTTTAGACAAAATAAGCATCTTTTTTTATCCCTGGTAGCAGCTGAAGAGCAGATGCTGACTTGAAAAAAAATCTCACGTAGGATTTTAGTTAACAATTTTAGTACTTCCCCAGTGTGACTTCTGAGATGCTCAAGATTGCAAAGGACAAATGTTATCATCACATGGAAATTTCTCTGGCTCTAGGTAACCAAGACAAAAAGACTATCTGCCAGAAAAACAACTGGTTTACCTTACAGCTGCTGTCATTGTAGCAGTACCACTTGTTGTTTGGGTTTTTGGCATAAGTGACGTAATGACCCCCTCCCATAATTCCTGAATGGCACTGGAGACAACAAAGAAGAAAAGGAATTCTAGATCAAACACCAAAACTGAGAATTCACAGGAGAAATGATCCACAAATTGATGATCTTTAAGTGAGTGACAATCACAGAATCAGGAAGGTTGGAAGAGAGCTCTAAGCTCATCAAGTCCAACCATAGCTATCACCCCCATGCCACTAACCCATGGCCCTAAGGAGAGCATCTATCTATCTGTTTCTTAAACCCCTCCAGGTACAGTGACTCCACCACTGCCCTGGGCAGCCTGGGCCAAGACTTAACAAGCCTTTCAGTGAAAAAATTCCTTCTTATATCCAATCTAAACCTCCCCTGGGGCAACTTGAGGCTGTTTCATCTTGTCTTCTCATTGTTAACCCTGGAGAAAAGACCTACCCCCATCTCACTCCAACCTCCTGTCAGGTAGCTGTAGAGAGAGATAAGGTCTCCCCTGAGCATCCTCTTCTCCAGACTAACCACCCCAGTTCCCTCAGCTGCTCCTTGTAAGTCTTATTTCTCAGATCCCTCACTAGCCTCAGTGGACACACTCTAATGCCTCTGTGTCCTTCCTTGTAATGAGGGGCCCAAAACTGAACACAGTACTCTAGCTGTGGCCTTTGTTCTCCTTCTCAACAGATGCCTACTTTCTGTCGTGAAAACCAGACAGGAAATGCATTCAGTCAAAGCAATAATAAATAACAATAAAAGTCTACTTACTGAGATTGCATATAGGTTGTAGATAGGGTTAACACACACTTCTTCTCTTTGGTCATCTGTAGTATCATCCTCACTGTGGTTGTCCCCCTGACCGTTGATGCTGCCGTTGCTGTACGCGCTCTGCTCGCAGATGTAGCCGTTGGCTAGAGTCACCTCATTGTCCTGAGCACTATAGAGTTCACTCTGGCTACCCCCCAACATCTGCCCTCTAGTAAGAGCATCACCTTGCTCAGAAGGACACCTCTGCTCTTGGTCAGTACCATTCTCTTTGCTTGCATCCAGGTTTTCCTTGCTACTGGAGAGTTTGTTCTTCCCCAGCTGGGGTAGCCGCAGACGCCCTTTGCCTCTTCCTAAAGTCCTTGGGCTGTTAGTTGGGCTACTGTTTTTACTTGAAGGACAGCTGGTTCCACTTTTCCTCCCCAAAGATGGAGATGCTAAAAGAGAAAACAAGTGGACTACTAAGATAAGTAAACCACAGAGTCTGGATTTTACTTATTTAATAACCAGATATCAAAACACAGTTTCACTGCAGCTAAGGAGTAATATAAAAATGTACCTATCCATTGACATTTAACTCTTTCAATTCCTTGCTCTTAATCCAGCCCACTTACACAATGCCAGTAGCTGCTGTCAGACAATTCTGCTGTCACTGAGTTCACTTTATATTATGGTAAAGCTTCACTAAGCTTTCCAGGGCAAAGAATAACAGAAATTAATGTTTCAAAGTAAGTCTAGTGCTTTGGTCACAGAAACATTAAAATTCTGTTCATAATCTAAATGATTTCTTCTTCCCCCTCCAAATATCAGCCTTGACTGGCATTTCCCCTCATTATTAGCTACCTTTGACATTATTCAGGACAGTAGTGTTAAGGGAGGATGGGCTTCGGTTGAGTGTATCTCCTTCTCCTGCTGTGGAAGTGATCTGCACATCTGTTTTCCTAGGCTCCCCCTGCAGAGTCCGTGCTTCCGGAAGGCTTTCCACCTGGAGTGTCAGCTGCTTCCTCTGGAGGTGACTTGGATCCCTTTGTACCAAGAAGGCACTTGGGTCAAAACTTTCTCTGGGGAATTTAACTATTTTCTGAGATTTTATCCAGCGACCGTTTACAAACTGGAACCTTTTCAGGTGGATGATCTAAGGAGAAACATGGCAAGGAAAACAGACAGAGGACAATGACATCACACTAAATTTTACTGTTTAAACATATTTTTTCATGAGACATACACATTTTAGCCTATGCTAATAAAAGCCAGGAGCACTGCTGTATCACAGGTGACAACTTGAGCTGGTAAAATATGGAACTAAGATCATGATGGGGAAATGATGGAACAGGATGTTCCACTTCAGTGCTCAGCACTGGGGGTTTTGAGTAATTCAAGCAGCTACAAATGCAGGTGTTACACAAGATGATGTTAGCAGAAAGACTGCCTAAGTGTGAGCTCTGTCAGAACAGATGACAAAACACCACCACTTCCTGCAGTCTATAGGCTAGAAAGACTCAAAAGGAGTGGAGGTTTGTTTCATTTGCCTCCATTACAGAAATGCATGAAGCAAACCAAGTCAATGCCCCTCCTGAGGCTGTGAGGAAAAGCAAATCATCTTATTCAGAGCAAGGAGCCATATCTAGCAATTCCTATTTGTGATTTGTATGATCAATGCTCTTTGGGTTTGTTGTTGTAGAGGAAAGTTACACAAGAACTTACCAAAATAGGGGGAAGCCTCCAAAGATCCAGTTTTTTGGTGGCCAAACAATGGGTCTTGCATTTGGAGCAGTAGTACATCTCATCTTCCCCCAGCTCTTCCTCACTGGTGAAGGCTCTAAGACAACTGTCCAGATTGATGGGCTCTGCCTGAGCTCGTCGGCTTTGCTCAACACTCTCATGTTCTTCTACAATCTAAAGGGAGATAAAACTCTCTCTGACTTGGAAACATAACACAAAGTGCTCAGAGGAAAGCTCTAGCCAGTGTCAGACACATAGCATCATAGAGTTATTGAGGATAAAAGATAGAAAGTAGATGCACAGTTAGCAGAGATTTGATTTCAGACACAAAAAGGCAGACAGACAAACAATGCACTGTCCTTATTCTTGGGTCCTGCTTACAAAATTCTCCACAAAGCACAAGTTTATACATTCAACTCAAGTCTGAACAGCTACTCTAGATTAACTCAGCTATAGGCTTACAGAACCACAGAAACAAGGTTGGCAGAGACCTCTAAGCTCACCAAGTCCAAGCATCCCTATCACCCTCATGCCACTAACCCATGGCCCTAAGTAGAACATCTAGATGTTTCTTAAACCCCTGCAGGGATGGTGACTCCAGCACTGCCCTGGGCAGCCTGGGCCAAGACTGAACCCTTTCAGGGAAGAAATTCTTCCTCATATCCAATCTAAACCTGCCCTGGTACAACTTGAGGCTGTTTCCTCTTGTCCCCTCACTGTTAACGCTGGAGAAGACACCAACCCCCATCTCACTCCAACCTCCTCCTTGTAGAGAGTGAGAAGGTCTCCCCTGAGCCTCCTCTTCTCCAGACTAACCAACCTTTAGATACATTTTGTTGACTCAACCATGAAACATTTACTCAAATACATAAGTGTTTCTAGCACTGGCATGCTTAGAAAAGGTAACAAATGAGTATATTTTGTAATATATTGTGGAAACTAGATCAAAAGGGACTCACAGACAGAGAATACACTGCTGTGGTTTCTTAAAAGCTTCCCTTCCACATTATGGTCATGTTAAGAGGTAGTAAGACATCATTTTATCCAGATTCTATTGTTTAATGATTACTGACTTCAGTTTAACAGAAACTGGAGAAAAGGAGCATCGAATAAATGAAAACCAAAACAAGAAATGGTGCAATGGGAAGTGCTTGTGAGCCATGGCCAAGCAGCCCAGGGCTGTGTGGATCTGTTACCCGTTCCTGGGAGGTCTGGTAGCGCAGGTGGAGAGCAGTGGGGTCCCAGTCCACAGCAATGTAAGCATTCCCCACACAAGCTCTGTCTTCTGTGCACTCAATTTTACAGCCACGACAAAACCTGCAGCCCAAAGTGAGATGTGGTCAATAAACTGTCCAATAACTGAGTTTGATGTTGTCTCACATTCCAGTCCTGCTCCCTACTTTGTCATATAGGAACACTCAAAGCTTCAGGCCTTGGCTTTGGTGGAAGAGAGAGGAATTTGGGTAAAACAATAATCAGTGTCAGCTTGCTATTTTACTACAAAACTTGAAGAGAGATGAGAAATTGAAGCTCAACATCTATCTGCTGACCAAGCCTACCCATGACACCAAAGCTACAATGCTCTGCCTCCACATGCATGTTAAAAATGACAGCTAATATATTTTATGCTTCCCAGGGTGAGTTTCTTATTATCCATTCTAGTTCCTTCTCTTCTAATGGCACAGGAATTAGGGAGGATAGAAGATTTACATCTAAACCCCCCAAATCATGCAAACACCTCCACATTTGTGCCTGCATACATACACACATGCACACAGAGTACTTTAAGGGGTTAAGAGGTTTGTGGTAATCTCATCTCTGTCTCCTAATTTAAAGTTCCTGTGTCAGCAGAGCTTTCAGCTCTCCAAGTCATAAATTCTACACCACAGTGCAAGCCTGCCTTGTGAGACTTGCAGTGAAATTAGATTCTAGATTCTTATTGTCTGATATTACCTCTGAAGTCTGAAATGCATCACAAGCCCATCACCATAAATTACATTTCTGCTGGAAGGAATTACTTCCTTCCATCTAAAAAAAGACAATTTACCTGTACCATGGACACCAAGCACAAGAATTTCCATCCTTCTGAACTACCCTCAGGGTGAATGGGTACTGATACCCCATGCTATCATCACTGAAACAGAAGAGAACACAACATGAAGCATGAGCACTCATTCAGGCTGCCAATTACCTCCCTTGCTATGTTTACATTAAAAATATACACACAACCCCCTAAAAATGATCATTTTCATTAGATTAAGCCATTAAAGCAAGATCTGCCTTTCCACTGCCCAACTTGATCAGATACAATGAATTATCAATCACTGGATGAGAAGGAATCAAGCAATTTGTGTAAAGCCAACCTTTAAGTGCACTAGAAGGTAGACCAAGCTTAACTGCAATAAAAAGTTACTTTTAATCATTGCTAATACTGAAAAAAATGTCCAAGTTCATCCCACAGAGGCACTAGGAGAAGTCAAAACTGATAAAGATGTAGAGGAATACAGTTTTAACTCCTGTAAGCAAGTCTAAGCTATGCAACTCAAGTTGAAAAGCGAGGTGTCAAACTCACCAGTCCTGTGCATGATTACTAGCTTCCTGAGGTGGGAGAGGGCTGGCCAGCCTGGAAACCTGAATCCACACTGCATCATACAGGTCTTTTTTCCTTGTATGAACTGTACAAGGAACAATTAGAGGCATTCCAAAGAGACTAGGACGATTCTTCTGAGAGGAGAGAAAATAGAGTTCTGTCCGCATCTGCATGGGAAATAGAAGGAGGACTCTAAGTGTTCATTAGCTCACATCATTACCTTAATGTTGTTACTTATTTCAGGCAATTAGAAGATTTAGGCATTAGACCACAGCAAACATAACTCTGTGTTTTCAGCTGTGTACAATATTTCATAGGATGTTTATCTCTTCCTTTCCTCACCACATGGTAGCATTATAACGCAGACATGCACCTTCTGATGCTCACACCTGTCCCCAAATGACCTCTACACCAGGCAAGCTCATGTTTGCTGGGGAAAGAAAAGCTTTCTGTCTAAGGGAGGCACTACAGAGCTGTACACAGCAAGCACACCAAGTAATCTTCATGCTACATCTCCCATTTATGAGCAAGATTAAATAGATCAGCTTCATAACACTGAGGTACAAACAGCTACTGCCTTGCATGAGTTTGATACAATTGAACACCACACCAACATTTGACAGTATGATGTGAATTTACAAGAGGTGTATTGCTGCACAACTTGGGGCTCATTTAAAGGGAAATGTATTCATGCTTCCTCTTAAGAAAGAAAAGCTTAGTTTATTATACAGACATTTAAAAACCCTTGCTGGCTTCCCATGCAAGTGTGTTATAGGAACAATTCCTAGCAGATGCCCAATCTACTGACCATTTTCCTGTGGACAGCAATGATGTATCCTGTGCAGGGACTGTCAGAGAGTGAGGGCACATGGCCATTGGGAGTCCAGTTGGCAAGGTTTCGCTCTGTTCCACATGGCACTACAGTGTTTGGCATTCCATTGGGAATCAGGGGTAGCTTAGGAAGGTCTCCATTCATCATTATGTTGGGTATTCCATTAGCTGGTGGTCCAGTGGAGACATCTGTAGACAGACAATTAGAGCCTCAATTATCTGCAGTAACCAGAATTGATCACAAGATCTTCATCCTTTCCATTCCAATGCATTTCATGAAGTATCTTCTGTTCAGGAGTGATAGCAATGGTTGGACTTGATCTTAGAGGTCTCTTCCAACCTTAATGATTCTGTGACCACAGTTAGGGCACACAGATTTTAGTTGGATCTTCCCCTTTCTACTGCAAAGACTGCAGACAGTCTGTGGAGAGTCTTTTAGTCTTTCTGAACTAATTTTGGGCATTAAAGTCTAGCTGCTCAAGAGCCAGTTGGCTGAGCAATGATTTCATTTATTGTATCACTTTTACACACATCCACTCCACTGCAAAATCCGAGCATGCAAGAGCAGAGAACAGAGGTGTTTACAACCCATTGATGAAACCACAAAAAATAAACCCCAAATCATGCTTTTCAATATCCTGCCTTAGAGCCAATGCACAAGTTACAGAGTATTTTGCATCTTTCTTATGTCTTTAACTAAAACAAATGTGTAGGAGTCTTCAGACCCAAAAGAATCATAGATGCTGAGACTGTGGAGCAGAACTCTTGTCTTTTCTTTAGTCCTTACTCATGGCCATGAAGGAAGCTTTTCTCCTGAAGTTCTCCAGTACCTCAGCACTATGTGTTTTAGAAGAGGATAAGTATATTTTCTTTTACCTGTCTGCACAGGACTTGATGCTGATGTAGGGGAGCCTGGAATTGGTATCTCAAATGCACACAAGAACCCACTGACCGATAAGCGAACCTTCTGGTTGTCTTGAGGGAAGTTCTTCAGTACAAAACAGAAATTAGTCAGACACAGAAAGACTTCTACCTGTGACTGCAAACTTGTAGTGTTCTCCTGGAAACTATCAGCTCAGCTCTCCCCTCCCATCTGCTTTCTCACATTGTTTTATAAGGAAAAAGGTCTCTGCAGCAGTCTCAGTTATGCATGGTTCTCTAAACACATCTCTTTGCAAGCACTTTTAATTCCAGTCAATGACAGCAAAAATGAATTCTACCAATATACAGCTCTATATACCCACTGAAGGCAGTCATTACTTATGCCTCCAGCATCTTGATAGTGTTTAAACTCCAAGCACTCCAACTTGAGATTTATTACCTCAAGATGATTTTATCCTTTCCCCCCTCCCTCCCAAAAAATATCATAAGCAATCAATTCAATTAAACTCCTGCAAGGATCACTATTAATTTTGTTTACAAGTGTTTTATTGTGGCTCAGTTTACTTTGGTTTTAAATCTATTTGAAGCAAGCCAAATTATGGTTTAAGAAGCAAATGCAAGTTCACACAGAGATATAATGAAGCTGACTTTCTTATCACACACTTCAATTATTTCACAGCTCTTGAGAGCAAAGCTTAATGCCAAAAAGAACGAAGAGACACACACAAAAAAAAACTAAAAGGGCAAAATTATGTTGCAGTAATGATTAATTTTTGTCCTTCTTACCTTTATATTGGAGCTATGCACTTCTGCAAGGAGAATCTGTTCTGGTTTTAGCCCACAGAGTTCACTGAGCTGTTTTTTCAGACCTGTGTACTTCTCATCCATGTTCAGCCTCAGGCCATATCGAACAGGGGTGGTACCATCTAACTTAATCACTTGAAGGGGAAAAAAAGAGACACAGTGGTTAGCATACCACAAAGTTTTAATGAGAAAAACACATTACATGGGTTTTTCAAAGTAGAGCTCATGATCCATCAAGCAGTTTTGTTTGTACACTCACCCCAACCTTTCTCTGTCACTCTAGGCAGATTTAGGACAGACTCCACAGTGAACAGAAAGAAAGGTCTCAGAATTTCCATTTTACATGTTTCTGTGTGAAGTTCTTGAGTCAAGACTGAAAAGGGGGCAGCTGTGCTCTGGTTTTAGAGGGTTTATCTTACTTCAACTGTATTACAAAGAAAATTCTTGTACAATGAAAACACTAACACACATTTTGGATGTTTTATAACTGTTCACAGAATCATGAAGGTTGGAAGAGACCTTTAAGCTCATCAAGTCCAAGCATCCCTGTCACTCCCATGCCACTAAGCCATGGCCCTAAGGAGTGCAGCTCAATGTTTCTTCAACCCCTGCAGGGATGGTGACTCCAGCACCTCCCTGGGCAGCCTGGACCAAGACTGAACAACCCTTTAAGGGAAGAAATTCCTCCCGATATCCAATCTAAACCTCCCCTGCTGCAACTTGAGGTCATTCCCTCTTGTTCTCCCACTGTTAACCCAGGAGAAGAGAGCTACCCCCCAGCTCACTCCAACCTCCTTGCAGGGAGTTGTAGAGAGAGCTAAGGTCTCCCCTGAGCCTCCTCTTCTCCACACTAACCAACCCCAGTCCTACATACACAACTTTTATTTTAGCACTGACAAGTTTCCAGGGAGGTACAAGCTCACTCACCTGTTATTTCTAGGTGCATGTAGCTATCCATTGGCAAAGGCAAGGATAAAAAATTAAAAGGGTCAAATCTAACACTGATATGTCCACAAGTTTTGCACTTCACTTGTGACTTCAGCTGTCCATGAAATAAATCTACAACAATGGATCTGTTTCTTCTCAGATGGTTTTCCCAAGCCTAAAATGAAGTACAAAAAAACACAACTCAAAGTTACATACTGAAGATTACTGATCCCTTAAAATCACACAAATTCCAACAGACACACTCACAGCATGTTAGGGGTTAGAAGGGACCTGTGGAGATTATCTAGTCCAACTCCCCTGCCAGAGCAGGAGAACCTAGAGCAGGACAGTACAGTCCTGAAAGATTATTGCCACAAACAGCCTCACCAACAACTTAGCAGCTTAGTACAGCAAACAAACCAACTCCAAACCCCAAAAATAGAACCCATACCTCTGCTGCTACTTCCCAGTCTGGTCGACCATCACTGTCTTTCAGTTCAACATATGGCTTATCATGAACTCTGTTCAAGTCCTCATGAAGACCATCCAAAAGAAAAGCCAGAAGCTCCTGTGAGTCTTGCTGCTGAAATCCATTAAATCTTGGAGCATATTTTGCTATTGTCCACTATAAACAAACCCAGAAAGTTATTTCACATCATGCAACAAAAGTTGTTAACATCAAAATACTGGAGACAAGATGCATGCTGTCAACAAGCACAGATTTAAGAGCCTAGAGTTAAAGATAAACCCTGTGCTTTCAGAACTAAAGACCCCTCCCAAATAAAGGCATGACCTCTTTGTCCTTAACAAGGGCTATAAGAGTCACACCTCATACCTAATGTTAATCAGAGGTTGTGGTAACTCCTTTGACCTTACAACCACTGAATCATGAGTGTATTCTACAGAAAGCTGTTCAAATTCTGAGCCAGGAAGGATAAATTCTGGCCTCCTCCAGATGTGCATCTTGCCCCTGCACAGGCCCTTCCTCAACACCTCCCCTGCATTCCTTATAGGCAAGAAAGCTAATTCTATGACCAGTCTAAAGTAACACACACAATGACTGACTGCCCAGGATATGGTCATTGGCTTCACAGCCAGCTTCTGACATGTGAAACATGGCCAAGTTCCTTCCCTTTCTCTAGAGGACATCCTGATTTGAGTCCTAGAACCATAACAGTAGAGGTAACATCAGGATTTCTGCTGGCTTTGTACCTACCCGCAGCTTTAAGGGGGCAATGTTCTTCTGAGTGCCACTCCACAGCTCCTGAACCAAATCCCCATAGCACTTGGCCATGTGGCCTTTCATTCCTATTGGATTTGTCCTAGAAATCACAGAATAATTAATACCATGCTGAAATTCAAGCATGGAGATGAACAAGGCAGTGCAAAGGCTTCTTGCTGAACTGATTTAACTCTCCCAGAAAGAAGAGAGGCTATATTTTCATGTATCTAATCTAGTTTCTGCTGGATAGCAGATAACACTGAAACGAAAAAGATTCAGTCATCCTGTCTGCTTCTGAAAGCTGAAATTCATTGTAAAGCAATGTTACAGCATCTGCAATGGCAATGGTCTCAAAGAGCAAGTTACCTGTTAAGTTCATAGAGATGTCTTCCTGAGATGAAATACCTTGTCAGAGGTTGTGTGTTACTGACACACTGGATACTGGAGTTCATGAAGCATGTGTTACCCAGATTGCTTAAGCCTGTAGCACCTTTTTCAGTAGGAACTAAGGAAAAGAGAAGATAATGATATCAACTGTGCAGATGTGATGTAAATCAGTAAAGAATATGACTACTACTTCAATTTCACCTGCTCCCAGTCAGGAGACTACAGCTAGCAGAGGATCAGCCTGCTCAGAGTAGCTGCTCTCACTGAAGCTAACAGAATTTAAGGTGTTTTGTTGGATCTGATCCACCATATCCATCAGTACAATCCATACAAACTATTTCCAGGTAACTGTAGCTCCAATCCTCCCCCATTTCCAGCATCTAAGTTAATAAACAGAATGAACAAGCAAGCAAAGCAGCACAGGCACAGAAGTCCTCTCCCAATGTTAAGAGCACTTGTGTTAAAAGGAATTGTTTCAAAGGAATACAGCCTCTTAGATTCTTCTTACCATACTTGAGTGACTCTGCTGCAACACTCACCTTTATGCCTGTCTATTTTGCTGCTGTTTGCTATAAAAGACATCTCCTCTGGCCAGCTCATGTCTTTGTTTCGAACTAGAAAGAGAGATGGCATAAGGATTGGTAAAAAAATGTTACTTATTGCAGACAGCTTTTAGAGCTGAAGAGGTTTTCATTACATTTTTTCTGATATTTAACTGAGATGAGAAATTGTCTTATTTTTAGGTATTATTTTTGCTAGCTTTCCTTTCACTGTTTCCAGTCAGCACTGGAAATCATCCTAATGCTGGCATCATCCCAAGCATGCCAGCAACATCTTCAGAAAGCAGCCTTCACACTTCTTTCCTGTTGGTTAACAACTTCTTACACTAACATTTAATAAGGATCCCCCAGATTGGACCAAAACTGTTCACTTTGTGAGCAATCAGTGCTATCTGTCGTTGTGTTAAACCATAGAAAGGTTCAAGGCTGTTTCAAAATGAGGGCAAATTTTATGTTTCAAGATAAAGTGGGACAAAAACATGCAAGATGACCTAAACTAGCTTTACCAGTAACCTCCCCACAGGAGCCTTCTGCAAGCCTCTGTCTTGCATTGCCACAAGCCACAGAGCAAACTGGCTTCAGGAACTGAGCTAGCCTACAATAGCTGTGGCAATTACAGAAATGGGAACTACACACACTTCATTAACTCTACATGCACTCACACAAAAATACTCATTTTTCATGTGTAAACCAATTATAGGCCCTTTCTTTACCTTCTATTACTAAGTGCTGCTCATCTTGGATTTTGAGATACTCCAGTCTGTGATCCTCATCATCCAGCAAAGTAAGATAGTTCTGCAGAAGAAAGAAATACTCCATATAGTTATTACTTCTAGATTTAAAATTCTCAAGATTTTCATCTTGAAGCAAGGAAATTAAAACAGTAGTAACAATTTCTCCACAAAAATGACAGCACAGTTTTCTCCCATCTAGTTCAGTGCTTGAATTTCATGTGGTATTTCTTCAGAATGAGACAATTCCATCCACTTTGGATTTGGAGGAATATTTTCTGCTTGTTCATTGTGATTTTTTTTTTTTTTAACATCCACCTTTGAAAAAGATTCTGGATGGCTGCTGGCTTCTGTGCCAACAGAAGTCTAACAGCAGCATGTGTGCTTGATGATTTCCACACAGAATAGTGTTTATGAAACTTCACAGCAAGCCTTTTAATAGGTCAATCAATAGCCAATTTAGATAGATACATAGATATAGATATGATAATTAGTTTATCAGACTACTAGGAAAACAAAAGGTAAGTTTTCTGTGCCATCAACACCAAAATCTCACTGCTTGGAGTGCACAAAATGCTCTACAAAACAAAGGGGCAAGAGTTCTCCAACCTCATGTCAACTGTTTTTTTCCCCCCACTGTGCATGTGTATTTAACAGTTTCTAGAAAATAATAAGCTCTACTGCATCTGGGAAGGAACAAGCCCATGGATCAGTACAGACTGGGAACTGATGTGTTGGAGAAGAGCCCTGGGGAAAAAGCTCTCGGAGTGATGGTGCCTAGGAGGATGCCCATGAGGCAGCAATGTGCCCTTGTGGCCAAGAGGCCAATGGCATCCTAGGATGCATTAAGAGGAGCGTGGCCAGNCTGTGATCCAAGAAGTGATGAAAGATCTACCACATCCAAGAAGTGATGAAAGCAGGTAGGAAGAGCAAGCTCACCTCACTGTTGTACAACCAGAGGCGCATATCCTCCTCTTTGATCCGGAGCCTCTGCGAGAGATACTCATGGATCTCCTTAATTGTCTGCATCCGACTGAAGCAGCCAGTGTAAGCCAAGACTCTCTTCAAAGGAGCATTTGGGGAAGGGACATTCCCTGCATTCACAATAAGAAAAGGGTAAAAGATAACATACATATGCACAGGCCAATTGAAATCTGATCAATATCAGCTTATGCACTACATAGAGAATAAGTATTGCTTGTGGAGAGGAGCACAGCTCTGCTGCTTTGGTTTGTGTCTAAGCTCAGGAGATTGAAAGCTAGTTGTTACTAACTAGCAGATAAAATTACCTTCTTCCCAAAACCTAGGAGAAAATTGCTCCCCTAAGATCCTCCAGGGCAATAAATAATTGAAAGGAAGTTCTGAAAGTCTGGACTGTTCTCTTTTTTTTCTCTTCAAGGCAGAGTATCAGAGAACAATGATCACTTTTGAAATGAAGGGCTTCAGAATTTCATCAGAATTTTCTCTTTGAGAACTTTGTACGGAAAAAATAAGGCCAAATAAAAATCAGCCTGACTCTTCTTGGAAATAGCATGACTTTGCTTCAGCTCTTCTAGGGAGATGAATGCTGATCTGTGAAGATAAAAATCAGCCTGGCAGCTTCACAATTAATCTTAACTAAATCCCTCATCACATTCTGTGAAGCTGCCTAGGATTTTCACCAGAGTTTCTCACCAATCTCATGTTCACAACACCAATCATTTCCATCAGTAGAGACTGTTGTTCTGTTCTATACCATGAGCTCATCTTTAAGTACAATATTTGCACAAGAGATGAGACAAATTCCAATGGTTTATTGTTTGAGCTTCTTTCATTTCAACTTAGGAAGTTCCCTGCTCCTCAGAGCCAAGTCTGTGAGTTATTCATGGAAAGCCAAACCCAAGTGCATAACTTTAGTAACCACAGAAGTGACATTACTCTAACTGCACTGTCAACAGATTGGAATGAAACAAATAACACCACATAAAAGATGCAATATTACATGCAATTTGACAAGAGAGTAAAACTAAACCATAAATCACTTTATAAGTCAGCAAAGCATCAGATTTGCTTCAGTAGACCAAGCAAAGTACTCATTTATTCTTAAAGAAAACAAAAAAGCATTTTCTGGGATTAGAGATCAGAGGATTAGTTGTAAGATTACAGCAAGAAAGCATATTTGAAATCTCCAAAAAAGGATTAATAACTGATTGGACAAATCAATTAGTGCAGAGCAAAATGATTCCAAATCAAGATCAAATTTGACACGTCAGAAGATTCTCTTTTATTTGAATTTGGGTATTTTAGGATATCCAAACAAAGCAGTTTCCATTTTAATAGGTCAAGTAGGAGAAAAGAATGTGGGCAGCAGGCAGCTGCTAGCTACAGGTTAAGTTTTAGGTTCTACCAAAGCAGTGAAAAATTGAGCATCTGCAGGAGATTTTTTCAACAGGCTAAAGGATTTAATTTTCAGTAGTCAGGTGAGCCTTTCTCTGGACACATTTTACTGTGGATGCATGTGTACATCTGTGTGTGAACATCAGGGACTTCTTCAAACCTATTGAATGCAACTATGCATACAAGCTAGCAACTGAAAACAAATTCTGCAACACTTTTCAGCTGAAATGTGAAGCTGTGACCTAATGATTATTCTTACAGCCTTTGACTTGTATGATCTTTTCAGGACTTGAGGCCTCAAGTTGCACTAGGGAAGGTTTAGATTGGATATAAGGAGGAGTTTCTTCCCTGAAAGGGTTGTTAAGTCTTGGCCCAGGGAGGTGCTGGAGTCACCATCCCTGGAGGTGTTCAAGAAACATATAGATGTTCTGGGTAGGGCCATGGGTTAGTGGCATGGGGGTCATAGCAATGGTTGGACTTGACCTTAGAGGTCTCTTCCAACCTTAATGATTCTGTGACCACAGTTAGGGCACACAGATTTTAGTTGGATCTTCCCCTTTCTACTGCAAAGACTGCAGACAGTCTGTGGAGAGTCTTTTAGTCTTTCTGAACTAATTTTGGGCATTAAAGTCTAGCTGCTCAAGAGCCAGTTGGCTGAGCAATGATTTCATTTATTATATCACTGTTACACACATCCACTCCACTGCACAGCTGCATCTAGTCCATGGCTACAAAATTAACTATCAAGAGAACAATTTCTTCACTGAAAGGGTTGTTAAGCATTGGAAGATGCTGCCAGGGAGGTGCTGGAGCCATCATCCCTGGAGGTGTTTAAGAAACATACAGATGTGGTACTTAGGACCATGGTGGTGATAGGTAGATGGTTGGACTTGATCTTAGAGGCATCTTCCAACCTTAATGATTCTGTGAATAACCAGACTTGCCCTTCTCAGCTGTTTAGCTTTTGCAGTGCTCATTTCACCAATCTATTTGCAGTAACTATTAACTGACAAATGCTCCCTCCTCCTGCCTCTTCCCTTCCAGAGAGGGCAGGAGGAAAGGCTTTGGATTGTCACCAAACACTGATTGTGCCTTACAGGTGATTAGCTGGTGTGCAAGCACAGTGGCAGCAAGCTGGGGGAGCTCTCCCTCTCTTAGAAACTGCACACTTGTATTCTTGCTGCATTCTTAAGTTACCTCTAGGTAAATGCTGAGGAAACATTCTCAGGCTCATCATACCCATATTGACCCAGATGTTGGACTGCTGGGTTCGTGTGGCAGGCTGCTGTCTCAGGAAGAGCAGGTAGCGAGGAAACAGCTCCAGTTCAGGCACATTTGTTTTGCTGTTTTTGATCACCTGGTAAGAGAGGTTTGAAACAACTTTTAGAGATTGCTACTCCAAACATGTAGGAAATCCCAGTAGGAGTAGGGAGTCATGATTAAAGCAGAGAGTTTGGGGTTTTTTTTAACTAGGAGATGAGAGATTTCTGAACTTCTCCTGGGTTCGGAAGCAAATCTCCACAGGAATAATAATTTGCTTATTTCTAAGCACTTCTGGAAGGTTATTAGTTGCACATTGTCAAAAGCAAACATGTGATTTAGTGGAGCAGAGCCTCCTGTACAGCACCTTTTTATCATTCCTGAAATATATGTGGATCTACAGTGAATCTCATTAGTTCTACTCAGTGCATCCAAAGTTTCACCCATGCGACATTTGTTCTTGACTTGTGAAACTAGAGGGTTGAGTTAAAACCTTCCTGTTGTAAACAGACTGAAACTTACTTTTGTTGCATTTGGATATGTTCACAGAACAAGCTGAAATCACCCCAGAGTATGATATTTTAGTTACCATTTCTATAAGGATGTTGGATTGAGATCTGCCCAAACACTGCCACGTATCAGTGGCAGGAATAGTCTCTTAGTTTTGTCACCACATGAAGCAGAACAAAACACTGAAGTTGTAAGAAGCAACTGAGCAGAATCTTTTAGCAGCATGTACTAAAAACACTTAATATGATAGACAAAAGTATCAAGTCTATAAATACATGCCAGTAAAAAGGTAAAGAGGGTCTAGAATCCCAACTTACCGGCCTGGGCAAGGACAGATTTGCTCCATACCAATGGTAAAGTGCTCTCCAGACTGGTTCTGGTACCATGATGTAGTCCTTGCCTTCAATCAATTGTGGAGATCTCTTTAACCTTCCACCCTCCATTGTTAGTGATGCAGCCTTGACACAAAAAAGGGATTTTGTCAAATCTCAAGTGGAAAAAATAAGTTACAACCATTTCAGTTCAATGCTTTTTAATTACTAAACAACTTTTCAGCAGCAACTGCTTTTCCCACTGCAAGGTGGTATTTAAGTGTAACAATTATTAACAGTCAAGTTTCCCACTCTGCTATTTCTCTAGAGGGCTGCCCAGGAGAGAACTCCTGTTTCTCTGGTGTCACCTACTCTGACACCTTCAGCTAGTGCCCAGAGAAATCCAATCTATGCTCATCACTGATGCACAAACCCTGCAAAAGCTCACTTTGGGTGTACTCTATAGTTAAGTCTTTTCTGGTTTTATGCCACAGCAAAAAATCATTTTTATTTAGACTGAAAACAGTGGAGTGGTTAATTGCTCAAATATTGTACATTTAATGCTGAACATTGTTTTCATAAATGCCTCTTTCATTTTTAAGTTGTAAGAACATTGTGAATGTTTCTCTTCTCACAAAACACTCAATAGAAGCTTCAGCAATAGAATATATTTTCCCCTCTAAGAACAAGAGGAAGAAATCCAAATTCTGATGTATGACAAAGCACTAAGAACTAGTGATAAAAGTACACTAAAGCTGTGATAAAAGTACACTAAAAGATCCTTTTCCTCTATTGACATGCCTCAGATGCAGTTACCTTCACTGGTTCTTGGGTTACCAGGGGTTGGTTATCAATAGCTCCTGGTTTCTGAGGATTAAGCTGCAGCAAATTATTCCCATTAGTTGTAAGGAAACACTGGTTATTATTGTCTGAAGTATTATGCTGCCTAGCAAAACATACATCAGTCCCTGGTGTGCCAGGGTAGAGAGTATCTGTAACAGAATACAAGAAAAAGAAAGATCAAAATCTCTATTTCAGTTCAGGACTCCAGAAACCATAAATGAAGGAGTCCAAAATCTTAGATCTTTTTTAGTTTGTTTTTTACTTCAGTAAAAGGTGCAACTCTTCCAAAGAGTGACAAATATACTGTTAGCCCCAGAAAATGTAAAGTTGTGGCTATATGAGATCCAAATAAAGCAAATACTTAAGTACTGATCAATACTAGACTACGTTTGCAGGAGCAAATGAGTTTAGTATTTGGTTGTTGTCTCTATGTTTGAATATCTTAGATACAAAATTGAATATATATATAATAAAGCCTTGGTTTTGGTTTTTTTTTTCCCAACTTGAAAGGGCAAATGTTTTCATTCTTAGAGAATCTCCTTTAGTTACACAGAACACAAGCTAAATTTCAGGTTAAAAAAACAGAAAGAACTTTTACCCTAACACTTGTCTCCTTTCCACCCTTCCTCTATCTGCCCCAAAGTGATCACAGTAATTTACCTACTTTACACTGCAGTTACAATTTTAAGATAGATTTTAAAACACCAGATGAAACATTCAGCTGCCTTATAAAAACCCCCACATCATCTCCCATTCTTAAAAGAGACTGAAAATGACCACTACAACCTCTTCTTTCACAAAGCTGGCTCCTAGAATCTGCACAAGCTCCTTTAGATCACATGCCCTGTAAAATTAGTTGCTAGAACTAGTATGCTTTTCCTATTTTTTTCTCCTGCTTCTTTCCTTTTTGTAGGTTCTGAGGTCATCCCATTGCAAGGCAGCACAATATCATTTAGCAATGAGCTAGAAACAACTTCATGTGAAGAGAAGGGAAGAAGTTGCTCCCCACGAGGGTGGTGGAACACTGGCCCAGGTTGCCCAGGGAGGTGGTTGAGTTCCCATCCCTGGAGGCATTGCAGGTGAGGCTTGCCAGGGCTCTGGGCAAGCTGCTCTAGTTGGGGATGTCCCTGGCCACTGCAGGGGGGTTGGACTAGATGAGCTCCAGAGCTCCCTTCCAACCCAAACCAGTCTAGGATTCTATGATTCTATGAAAACACACTCAGAAAGTAAATGATAGGATAAAAACTACCTTGAAAGCAAGTCTGGAAAGTTTTCATAACCTAAAAGATGAACTGCTGCTTAAACAATACTAAAAAATCCTCCTAACTGACTGACTTGCACTGTTAGGTCACTCCTCTAGTCTAAGCTGTGTTCTCTCTTCACCTGGAGGAATCCATGCAGTAGATAGTGTTCTCAACCCCTGTTCTACACCAAACCTCCAAGGAAATAAGATGTTATGCTTACTGCTGCTAGTAGTCTCTGAGGCTTCTGATGCAGTAGAAATATTATCTGAAAACTTTTCTTCTGTTGCACTGAAGTAATTAAGACCTCCCACTTTGTCTTCTCCCTGCTCTGAAGCATTGGCTGCAGCAGCTACCAGTGAGTTCTTACCTCCACTCAAGACAGATGAAGGCTCTAGCACAACAGGGTTTGCATCCTAAAAGTGATAGGCAAGTAGAAAAGTTAATGATGTGCCAATGTCAAAGATGTTTGGCACTAGCCAAAGCAATCAAACCAACCAAAAGATTCACAGCTACACAACCACTCTGGCATATCACACAGAGCTTTAGAGAGGAAACCAAACCAAACCAACTTTCTCCATCTACTGATGAAAAGCTGCAGAAACAAAGTTGTTAAACCAACTGAACAAACTCTTCTGCACAACATCAGAATTGTGTAACATCAGAATTATTTTCTCTGTCTAGATAGAGAAAAAACAACCATTTTAGACAGCCATAACTATTTAAAGCTTTGTGCTTGTTGAAGTAAAATGAGAACAGCAAGCACAAGAACAAAAAAACCCATTCTTTCCTCAAACCTGCAACGTTTTGGTTTTCCCTAACTTCATTTTGAAGCAAAGTTTCTTTGTTTCCTTTGGAGAAACAGCATTGCAAAGGTAATTTTGGCTCACACCTAGGCAAGATAAAGGTGGATAAAAACCCTGCATTCCCTCAAAAGCATAACAGACAAGATACAAGAAGAATCCAGCTCAAATTACAGCACCACTCACAACAAGAAATGGCAACGAAAGTGAAAACAGAAGAAACAGGGAATTAACTGAGCCTGAGGAGAGGAAAGAAGAAAATCCATGCAATGAGAATCACTGTAAGAGCACTGGAAAAAGGGATGTTTCCTGTTTTGTGTTGTCCCCTACTCATCATATCACTAAACATATTATCTTGTCAAATAACAAAGCTGTGTAGTACAAAATAAGGCTAAAATGTGTGTAGGAATGACAGTAATTGAGGAGTTGCAAGGAGGTGGACAGAGTGACTAATGGCATTCTCCTATTATCTAAAGGCTTAGGTATGAAACCTCCTGCACATCTGAGGACTTGCACTATGACAAGGATCAAATTACCTAGTGTTTCAGGCATTTAAGCCATCATTTGTCCAATTGCTTGTGCACAAAGAATAACTGGAATTACAGGGGCACTGCAGTTTTCTGACATTTTTGGTTGCCTTTATTTATGAAACACTCTAACACTTCAATGATTAGTTATCCCTACATAAAACCCTTCTGTAGCTGATTTCACTTGGGTAACCTGCAAAGAATATTTATCCCCCTCTCAATGACATTTTATTAAATGTTATTTAATGTACTAAAAGCACATTTCATGTTATTCAACGTGCTTTCTTCTGTAAAATTCATAGCAATGTTTTCATTTGAATGTTTTGGTTGGAGGCTGTTCAAAAGCACCCTGTAGCTAGAAAGGTTTTTGTAGGATCACCATCAGGTACTTGGATCACTTTTCATCACTGCCTATAAATCAAATGATACCAATTCCCTCCTTTTTTTTGTCCAGAAAATGTACAGTGTGTATTTGTGGCCCAATCAAAACCAAAGCAGGGAGCTTTATTACCAAAAGACTTCAGGGGAGTAATATTGTTGAGAGGATGCTTCCACCTAAAAACTATTCTGACATGCAGGAATGATGACAGAAAGGAGAGAAAGAGCTGAGAGTTGAATGAAATTGCAGTGAAATCATGTGACAATGACTCAGCCAAACAATTCTTTGTCCTCTGAGACAGGAGATGCTTAATTTCAAGCATTATTGGTTAAGCAGTCATTTGCTCCACACTTGTTTCCATCCAATACAAAGATATCACTTCTCCAATAGACATTATTATTATTATACTTACATATTTGACATATTCTTTCCACTGGTTCCACCATGGCATTGCAATAAGAAACCAGTTGTGCCCTGGCTGGAGGCCATATCTGCTTTCTCTTTCTAACCAGCCTCTGCACATGAAGAATGAACAAGAGATGAAGCATGAATTGAAGCAGGGAAATGAGCAATCCTTTGCAAAAGGATTCAAAGGGGGATTCTGCAAGCCACTGAAGATTCTGAGCACAATACACACCTAATAATCTGTCCTTCCTCTTCTGGAGTGGCAGGTCGGAGCCCCAAAACTATGTGACACACCTGCAAAGAGGAAATCATTCCTATTAAGAACTAGACCACTAGGAAAGGAGCATTAGGTCAGTGGAAAAAATCCAACCCTGGAATGGGACTTCTCAGATTATGTAGCAAGATTGCCTACAATTGAACAAATCCCTGAAAATGCAGTATTCTGAGCTCTGAGAGAGTCACAGCCTCTTCCCACTGGGAAGACAAAGAGAGCAAGAATGGCAAAGGCCCCAAGGCAAATCAAAGTGAAGAGAAAGTGCATTTCCATCATTTTCAGGTCAGCAACTGACAGGGATCAGGGGCACAGGAAGGTAGGATGTCCAGCAGAGAGAGAATGAGCAACTGGCAGAGCACAAGCTAGTGGAAAAGGACAAGCTAAAAAAAATGGAAAGGGAAAAAAAATGGGGAGAAGTGGGTCTAATAACGGACTGAAAGGAAAACAAGCACCTGAAGAGGTGGAGGGAGAAGTTTAAAGCAGTCCAACCAACCAGTCACCACTGCAAATGCTCTCAAAATTACAGAACATTCTCTGAATGTCTGATTTTTTGGCCTTTTTTCCCCAGCCAGCTGCCTGCCTGGGGTGGGGTTTTATGCTGAGGCCAGGATAGCAGTCTCAAGTGGCTAATATTTTCCTTCTCTCTCCCTAGTAAAGGCATCCTGGCCTTGGCTGCAGGGAGGGCTCTGGATGGTTTCTCCCAGCAGCCTCCAGGCAGAAAGGGTGCAGCAGGCAGTGAGGAGCAGAGGGGAGCAGACTCTGCCCCAGGCTTTGTTTCCCACTGCAAGGGAGGAGGAGGCTCAGCTGTCTCCTCTCCCAGACAGCTCTCAAATTGGTTGCTACTCCTACCATGATTTATAGTCTTTTCCCTCTGTCTCTTTTGAGGCCATCAATTTGCATCTCAGCTGGAGATTTCTAATGACTGCTGAGATATCTTATTTAGATTTATAGTACAGTGTGAGAGCCTGTTTCACATTGTGACTAAAACAAAGGCCATTAGCTGCTGGGAAGCAACACATTTTGCAGCACACACAACACAGCTGGCTCTAAGGCTGCTTTTTAACCTCCTGTAACACTCTGCTGCTATCAGATTCTTCCTATAAACTATCCCTGCTGCAAGCAAACCAGGCTGTTGACAAGCTTTCCAAGGCTCTCCACTCAGACTCCATAGCTTCTCTGTCTGCAGAGGAGACACACAAGCTCCTGACAGTTGAAGTAAGTGGCCAGACAGATCAGGGGCAGACTCTGTCCTAGGTGAGCAAGCTGTTGAGCCTGCAGCAGGAGATGAGGGTGCCTCAGAGGAGAGAGGTAGCAAAGGAAATAAAACCCAGAATGTAGCAACTTTGTCAGGAGGAAAAATAAAGCAGTCATAAAGAGTTTAGCAATAGCTTTTCTCATTTCCTGTGTCACTTTCCTGGCAAAGATTTGCAAGCACAACTGTTTAAGAGCACAGCCTGTTTCTACTGGAAAACAGAACCACTGATACACTCAATTTCTTTGCATTTTATAAAGAGTACAGTATGTTCACTTCAACAAATGATGCTTTAGGCACCTCCATACACTGCAAAGAACAATAATCAAACCAAGAATCATTCAGTCAAGGTAATGCACAAAGGCAAAACCACATGAGTGCAGCACACAAAGCTGTGAGGATGTTGGCCAAGTGCTGATGCTGCACTTTTGTAGCTCAGGAGTTAATTACCATCATTCTCAAGTTGAAATTCCCCTTAAACATACCTGAAAAAGCAGATTTAAAAACTCATTGGCAAGTGCACTCTTCACACTCCAGATCTGGTAGTCCTCCAGAGTGAGGTGTCCAAGCTTGAAGGGAAGAGAAAGAAAGAGGAATGAAAAACCAGCAAACCATTCATCTACTAAATTGCTCATTAAATGTGTCATCTAAGGCATGACAAAGCCAGGCATTTGATAAGAACTAGCATCTACCACACTGACAGTAAAATTTGATCCCACGAAAGAAGAAAAACCCAGTTTTAGCACCAAATATGCAACCTGGAGAACCAAAAAAGCTTTGAGGGTGCAGAGGATGAACTATGGCCAGCATGCAACCTCTGCTCCTGCTCTCCAGCATCCAGGTTTAGGAGTCATGCTCAACTGCAGCAGGCAGACTCTCTGAAACCAGGAAAGCAGCAGAAGCAGCATGGCACTGGTCAGGGCAATCACTCTGCAGGAAACAAAATGATGATCCAAGGCTTTGATTGGCCAAATATAAGCTCTGCACACACAGACACTTGCATCCATTCAGCAAGGCACCATCTTCCTCTGGGGGTTGGGAAAAGCTGTTTGAGGTCATTCAGTCCTTGTGATCTTGCCTTACAAGACAGGTCCTTAACTGCTTGCAGTTACAGCTGCATTGCACTGACCAATGTCAGAGGACCTCCTGATTTTCAGCAATTCAGTGACAGGATCAGGCTGGATTCTTTCTCTTGTAATATTCACAGCCATTTTCACAGCAGTGGCACTTACTGCACCTCTTCTGGCAGTTCACACAGGTCAAAGCTAACACATGAGAAGAGGTTAAGGAATTGATGGCATTGCTGCACCATCAGCTCTTCCCAGTACTACACTCATGATGCAACTCAAAGAGATTCTGAACACTCACTCTACTTTTTTAACTCTTTGTGGAACTGAAGCTGCTCTATGCCTGCTTAAAAACTACCCTTTTTAAAAGAGCAAACAATAAAACCCCCAAAGGATGAAAGAAACAGCTCCCTCAAGTCCTATTTTCTACTGCTTTGGTAAGGAAAGAATGATAATGAAGTATTTGCCCATCATTTTTGCAGTGCAAGCAGGCAACACAACTACTGAAACAAGGAATTGAGCATTTCTAGACATTCTTTATAGTTTTGATAACATTCTTGAATAGTTTCCAGATGCTCTGCAAAGGATAATATAACAGAAACAACTTCCCCTGTGCTGTTTGCAGATGATAGTACCTATCTCCAAAAAGCAAGCACATAGTTAAAGATTTACACACAGCTAACTATAAAGTGCAGTATAAACGATCTCTTTATATTGTATAACTTCATATATCTTTTTTTATTTGAGTTTATATTGTATATCTTAACTATATGAAGACTTTCTGCTCTCTCTCATGACAGACACCTCCACAGTTTCACAGACACTCAGCTGGGAAACAATATTGTTGTACATAATATTATTGCAATGTAAGTAGATATTGATAATGTGTAAGTTACTACTGAATTAATAAAGCTCCAGCAGAGGAGGATAAAGTGTCTTAATATAGCATAAAATATAAGATAGCCCAGTGCACTACCTCTTTATTCATAACATGATACCAAAGAACAGTTTCTCCAGCACAAAAATCAAGCATCAGCTATAAACCTGCTATTAATTATGCAGAGCAAAGCCTTGCAAACAGTCTGTGCTTCAAATTCATTTCATCTGCTTAGGTGGTTTGGTTTAGTTTCATCTATAAAAATGGCTTATGAAACTCAAACATGTTCCTTCTCTCTCCCAGAACAATGTGAACAGTTAATGGAAACCTGACATTCCTGGAAAGGGATTCTTTTATTGACACATCTCTGCTTTCAGGAAAGCCCAGGATCTTATTTCCTCTCTTACAAATAAGAGAGACTAGGGTATAAAAATGACAAGGAAGATACTAGGGTGTAAAATGCCAAGGAAAGAACAGCAAATTCCTACCTTTGTGGTATCATGCATATTCAAAATCTCTTCTACAATGTCAGCCAAATCCATGTCCAATTCCTTAATAAAGAAAAGGAACAGAAAACAGAGTTAAATTCTCACAGCACTCTCAGGAGCAGCATGTGTTCGGAAGAAAAACCTAACTGTAAGAAATGCTGAACTCACAACTGAGTGCTTCCAGAGGGTTGTCCCTGTGTTTTAAGGTCTCTTTGGACTGTACTGGGTGCTTTGTTTGTCTAATTATTCTGCTTTGGTTAGCAGCAGGTCAAAATTACACAAGGCAAGTTACATCCAGTGCTCAATACTCAGCTCAGGTACTTCACCTAGTCATGTTCAAACAACATTTTTATAGAATCATAGAATTGGCAGGGTTGGAAGGGACATGAAAGCTCCTCTAGTGCCAACCCCCCTGCCAGGGGCAGGGACACCTCCCACTAGAGCAGTTTGCTCAGAGTTTCATCCAACCTGACCTTCAAAACTGCCACCACCTCTCTGGGCAACCTGGGCCAGTGTCTCACCACCCTCATGGGGAAGAACTGCTGCCTAACATCCAACCTAAATCTCTCCTCCTCAAGCTTGTGTCCATTCCCCCTAGTCCTAGCACTGCCTGACATCCTAACAAGTCCTTCCCCAGCCCTCTTGTAGCCCCTGCAGATCCTGGAAAGAACACATTCACACCCAACTTTGGAAGGAAGCCTTTAAGAGCCAGAAGCCAATGCCTAAAGCCCCAAACCTGACTTACAGGGATTTTATCAGTCCTGTTATCCTTCCAGACTTCTAGCAGTGCAACCACCATCTCCTTGAGCTCCGTGCGGGACAGGACACCATCGCGGTCAACGTCAAACACCTTGAAGCAAACTGAGACAAAAAGGAAATCACTTGGCTAGGTTAGAATCACTTGGCTAGGTTAGAACCACTCCACAACTGTTCTTTTTTTTCTCCCTGCTGAGTCACAAGAGCATGGTTTAGTGCTGACAGTTTGGATGAGGCAGGAGATGCTTGTGTGGCAGTGAGGAAATGGAGCAGCTGTGTTTAATAAACTGAGCTCTAGATGCTGTCTTGGCTGCTGTGACATAGCAGGGACCATACATGCATCCAGAAATGGCCAGGGAGTGAGAGCTTTTAAGTTGCAATATGGCTTTAGGAAAGTAGGGAGCAAAGATATTTCAAATCACAAGAGGCTTGCAGGGAGCCAGCTGAAAACTGGGCAGTCAGTGGAGCCATAACATGCTATTTACCACAAGATAATGAAATAGGATATTCTTTTTGTAGTATATACAATGAATAGACAAGTGTTTGCACTTTCTATATTGAGATTCACACTTCTGCATCAGAATGCAAAACACTGTAAAATTAACTTCTGAAAGGTTAGACTTTTCCCCCCCCTCCAAACAGGCTATGGATAAGTGATAAAATATACCAAATTAGGTTTAATCTTCCTGCATAAAAGGAAGCCTTGATATTTGAAATTCCTTTCATCTTTTAACTTGTAAGGTCACCTTTCATAGAAACACACTTCTGCAGTAGAAAAAGAAAGAATCTAAAAAGGTGGAAACAACTAAAACTCATTGCTCGAACTGAAAAACTTCTCTAAAATGAATGGTTAACATTGTGGATACTTACATTTCTGTCTTTCTGCCAAGGGTCCCCTGCAACATGCTGAGAGCCCACAGGAGATCTCTTTAAAATCTATGTGATTGTCTCTGTTTTCATCAAAAGCATTAAACAAGCCTGCAAAGCACAAAAGCATCTCCTGTTACAGCATGTGGCTGAAGGAGCTGACAGTTGGACTCAGCATTTGCATGAAGGGTTCATGGTGAACATTTGCAAGAGGTACAAACACTTAAAACTAATTCTTAATAGGTGTGATAAATATAATTCAGCACTATTAAGAGCATTTGAAATGTGATTTAGATCATTCATGTATAGCCAGAAAGAAACTGTTATTCTATTCTACTTAACCGTTATTCTATTTAACCTTATTATCACACCTTTCCTGTAAGGGCTGAGTTAGAATGCACATCCAAACCACTATGGTCAGGACAAGCATTTTCACAGAAGCTAAAGTAGCAAAATAGTAAAGAAGGATGCTAAATGCTTTGACTCTTCTAGAGTGCTTGATAGAAACTACTGTAAAAAATAACTGCCAATTTGGGGAGTTAGGAGTGAGTTAGGTGAGTTAAGTAAGTTTTACTTAGTGCCCTTCAAAGGATTTAAGAGTCCCATTCATTCAGCACATGCAAGTTTTTTTATCTCAGAGTTTTTGGGGTTTTTATGACAAGGACTCAGTTGCACTACCCACACAAAACACACAGAATGACTAGAGACTCTTCAAGTTTCCCCAGAGCAGCTGTGTCAATTTATCCCACTAAGTAGAGAAAATACACTTCTGAGCAAAAGCATGATGAGGCTAGATTCCTGTTGAGCTCTGGTGTTTTAACAGCCTGCATCTGCTGCAGATGAATTTCCCATCTTCTCCTCACTGCTGCCATGTGTCAGCACAGCTGACCATTTGGGGATAAAAAATTGTCACTCTAGGACTACAGACAAAAACTAGCATGGGGCTAGGATGTTACTTAGTGTCCTTATGTGGTGCACTAAGTGGCAATTAGACAATTGCAACCTCCAGTTATAGCACCAAAGTGGCTTCAGCTTGAAAGATCACCTCAGTTATTAATGGCTGCATTGCAACAGACAAATCTCCTGAGCAAGTCTTGGGAGCAGAATCTTCCTTAAGTTACACTGCTAGGGAAGATTGTTTCATTGACTGCATGAGGCAACTTCTGACTTCCATGCTGAGAGGAAACTCACATTTGTCAGTTTAAAGATGGTCTATTTTATCTTGTTCAGGGACAGCAGTATGTTTTGTCATTACAGAATCTTAAGGAACCCAAGGAAAAAAAATAAGCAATTACAGAGCAAATGACACATAAGTTTCCTGACAGCTACTAAGAATGCCACACACTGCAGCATTGATTCCTTTGTCATCCCAAACTTCCCAACAAACAGAGATTTCTCAGGTGTCCCTTCTCATTTCCAAATGTTTAGAACTCAGTGGAATTAATCTTTGTCATTTAAGATGAAAACACATTTTAAAGCCATAAAATGGGTGGATGATTAGGTACCAAACCCCACAGTAACATCACTTCCTTGCAGAGCTGCTCAGAGTTGCATACCTTCACTCAGAGAGGGATGGATAGGAGGTGACACTAAGGGGGCAAAGGTTTCCAAGTCAAAGCGTCCAGTTCTGGATTGAGCTTTCAGCAGCCAGTAGCGCTTCTCAAGATCAATGATGTCAGATTCTTCCACTGTGTAACAACAAAAATAAAGTCATTGTTTGGTAGTATCCAGACCATGTTAGAATTCACCACAAAGTAAAAATGCAGCATTGTTCTGTCACAAAGGGAAATGATGGATTTTTTTATAGCTGACTCTCGCGTACAGGAATTAAAAGCACAAGCAGCAGAGAAGTAAAGATCCAATTTGACTTTCTAGATCTCCAGAATCATCTTACCTAGTCACCATCTAGCAGTTCAACATCAATAACACAGCATCACAAGTGTTTAGAAACACAGAAATCAACTTTTCCCACTGCTAAAGGCCCAACAGTCTCTTCCTTTCCACATGTTTATTCTTGGTGAATTGAACAGGTAGATCATATGTGCAACATCCTATTTGCCCAAGGTAGCCATGTATTTCAATCCTCTAAAAAGATGTAAAGCAGCATTTAAAAAGAAAATGCCAGAAATTTGAGGAGGAAAAAAGTAATTTAGTACTTGGCTGAAAAATTCATGTTTGAAATTGTTAGTGTTCTTATAATCAGGCTAATTTTTCATGTGACCTGTAAACACTCTATCTCAGCATGAATTTTTTCCAAACAGAAAAGAGTCTGTTTCACTTTTTTATTTACAATATAGATGCACTCAGAAACCCAGTCAACTCTGGGGAGTGATAATACAAACCTAGAAGACACTTCCAAAGGAGAAACTTAAGGAAACCCAACCCCAAACCACAAGACCAACACCGAGTAAAACAAGGTGCTAGGAAAAGATGAATAAAAGCAGCCAGAGGAAGAACTTCTGTTTTCTTCCAACACATCACCTACAGATGCCAATCTCCTTGTAATTAAACTACATCTATAAAAATAGTTTCTGTTCAACAATGCTTTTAACCTCTTTACATATGCAAGTGTGTCACAACAGTGCTTTAGGTCAGTGCAAATTAATTGGCTCTCCAATAGATGTGCAATGACAAAGCTGTCTATATAAAGAACCACTACGTGTGATCCCATTCCCAGATGGTTCTGGGTCTTTAAATCCATGCCAGCTTTCTAATAGGTTTAACTTGAGCTATTTGGCCTGGTTTAGCCTACAGAAACAATAATAATCCTGTAAGGCTTAAGAACAGAAGAGACCCAAAAGAAAAATTCTGTGTCTAATTGAAAGTTGATTGATTTCTTTTCCTGTTTGTGTCATTAGGAAGAGTAAATTAATGAGAATAGTCACTTAGGTAACCCACAGTAAGTGTGAATTAATTGTAACTACCCAGCAGGAACATCATATAATGCATCAAATCCTACACAACATCTTACCTTCTCTAAATTTCTAACAGCAGATTAAGATCTTTAGTAGAGTTGGAGGAGTGGAAGGAGTTTGCATCTTCCTGGAAAGCATTTTTAGACATTCTAACTAGACAAGGAACACCAGTGCTAACAGGACCTCCTCCACCTCTGTACACTCACTACTATCACTGGACAGACCATGCTTAACACCCACACCACAGCTGCAGCTCTAGGGTCAAGTTAAGCTAACATAACTTCAGGCTGAAGAGAGAAAGTTTACCTTCCCCCCTAACCCCAGGCACCTGCTGCAGCATTCTCACTTGCATCAGCAGCAGCCATTGGGTATTTAAGCAGTGAGATAACTGAATTGAGGCAGGATTAAAAATAACCTGATTTCCTTTCTCCTCTTCCCCTCCCTCCAGGATAAGGGATCAATTCCTTTATCTGGCTTACCATCTCCTGGCTCTTGGTTGTGTTGCAATCACAGACTGGTTTGGTTGGGAAGGGACCTTTAAAGGTCACCTAGCCCAACCTCCCTGCACTCAGCAGGGACATCTGCAACTAGAGCAGGTTGCTCAGAGCCCTAAACAACCTGCTCTGGAATGGTTTCAGGGATGGGACATCTCCCACCTCTCTGGGCAACCTGGGCAAGGATCTCACCACCCTCAGGGTTAAAAAACTCTTCCTTATATCTAGTCTAAATCATCTTCTTAGTTTAAAACCATCACTTCTTGCCCTGTTCACAACAGACCCTGCTAAATAGGCTGTCCCCAACACATAAAGAAGCAGTAATCTAAATGTGTAAGGGAACACTATTTTACCAGAAATCAAGAAAGAGAAACAGAGGAGTTGTATCTCTGAAGACGAGCACACAGAACTATCATTCCTGTTAAGGACTGCCACAGATGTGAGTAGCTTCAGGATCTGCAGTCAAGTGATGTAGAAGAACATCTGGCATGTTCTGAGTAGCACAGAGATGTCTCAATGATTTAGCAACATCCCTGCCCCACAACACTCAGTGGATCAAGCGATGAGAGGAAGCCTATCCAAGAAAATACACTTTCCCTCAATCTTGTTGTCTCTACAGGTATCAGGGTGCTACAGTACTGATAGGAAAGATCTCACAAAACATGATCTCATCACCAGTATTCTGCAAGCAATACAAGAAAAAGTACATTCAAGAACAGAAATAACCAAAAAGTAAAATAACAAATGAAAGGTAAAAAGCCATTTCATGAGCCAAAAACCTTAGGTACCTGAAGAGAATCACAGGATTATTACACTACCTAAACAGCTGCACATAAAGGGCAAGTTTGTCCTGTCATTTACAAGAACTGCACATACACATTATTGCTCTCATTAGCAAATACAAAAGCATTATGCTAATTCTCTTGAGCATGAGCATGTAAATCACTTTGTTTCCCTTTAATCTCCCTTTGTGCCTAGGCAGAATAACACTAGTGCTAGGTTGTCTGCATTCTTGAAATGATGCAACACTAAAAACACTCAAAAACCAGGAGGAGCTCACACTGTCTTTCACAGACTCATATAGGTTGGAAAAGACCTCCAAGATGATCAAACCCAGCTGCTGCCCCAACACCCCCAGGGCCACTAAGCCATGTCATAAAGTGTCATCTCTACATGTTGTCTGAACCCCTCCAGGGATGGTGACTCCACCACTGCTCTGGGCAGCCTAGGCCAATGCCTAACCATGTCTTTGCTAAAGAGTAAATCTGCAGAAACCTGCTTTCACTGGAAAGTGCATTATTTATCTTAATTACTAAAGAACTGAATGATTATTTTGCCAGAGAACCTCTCTCAAATATCTGCAGCAGGAGCTAGTTGTTCTCCATATTTGCAGTTGTACTTCACAGATTGTTTTGACAGCGCTAACTTCATAGCTTTATTCTTTTAAACCTCAGAAAAGAAAGGTTATCAGAAAGCATCTTTCTGTTAAGTACTGGCTGAAATTAGAGTCATTTAAAAGACAAAGAGTTGTCAAATAGTCATCTTCAGAAGAACAGCTGGTAAGTATTGGCACAAGTGCTACACTGATGCTACAGCCAAGGCACTTCCAGTCTATTGGCTTTGCATAGAACCCCCAAACATTTTAGGTGGTAAAACTTGACAAAGAAGTAAATGATAGACTTTGTACTTACAAAACTTAATCTTAATACCAGTAAAAAAGTGGCAAACCAAGGTTTTTCACCCCTAGTAACACTGCATTATAAGGCACAGCAATCGTTTCACTTACATAAAATACAGCAAGATTGACTGGATTACAGCACATGTCCAAGTTGAACTCTGTGCTTCAGAACCAGCTGGTATATAATTTGATTTCTCCAGAGTCATTTTTTGGGGGGGCAAATAATCTTGTAAAACAGCCTCAGGATGTGAATGCACCATCTCTCCTCCTCTAGAAATGTAAACTAGAAGAAATCTCTTACAATTTATGATACAGACATAGAATCATATTTGTTACTGAAGCTTAAACGAAGCATGATCACAGCAGATTGTGCTGATTATCCAAACATACTAATAGGTATGAAAAAGATGCTATATTCCAAAGAGATGTTATATAGCTAGATTTCACCTTTGAAAACATATACTTTTATTTTCCTATTGTCTGCCCTTATCACACCAGCATGTGTGAATTGGGATCTTTTTCAGGAGTTCACCTTTTAAACAAGATTATTTTATATCTTATCGAAACAAGATTATATCTTATATACACAACATAGCCCAAACCATCAGAATATTGGCTTTCTAGGCCAGGTATTTCATTTTAGGCAATTAAATATATTCTATGACTCTTAGTGGTCCTATGGAGGTATTATGCACCTATGCAATGTAACAATATACTACCAGTTTACTGCCATAAGCTATTTGCTGTCTCCATCACTTGTCCATTATGAAAACACTCCAGATCTGTACAATTATGAAGTGTTTCTCAGTTTAATTCTCTAAGAATCAGATAAGTATAATCAGAGGAATGATAATGCAAGCACACCACAAGCTTCAGGCTTCCTACTGTAAAGGAAGAGCAGGTAAACATTTTCAGCACAAATAATGCGTCAGAGAAATGGTAAATCTACTAAAAATGAGTTAATTTAAAACCAGTTGCCACACTGAGATTGGTAAACTGCATGACAGTGATAAACACTAAAACCCCACCCATTTTCATGGCATTTCCAGGAAAGGCATGTGTTTCCTAAATATTACACAGGTAGCAAGCCAGGAATCATCATCTGTCTTAGAAAAAAACCTTTCCAAACATCTTTTCATTTCAGGTACAATATGACCAGAATTAACTCAGTATTTCAATCTGTTCCCAAACTTCCAAGTTTTACCCACCTATTGGCACAATCCTGTCTGGTTCACAGCAGCAGCAGCATACCATATTCCCAACATTTTAACTGAAGCTTGGTTGGTTTGAGTGTTTACCATCCTGTCCTCCAGGCATGACCCAGTCCTCAGCCACACAGAGAGCTCTTCATTGTGCACTGGCTGAGTCAGAAGCAGAGCCCCAGTGACTGAGCACCAAACTCTGCTTTCTGCCTGCACACACTTGTTTGCTGCCTTCAGATTAACACCCAGAAGATTCTAGGACCTGAGCACAGAGAAGTTCTTTGCAAGACATAAAATAGCCTGAGAACTAAGAGGATAAGAGAGTGGCAAGATGCAGATTAAGTGACACTGAGGCTTTTTCTTATTGGCCTGGTCTGCTGTAATTCTTTCATCTTCCTTTCCTCCCCCCCCAACTGAGAAATGGACACACAGAGAAGGGAATATTAGGAATATTTTCACTTGAATCAAGATCTCTGTGTGTGTCAGACATGACAATCCACACATTTATCTAGCAGAACATAGTGTGTCACTGCCTGAAGATGGGAACCCATACAGAAGAGGTATTGACACTGCAGTGCTTCTCACAGCACAAGTGTTGACATACTTGGAAGGAAATAGCACAGAATGAAAAATGCTCTTAAAAGCATCCTTAATAAACCCCAAATCTTCACCATTGTCTTCTAGTGGCCTTCCATACACCTTTAAGAGATGGTGTTTCAAGAGTGGGTACCACAACTGAAGTGGGCAAACCACAGAACACATATTTAACATCCCAACAGCCTTTTAATGTGAGACCAGTTGAGTGATCACTTCACTGCACTTTCCTTTTACAGACTCACATCTTCATCTTCCCAGAAAGCCCTACAGGTTTCTGAACTCATCTCTGACAGAAGAGGTTACTTCCACAACAGTCAGTTTCAATTTTATTCTGCTTCAAACACTCACTCTTCCATTTCAGTCATGCTGTCTGGTTATCCAGGACTTCTCTCTCATTTATTATGTTAAATTAGCAATAACTGTATGTTCTAAAATATAATTACTCTCCTGATTACACACTGTCTGACTGCATCTCAGTAGCCAAGAGCTGTCAGGAAAAACAGAGGCATTTTGATGAATTTTTCTGATGACAGAAGAGAGTCTCTTCAACTCAAAGGAGAACTAGGATGCTATTTCAGAAGAACTCAGTGACACAAGAACTAGGTAACCAAGAAGTACAAATTACATGGGCTGTCAGTTTGAAACCAGTAGCCCCTCTGATAAATGGGAGTATTCTCCCCATGGAAATGGGCTGAAAAGCTGAATTTGTAAGCCCATCCACTGAGATCCATCAAAACGGCTCAGTCAGGAAAAAGGAATGCCACCTATTTTGCAGCAGAAGACAAAGGAAGGAAACCAATGAGGTCTCATCTAGTGTCAGCAGGACAGGAATGTATCCCCCAGGTCTGAGGTGGAACAGTGTATGGAGCACCTGGTCTGAAACAGACCTGAACTGGGCTCATTTCACTTTGACAAGAAGGTCAAGAAGAAACATAAAAGTCACTTGCATTTACACTGAGTGGTAAAAAGGAAGGAGAGCAAAGACTGTCTGAAACCAAGGACAATGTTGACAGAAAACTAAGACAAACTTCCCATAAATATGTGTAGAAGATGTACTGGAATAGTTTTCCCCAACTAGAGGAAAAAAATGTCTTCTGAAAGGAATGATATAGTGACCTCAAGGTCTATCCTCGGTGGGAGAGGAGACCTTTCCATGTGTCTCATGTTCCTGTAGGACTGTCTGCTTGATGGGAGAGGAGACCTTTCCACGTGTCTCGCGTTCCTGTAATGGCATGAAACAAGGCTGTGTTCTTGCACCAACTCTAGTCACACTCTTTTGGATATTGTACTGATGGAAGCTTATTTAACCTAAGGTGTTTGAAGGCCCATACTAAGACCATAAACCATCTNCATCCATTGGACAGATGCTGGGACTAATCCATCTGTCCTAGAACAAGCAGCAATTCCAAGCCTTGAGGCCATGCTGCTGAGAACGCAGCTGCCTTGGGCAGCTCACGGCTCCAGGATGAAGAACTCCTGCCTGCCTAAGATCATGCTCTATGGGCAACTTGCCCCTGGCTGTGGCAAGAGAGGAGCCCCGAAGAGGAGATGCAAGGACTCCCTGAAACAACAGCTCAGCCTTGGCCAGATTGCTCCCCTGAACTGCTCTCCTCTGGCCTCCACTCAGCAGCTCTGCACACACACTAGCTTTAATGCCGCGGATGGTTTGGAGCAGGCACGCAGGATCACTCTGGAGGAGAAAAGACAGCGTAGAAAGAATCGTGTCTTGCAGCTTCTACCTCCTGAGGAGTCCTTGTGCTGTGCCTTTTGCAACTGCTCTTGTCTGTCCCAAATTGGCCTTTGCAGCCAGCAGTGCTTGGAAAAAGCACTTGGGAAGAGCCTGGATGGAGCCCTCCCTGGAGCTGCATTTGTGAAGCCTGGCCATCACAACATTCTTGTAGGACTGTGCCAAACTATTTTAGTGTTAGCAGTAGTGCCTGAGAGGATTTATCATTGCTTTTCATGCCCCACTACAGTGCTCTTTAATATGATGGTTTAAGAGCAAAACAAACAAAAAATCGTACTACAAAAGTGAGAAAATCCAAACTAGTGCTTGCTGGTCAGTACTCAGGTGTTGGAGAAACTCATATTACTGCAATGGGTTTTTGGGAACAAACGTTCAAGAGAAACTTATTTTGGTAGCTTTCAAACAAAATTATCCATATTTATGATTTAAGTGAAATGGAACCAAATTTGATTAAAAGCAGCGTGTGCAACTTCCTGCAACTTGAAAATTCCATTTCTAATTATGTGTTGAGAAATATCATTAAAGTCATCTGCATACCAAAACAAATGTTATTTACCAATGAAAAATTAGAGTGCCTTTGTCTCCCTGATAGCTTGGCTCATTAAGCAAATTTCCATGGAGTCACTGATGCTCTGCAAGAAAATGTTTGCTCTCTGTTTCTAAATCACTGGTAATAACTTGCACTGTTTTGCTCCCTGCATTGTTCCTGTCTCTTGATCTGTTCTCACAGATGTTTAACGGCAGCACACTGGGAGGGGAGGAGGCTCTGGGGCTGGGGCCAGGAGAGGGCGTGCTGTGACCCAGAGTCTGCTAGCAAGGGGAGCAATCCATCACTGCACCAGCACGTTCCTCCAATAAGTCTTCATTTGACGCTGAAAGAAATCTGTAAACCTTGCACTCCTTCACTCTCTTCTCCTACAGTGCTTGCCTAGGTTTACTAAACATTCCTTCAGTTACTTTTTTTCCCCAAAGTTCTCCATTTTCCTGGGTGAAAAGANCCATGGCCTTTCTGTGTTGAGGGCTCCAGATACAGAGTGTTCCAAGATGAGTATTCCAAGATCGCTATTCCAGATGAGGTCTCACCAAAGCAGAGTAAAGTGGCAAGCCTTCACTTGGAGAAAAGGAACTGGCATAACAGCTCTCACTGGTTTACACATAAAGAATACTCCTGTGCTAAACCTCTTCTTCTTTAGATTGACTTGACTAGACTACAATCATTAAACTTAAAAACCAAAAAAACAGCAAGGCCTCAAACACTCATATCTTTTACTGCAATTACTTCCAAGTGCTCAAGCACTTCTATTTTCCTTACTTTTGCATCTGCTCTGGGAGATTTCTGTACTGTCTCAAATCCCAAGGGAAATCAGTGGCTACATTATAAAGTATTTGTCCAGAGCAGCTCAGTTCACCAGCAGGTTAGTTCACCAGTTCATTTTCCTGCTATCTTAAACTCCTGTCAGCTCTCCACATCTGTCATTTGAAAGATACTGAGCTGCAGAGAGGCCAACACAGCACAGCTACTTGCTGCTTTTCTTATCACATCATTTAACTGGAAAATAACAAAAATACAGTACAATTTCATTTTATCTAGAGGTCCAAATGTAACTGACATGGGAGCTTTAAGTAAACTGAGTCTGTGGACAGTATTCTGTTTGAAACATTTTACTGATGCAAAAATACAGGTAAGGTACAGAGTTTAATGGAATACACTGGAAAGCTTGAACCTCAAACTCTCAAATATTTTATTGCAGCTTTCTAATCTTAACAACACTTAGTTCTACTTTCCTTCCACTTGGACAACAGCTTACAAAGGTAAGCAGTCAGTAAAGAAACAGACACCACCACCAACTACTAGAAAACACTGAATTTCTCAGTAGTCTGTGCCATATATAGCAACAGAATATTTTTTCCCCTGAAAAGACAGATTTTGTTGAGACACTCAACAGAGACCCAAAACTCTGCAAACATATTTCACAAGGCTTTCAACATCTGCTAACTTCCCCAACAGAACATGCAGCCATATGAACCAGCACACATGAGAAATCAACCAGGTATGCATGTTCCTTAGAACAGAAACAAGATCTTCCTCCTGCAATTCAATTTACAGTATCAGATACTGCAACACACCAGTGGTATGAGATTATTAGAAACCAACCTCACCCTAGAGAAATTAAAACCAAATACAGAAGTATTCCTTGAACTTCTAACCATAACACATCAGGAATTACAAGCTACACCTTTCTAAGTGGCAGAGTAAGATGATTTTAACAAAGATGATGGCTGGGCTGAGGCAGGATCACTGAGTCTGCTAGGAAAATGTAAGCAGAGAGCAAGAGAGTTGTTTCAGGAAGGGTCAGAATAGCTAAGAGCAATTAAGCAAGACCTGAGAGTGTCCAGTTGAAGATGTCACACAGCTAACTGGTAGTTAGAGAGGACAAGAGTCATTACATGAAGAACAGACTATGCTCCTGCAGATGATGTGCTCAGGAAAGGACTGTAAGGATGAAATGGTAGCAGAGACACTGTGATTAGTCAACAGAGTCCTTGTAATCAAACAGGCTCAAATGTAAACTGAGGTACTTGAGGCAATTTTGTTTGCTAGAGGCTGATTAAGTAACTAGGATTCTGTTCAGACAAAGGGTGAGAAATTTGACATGAGAAAATGAAAATACTCTCTCCACAAAATGAAAAGGAAAAGGAACTGCTACAGCAGAAACTAGTATGATATGCAACCACCTGAACTATGTTTTTCCAAGAATTAGAACAGATTTTGTCCCTATTCTCTTTTAAATATGCTTCTCTTTCAATCTCCTTAATTTTGTTCTCAATTATAGCACTTCAGTCTTCATTTCTCTAGTTCTTTGTTTAAAACTGAAAAAAAACCCAGTTAGCCTGTAAGCTGAAGAAGGAAAGGCTTTCCTCTTGATACAAGAACATAGGTAGGGGTTGGCTAAGCAGAATGTTATGCTCTTCAGTCTAAAGACCATTTATTTCCTGAATCATTTCTTTTGCACATCCCTAATAGCCAGGAATAGAACTGAGGGCCTGACTGCCCATGGTAACCATGGCAAGGTATATCAAACCCAGAAGTAGTGAGGACAACATCAAATGGGAAATAAAATCTATTAAAACAGTAGCTCTTTCATTTTTTTTATTATAAATCTCAGTCTCAGTATAAATAAACTTTCTGCAAAAAAAAAAAGTATAGCAAAAACTGTTCAGAACTGTTTCCATTTCAAAGCTTGAAAAGAAAATCAAAGCAAGCTCTGAGGTAACACCCAGAGGCCTGGGGTAAAGCTTGCTTTGAAGACTTAGGGCAAAGGAGGCTTGGCAAGGTTGGACACATGGCACAGCTCAATTGGACACAGCTTGAGAGACTTTTCCCAGGGCTGAAGGCTAGAAAATTCAGTGAGGTTGCATGGGTTGTTTTTTTTGGTTTTGGTTTATTTTCACCATTCCTCTTTTTCTACTGTGTCTGTAAGACCTCAGAGACTGCAGTGTCTCATGTAATGCAAATAAATCACCTGACTACAGAGTTCTAATGTTAAAGTTCTAATTTGATGATACATTTTCATTTCAGAGGGTCAGACCAGAATTCTAATGCTCATCTTGAAAACTAAGAGGAAAAACTCAGTTGCTTTAGTCAAGTAACTCACCCATTAAAGAGATGAAATGCCATGCTGACACCAACCAAGAAAACCTATGAAAGCCCATAAAATGCACCCAGATTGCTCCAATCAGACATCTCAACAGCAAATATCCTTCTCCTAGAGACACCCAGGGCCTTTAGATGCTGTACTGTAAATGTATGCTTACATTACACTTGCACATCAAGTATGATTGATTAGCCTTTTTGGTTTTACATTTAACTGAAAACCCAGCTGCTGCTTCTTTTACATTAATAGACACAAGGAAGCACTTTTTCTTTGGAGCTGATTCCTAAATGCAAATGCTGAGGAAGCTTCTCTTCAGTTAAATTAGTTCCTTGGCTACAACACATCAGGAATATTACTTATTGTACTGCAGAAAGCAAATTAAGAGGCAATAGTTATTTGAAGCAAGCATTATTTTCACAACTGTCTCAACAGTTTTAGAAAGCACCTGAAAGACCAAATATGAAATCAATATTAATGTCAAGTCACCTTAGATAAATGTATTTGACAAAGAGAAGATACCTTCTGGTTTGGTTTTGAACTTTGCTCAGGAGCAAATTTCTACTATAAGAAGTGTTGTAATCATCACTATTGTTATCTCCTAAGAACAACAACCCATAGTATCCTTGTCCATAAGTTGCTTTAGTCAAGGAAGTCCAAATAAGGAGCATATATGGCACAGCACAATAAGCAGAGAACACATTCACCTAGCTGAGCAGAACTGCATGCATCCCATCAGAGAGCTGAGATCTCATGAGCAACCAGAGCAAGGCAACAGTTTGGCTGTGAACTCTGAAATACACATCCCAAGAAGCATCATTTACTCACAGTGTGTGACTCCAGCCAGGGTCTGGTAGAAGGTAGGAGTATCACTATCATCAGTGAGTGTCACATAGACACCTCCAGAGAGCAGCCAACGGGAAAAGGTGAAAGCATCTTTGTTGAGCAACAGCCAAACCCTGAACTTCTCATAATTTACCTTTTCACCCTTTAAGAAACAAACAAACAAAAGAGATGTGAGCTGTTTTTCTCTGCTTTCTCAGTAAACAGGAACCAGCCAGCTGTATGAACAGGAATTGGGAACATCTCCTATAAAAAGGAGTACTAAAATCATTTTTTTCTTTGGAACCATGCCTGTTTTCCCATTTCTTTCTGAAATAGAGCACTGGGAAGGAAATTAAAGACTCCTCAGAGCTCTCTGCATTTCAACCACCCACTCAATGTGGCCTTTGGAAAGTCATTTACTCTGAACCTCTGGTTCAAGGGATTAGAAGAAAAATGGTTACTTACAACTCAATAACAGAGGTTCTTTTCCTGAATTTGAATTTATTATGCTAGAGAAGAGCTCTTATGTGCAAATAACAGGTGCTATCAAATCATAAACATTCTGTTAGATCTGTGCAAGTATACAAACACTTAAAAGACAGAAGAATCAGATTTGTGAATGACTAATCATGTTGTGCATGATTAATCCCTGCAGTAGCATCTCAGTTTTTTGCCTCTATTGACCACAACTCCACTTGGAAGCATACATGTGAACATGACATTCACAGGATCTCCTAGCTCAGTCTCTCTTGCTGGATGTCTGATGGAACTACCTGTACAGGAATACATAAAAACTATGGATTCACAGAGTTTAAATGCTGGAGAGGCTATTTAAACCATTTGGGTTGAAGGGTTTCCAACATTTAGCCAGGAAACCCTAAGGATCAGCAGCCTAATTTCTACAGGAGCTACAAAACTAACCAAAATATAAGCAAATTCTCAGTAGAGAAACTCATGATATGGACATCCTCATCTCCATAGGAACTAAACAGGGATCTGCACAGTGAAAGAGGTTTCAAGTCACTGATTATTTGAACTTCCCTAATATCACAAGCCATTAGACTTCACTGCCTTACACCTCTACAGAACCCAACAATTTGCATTTGCCCACAGCCTACCTGCAACTGCCAACTACAGCAAATTGAAAACTCACTGCTTCCTTTGCCAGCTTGCTCAAATGGTTAATCACCATCACTGCTACAACATTTCTTTAGATTCCAGTAGTAATGGATTCTTTCAGGCTCCACATACTCTCTTTTTATGGCTTTTTCCTAGACTCAAGAGTGGTCTATTTTTCTCCCACCAACCCATGCACAAATACCCCAAGAGTGAGAGCTACCAGCAAAGACTTCCACACAAGATGCTGCACAGCTATTCCATCACCAGTTCCATCTCTATCTAGCCACGCTCCTGACTGACAGCATGGTCCTAACCTTCCTCTTGCCAACACTGTTTCTGATCCTTCCTCCCTCCCCTTTTGTGAACAGCAATCACATTAGTGCAGTCATGCAGCAAAACAGAGAGAGCTGAAAAATAACCTCCAGGATTAGGAGCTACAGAAAAAGGGCTTACTGCTCAGCCAGATCAGTTCCCCAATCCAGTTCATCAAGGCATCATAGAAATACCTGAGCCAGCACAAAGGTAGGAGAATGAATGACAGGCAGCAGAAGGGGAACTCAACATGGACTTTGCAGGATTTAACCCATTATAGACTCATTTGCTTGAGCAAAACCAACTTGACTGCCAAATTAAAGAAGAAAGCTGATCACAATGTTTTTTATATATATTTATATTTTTAATATCTCTAGCAGTTTGGATCAGAGACAAGCCCATTTTCCTACTACCTGTTCTGCTCTGCTTTCCCTCTCCTTTTCTCACTGCTTTCTGGAACTGGAGCAAGAGCTGTGTCTTGTTTCACTAAGCCTCTGTGCTGTTCCAGTTGATTGGAGGAAGGAGAAGGAAGCAGACAGACAGGGAAGCTTTGGACAGGGAGGAAAAAAAACACACGAAGCAAATAATCTTGACAGCTGAGCCACGATGGAAGTTGAGCAACTAGAGCAATGCAGGTATCACTGAAAGTGCTTCCTGTAGTTCAGATAAAAGAAGAGTGAGGAAAACTCCAATATATTTTAAAGCTCATATTTCTAGAGGAGTAGATGCAATCATTCTGAAGGCAAGAAGAGGAACACCTATAAAGATCATCCTTGAAAGCATAAACTCATGTGCCATAAGGCAGGCAGGAAGGCCCACAGCAGGACCATTAAACTTTCTCCCTCTGCTTACCAGGCCAGTAAATCCTGCTGAGGAGCTTAGGACACTGTTTTCATTTGAAAAGAAAAATCAATAGCCTGCATTTTCTTGCACAAGGAAATGCTATGCAGTCAGATTGATGCTTCTCTTCCTGCAAGTCTTCAGAAGGTATTTCTGGATTTCTTGGATAGAGTGCAATTGACTTTTAGAGTATAATTCATGATACCATATTGATGGGAAATTATAAACAGGAAATACTGAAGTGGGTCAGCTCCAGAAACTGGACTGCAGGAAACATAGGATTTAGGATTCCAGCCAAAATAAGGAATGTAATCATTGCCTACACAGCCAACATGATACCACTGCCAGATTCAAGGAGTCTGCCTCAGCCAATGCCCATCACCAAAGTTAACTTCAACACAGTACAAAAAAAAATTAAGGGAATTGATCTGATCTCCACAAATAAAGCTTCTAGGCAATCAACTTTTCAGTGGAATCTATAATGATAACTAGATTTTGCCCTCTGATAACACATGAAGCAACCAAAGCACAGGAGCCTATCAATTCATGGGATCACCAGTGTCAAATATTTACAAGTAACAACAGTCTGGTTGAGATGAGAACTTCAGCAAGTTTCCCAAAGATTACATCTCTCAAACCACCTAAAGCATAAATAAATCTTGCAGCTCCTGGCAGGCACAGTCAGACTAAAGTAATACTATCAAACTATTCTTTTTAAGCAATTGCTGCTGGCAGGCATTTCTAAATCCAGGATGCAGATTTTCTTTCCCCTCCCAGAGCTGTGCTCTAGATTTCTTTCCTAATCACAGTAAAATGGCCACACTAATGAACAAAATTCCACCAGCAATATTAGTATTTAAAATCACTTTATAACATGATTGCCCTTGGGAAATGTTAGCTCTCAAACCAGCACAGTAAGTAAAGCAGCATGGAGAAAGCCTACATTTCTATACCAAGGTGCTACTCACCTTAAGACAAATTACATATAATATTACAACACAAGAATCTATGAGCCTTTACCCAATTTCCACAAGGTCCATTTGCATGAGCATGTAAATGGCAGAGAAAATACAAATTGATCTCATTTTTCACTTTTTTAGTACAAAGCTTGCACGAAATACCTCAGAGAAACATTTCTTGAGTGACTCTGGGACTTTCCCATCAACCACATGCAGCATCTTCTCCATCTCTTCACGGACAACATAACTCCCAGATTCATTAGAAAAGAGACTGAAAATGTCTGAGGAAGTAAGAGAAAAGTTTAAGCAACTATTAGATTCTTCAAATGCTAAGTTTAGAACTGGCTGAGACTGCCAAAAGCTGTGCAACTACTAAAGGACTAAAAACTTCAACTATATTGAAATGTAATCAGTTCAGCAAGGTCTAGGACAAGAAGAATCTCCTTTTCTTTTACCACTGTCCACTAATCAACAGGAAAATAATCACTATCAAGTCAGATTAACAAGGAAGACAAAACAACAGAAGTCAGTAGGCAGATGCTTTCATTTGTTTTGAATAATATCAACACCATCCTCCTTCTTCTGCCCACAGACTGTGATCAACAGTCTCTCTGTAGGATCCTAACATTTACATTCAGGATGACTTATCAAATATTGCATTTGGGAGAGCACAGAAAACCAGTGCACTGCATTTCAAGAGACACAGCTAAAATTGTCCAACTTTATTGGCAAACATATGTCCTGCTTACATATAAAAATAGAGGCTTAGTAGAGCACACTGTGTTTGCTTTACCTAAGTGTATTGTACACTTACTATCCTCTGTCTTGCCATGACTGTTGTGAGTTACACTACTTACACTTTGTTTTCTCTTCCTCTCTGCCTCTTGTAAGCAGAACTAATCCAACTATCAAGTTATTGAAGTGCAGCCCTTTGGATATTCCTCCAAATGAACAGTAGATAACCTAGAAGAAAAAAAAACAACACAACAAAACAGAGAAGTTAACCAAAAATTAACAGGGAAAACACTGATGTCAGAACTAAAAGCAATAACTTCTACTGAGGCTCTGCCTTATGTCTTTTTTAGGATAGTCACCTCACAGCTAAACACACTCCTAACAGTAATTCTGTTACACTGGTCTAGCTCTTCCAGTACCTACAAAATTAGCCTTTACATGGTCTTTTAGTTAGGCAAACACATACTTTTCATGAACAGCACCATGAAAAAGTTAGGCTCCTGCCATGAAGAGAGCTGTCTGCTTGCTTGCTCACTGGTGCTGTTTTCCCAGATTTCTTTATCAAGGTAATGAAGATGAAATCATCTTCAGACAGCCTCAAAGCCATCAAGAGGTTGCTACAGCATGCAGTGTTTCATTGCCCCAATCACAGGAGATGCACTTCCAGTAAGCCATCCAAAAACTGCTTCTTTGTAAAGATGTGACACACACAAAAAAAACACCCACAACTTTCCATCAGCTATACCTCAATTATCTTAACACTGCACAACAACTGTTCAACTGTCCCAGTTTAATACCCTGCTCTAACAACAGGATTTCAATCCTCCTTCCAACAGAAAGCACTAGAAAACTGCATTAGGTATTAGAATTTGAAGCAGTCAGAACTTCTCAATTATTCTTACACAAAAGAAATATTTCAGTGTCTGTGTCTTATAATTTGATTTTCTCCTAGGTATCACACTGAGCATCTAACCATAAAGAGAAAGGATGAAGTCTAGCTGCTGGGGAACTAGGACTGTGAGAGAGCAGAACAAAGTGATTTGTCACTGATCATAGTTTGGATAGCAGACACTTGCTGAACTTGAGTTTTAAACAGAACTTTTTCAGAGGGAAAGATAAAGGAACACAGATCAGCTGCTATTCAGGAAAGTGGTGTGCACATTTTAGCTAGTAGTTTCTTTGCTTGCATCTGAATTACAGTCTAAATAAACACTACTGAAATGAGGATGTGTACAGTCAATCCCTGAGTACATTCTTTACAGGAGAATTCAGCCAAATAACAAGAACAGACTTCAGAGGTCAGCAGAGCTTCGGAATCATTGTGGACAGATTCACTGTTTTGTGTATTAGCCACAAAGCAGAGTGAATCATTAGTAAACCATGGGATGAAACCCACAGGTCTTACCTGCAACACCTCTACACCTTCTACAAGAGGTTCAGAAGGTTAAGTGGAACAAGAGATAAGTTACTGGAGCCAAAAGCCCTCTTGCATGCCCTCTTTCCCTTCCAGTACTAGCAGTCACCATGCTGCTGCCAGGATCCTCAAGCACAAGCAGTGGAACAGGAGGGCTGAATAGCAGAGCCATGTGAATGGGGGAATGACTATCTCAGGTGTGGTTTCCATCTCAAGTACAAATTAAGCCAGGGCTGGGAGTGACCAAACAAAACCAGCCATGGGCCTCTCAAGGGCACTGGCTAGGTCTGGCTAAGCCACATAGTGCTAGAGTGGCAAAAAAGAACAAAAGGAAATACCTAAGACAGCCTAGCTACATTAGATTTACTACTCTAATCACCCTTTAGGCTTTGTGTGTAACAAGGTGTGGAAAATCTACCACTGCTGCCCGTCCAGCAACAGGAAGGGAACTAGCAGAACTCATTTGCAGAATGTCTTCTAGACAACCTCCAAAGAAGTATCAGGCAGTGAGTGTTCTGCTCTCTATCCCAGTTAGTAGCAGGCACCATGCTGAAGCAGATTCTCTGAAGACACTCACCTCAAGAGAGTTCTGTGTGTTACCTTCAGTAAATCTTCTCCTTTTCCACTCACCAAGCTATCAATTCTCATTACCAGCCACTTAAGTCTACTAAAAACTGTCTGAAGGCAACTAAATGTAAATGAGGTTGATAACACAGAAAGATCTAATTCTACAGCAAATATTACACCGAGCTTGCAGTTCCATTCCACTAGAAGACACAGCACTAGCCAAACACATGAGCTACCCATTCAGTGCTCAGATCATCCTCTTCTATTACTGAGGTTCAATCCATTTGCAAATGCTGGAAGGGCTAAATTATTACAACTCAATTGGTGCTCTATTTGGATACAAGGATTGTCTATGCTTCACTGACAATGTCAGGGCAGGGATTTGAATGCCACGGGTTTTTTACATCTAACCATTCTGATTTCACAAGATGCCTCCAAGGCTACACTGCATCTATAAGCAATTGAGTTGGATATTACATTGGAATCATTACTACTTTTCAAAGATGCACTTAGCTCTACTGAACACTAAAGTTTAAGTCTTAATATAACTTTTTGATCAAAAATCCCCATGGAGAGCACAAAAAAGAGAATTCTTTCACTCCAGGTTAACAGGACTTCCAGATACATATATATCAATAAACAAATGAGACATCACTGTTTTTCTTTCACAAACTTTAATAAAGTATGAACTTTTTTTTATTCTCCATCACTCAAATTTTACTTTTCTGTGCTTTAAACTTTTTAAGAACAGCTATTTTCCAAATGAGCTGGAATAAAGCTGTCTCTTCTCTTCATCCATCTGAAAGCTTATCTTTAATTTATATCCATTTCTGAGTTTTTCCACCCCTGTTGAGCTTTGTACATTTGAATTAAGGTACCAGTTGAATGCCAGATATTACAATCACATCTTATTTCAACCTAACACATTGACTGTTTGTGACAAAAACAGAAAAGGAACTGAATTTTTCATGTTAATATGCCATTTGGAAAATAACCATCAAAACATGCTGCAATTTTCTGTTTTCCAAAATTACTTTATACTGCTGCAGTTTAACTTAAAATAGCCACACCCAGGCAGTATCATAGCAATTTACATCTCAGAATCTGAAATTTAGTGTAATTATATGGTACACAGATACAGGTTTTTTTTAATAAAACTTAAGAAAAACAGCAAGTTCATAGATTACCTCAGCAACTTTTGGAGGGACTCCATCACCAAGAACTTCCCTGATGAAACACTGTTGAGTCATATAATATGAGAGCCCACAAGTCCTCTTGAAAGCATCTTTCAGTCTCTTTAGCTCTATGTCTGTAACTGTGGTGAGGGAGAAAAGAAGAAATAAAAGATTTGGTCAATAAAGATGTTGTAGAAATCCAATAGCTTGAGGACTCTCCAAATCCTATAAAACTTACTTTTACCTTTACAATGAAAAGAAAGGAAGAAATGTAATGCATGATTGCACCTAAATAGTGGGAAGATTTGACTACTAGAAAATGAGATCTAATAATCTAAACTTCCCCCCCCCCACAAAAAAGGGAAGTGAAGTAGACCTGAAGTTAACATCAATGATTTCAACAGTTCACTGCCTAAGTTTTCTTGGGCTACAATGGTGTATTATAATCTGTCGTAAATGAAGCTCCATTATTGTCACACAGAAGTTCCTTCACAGATTCATTTTTTTCCAAAGGCACCCTCTTGCCAAACCCTTTCAGGACACAATTCTCTACAAACCCCTAAGAAAAGACCATTCCTAAGCTGTTTTCATTAGCCATACAAGACACACATCACACTATCAGATACTCTGTCACTGCATTCACAGCCTGACAGTGAAAAACAGAATACATAACACTTCCCAAAATAAGGTTATGGTAGTCAACTACCAAAAAAACCCTATCTCCACATCACTCCTACCAACAACAGGCAGCACAACCTCAGTATGAAGGCAGAGAAAGCGACACGAATGGAACTAAAACCTTAATTCTTTATACCTCCAGAGTAGAGAAGCTAAGTTTTTATTGTAAGGTTCTAATTCCAAATAATAAACCCAAGTTTCAGTAGTTGGATACTATATTCTAATTCTTCAATTCTAATGCTTAAAAACATATCTGCCTACTTCCAAAACCCTTCTCTGAAACAAAGAGTCTTCTCCCCAGAAGGAGAAGTCCCAGCTATGTGGTTCTATCTAGGTAACTTTATTAATACAAACCTCTTCAGTGCTGCCTTGGCTGGCTGGTTTCCAACAAAGTGAAAGCTTTCAGTTTAAGAGAAGATTAGTGCTGCATCCAACTCTGCAGGGAATAGGCAAGCTCCACTTGGTTTAATAAAGTTTAAATGAAACCATGCCGCCTCAGCTCCAAAAGTGTCACTGCAACTCACAGCAACTGTCACAAACCTTCAGCTCATCCAACTGCCAAGGAGATGTTTAGTTGAACAGTGTTACTTAAACTTAATGCTATTTATATGGATTTACAACTCTACTTTTTTTAAACACACATCTGTCCAGGTAATGATTTGTGTGTGCCTTCCAAAAGAAACCACTCTCTCTGCACTGCTTTCACCCCACAGATTTATCAAGTCATCCCGGAGTTTTCCTTTTAGGATAAAACCATATCTGAAGCTCAAACTATGCAAGCCCAGATGCCCAGCTCTAGGCTTACAAACTTGATTTTGCCACCCATGTAAACCTGACCTGAATTACAGATGGGATCCTTGCCAACTGTGCCACAGATACAAACGGGAGCTGCACGGACTCTGTCTCAGAAACAAATATGCTACATTGATGTAGAAGCCTCACGTTAGATACCTACATGCTGGACATGAGATAGAATTGTAGCCCTAATAATATACATAATTTCTGGACCACATAGGTTCTCTTCAAGCAGCAGATACTATTCTTTTTGCTTACACACTCTGTAATGTTAAAAGAACATCTTTAGATGTGTCTTAAGTTCTGTTTAACTAAACTAAGCTGGAGGAAATCAATCGGCAAGTTTGGCAGCCACGTTCTCTATTCATTTCTGAAACTTTTCTTTCCACATCCTGTAGCACTAATCCAACCCCCACCTCCTTTTCTTTATCATTATGCATTATGAGTAATGTATGGTTCAACATACAGCACAACCTCTGTCACGTCAAGACAAAGGTTGTACTGGAAAGGACAGGACAACTTTATATAACAAGCACCTGTGCAAAGCTCAGCCAGCTGAGAAGCAAATCCCTGTCTCAGCAAAAGTTACTCTGCTCTTACAAGACTGATAGTGAAATTTAGTAAGAGTCATCACAAAAATACGACTACAGAACTAAGTACACCTGATATTGTCACTTTTGCTTGTTCACCTCCTGGTTTGGAGAAAGAGATGGAAGAAAATGATCACATGAAAGCCAGTTCCTCACTAATGGCAGTACCTACAGCACAGACTCTGTCATATTTGCCTAGAGACTAACCAATCTAAGCTAAGCTTTGCACACATTACAAGTGAGGTCAGGAATAGAGAAGAACTGCCATGCACTACACTCTCTGCTTGGCACCACTAACTCGCTCACACCTAAAGCAAGAGCTAAGTAACAGAGTAACTACTCTCCCCACCTTGCAGCCCTTGCAAAGGAGTTTAAAGATTTACAAGATGCACTGAGGAGAAGCAACACCAAAATTTACAACCAAGAACTACTGCTTAAGATGCAACAGTTCACACCTGAATGTTAAGCATTGGAGGAAACAAGGATTCCTTTTGAAGGGAGTCTGTCTAAAGGTTAAAAGAAGTGGTTAGTCAGGCTTAATGGATTTATCACAGCTTATATAACAGAATTACTATACACCTTGCCTGTGACATGCCCAACCAGAGCAAGCACAGTAAATGCATTTCAAATTCTATTTTAATATTTATTAGAAAAGTCAGACCAGCCACAAAAAAACCCTCCCTTTATAATGCTGCTTCCCCTGCCCTTCCAAATCTAAGCACAACTATGGAAAATGCTGGGCTGATGGAGAATGAAACACAAAATGTAGCTTTCAGAAGCATGCAGTTGTTTGCTGCAGTAAAGGATAAGAATGAAAGTATAGCATTTGAGCTCTTCTAATACTGCCCAAGACATTCAGGCAAGGGACACTTAACCTCTCCATGTCTTAGTTGCCTCAACACTAAAGTGAACATGAATTCTAGTCCACATCAGACAGATGTTTGATAAATGATCTAAGACACTAAAAGAACTAGAAGCTACTACTTAAGGAGCTGCTTTAATCAGTGAAAAGGACAGAATGCCCATGGTTTAACTGAGGGTAGGTGGAGTTAATCTGCCATGGCTACGATAAACTGACAGCCAATTAACATAATGACAGCAAACTGGAGACAGAAACAATGCAGGGATCTGTTTTCTTTCATCTTATTGGAGAAAAGCAGTGGCTGCTGAAAGTAAACCAGTGATTTGGAAACCTCTACTTACACCAGAATCACTAAAGTAGCATGCAAATCATCACTTCCATCAGTATGAGTAGCAGTAACAGCACCAAAAAGCTGGTAAAACCTTGGTATCTCAAAAGCCTAAAATATTTCGTTTAGAAATATGAACTTATTTATTCTAGTTTGCAGCAAAAAAAAAAAAGAAAGTCAAATCAAGGCAGGAGACCAAACAAGAAACCAATTACTGCATTAGCAGGAAGAGAAAACAGAGAGGATAAGAAGTTCAGGTAGGGTGAGGGGTCAAGAAACTTCTAGCTCATCTGAGTGAAGTATCTAACAATGTATCTAGTAGAGCTGGTCCTTTTGCCTAGAACTGCAAGCATCAAAATGCTCCAAATACCCTACAAACACACACCAAAACCTGAATTTCCAGTGTCACTACTGGATGAAAAACAGCTTTTTATATCAGTGCCTTAAAAATACAGCCCAAAACACAAACCCAACACAAATAACCCCAAAAACATCAGTCCTGCAGATCTCAAGTATACAGAGCAAGCAATACTTTGCAACCATCAGCATAACACTATTTATTCTTTACTAAAAATAACCAAAGCTGAATTTTAATACAACAGACAGTTTGATCATCCTTCAGCAAGTCAGTAAACTTCACCCACCTCAAGCTCTTCCTGACTTCCAGCTCAGGTTTTAATAATTCTAATATTTTGATTCTAAAGTGACAATTTTGCAGGTTCACTCTCAAACTCACAGGGCATATAATTCTCTAACCAGACAATTATCTTCCCTGTAATCACCTGCTCAATATTTCCCCCAGGAATCTTCATCCTAGTTAGACATGAAGATTTTATTACTTTTTTCATTAGTCTTTATTGTGACTTAATGGCTGTGCTTATGAAGTTGTCAAGAACCAGAACAATTACTAAAAAGCTTCAAAGAGGTATAACGTGCAAGTGAATGTCAGGTATGTTTGGGAACAACCCCAAATAGGCAAAACAAACTGCAAAATAGAATTGAGATAAATGAACCAGCTATGACTGAAAAGACAGCCTCCATACCAACATGTTCCTGCCCAAAAATGAATCTCCTTGAGAACCAAAAATAAACCTAATGAAAAAATTAATGCACTCTAAAGGAATCTTCCATAACCACAGTATAAAAAATGGCATCACTCAGTGCATCTTACTCAAGACTTAGTCTTAATGCGACATTTACTAATAACAGGAACTGAAGGATAACAGCAACACAGTTTTAGTATTATAAATAAATACATATATATATATATATATATCTAAATCAGAGTATTCAATCCAGTTGTATTTTTCCCCCCTCTCCTACCTAATCTTTGGTTTTGGCTAGTAGTGGCTCATGCTAGGGATAAAGGTTTTCTTGGCTCTATTAGACCCAAGCACAATGCATGTCAAAGGTTTAACATCTCGTGTGCAGAGAGAGGCAGAAGATTTAGTTATTACAATAGGATTTGCCAATTTTCTGTAAGATGAATACTTCCCATTTCTGTGAGGCTTTTAATCTTCAAAGAGCTGCTTTCTCACAGTTACCAGCCTCAACAAGAATGCCATTAAGCATTACTAGCCTGTTTCATCCATCTGTAAAGTATCTCCATCAGGGCACACGTTGTCATATTGCTGTTTGGATTAGGTTTGCTTGGAGCAAAGCTAATCAGGACAAGTTCTGTGACAACCCTCCCCAAAAGACTAGTGTGAGAGGAAGGAATTGCTGCACAAGAATGAAATAATCCTCCCACAGTCTGAGCACTTAGCTCATATTGGCTATATTTTATGTCCCCAGGAATTAAAGGAGCCTAGTTTTACGTGCTTATCAGCCCAACCCTGTAAGCCACAGAAGAAACCTGAAGAACCTGAAAACTCTGAAACCTCTGCAGACCACTAAAATCACTTTTATCATACACAGGACCACAACTTTAAAGGTGACAGACTGCAATATTTGGGACTCAAGTTCTTGACTAAAGAACTAATAAATCCATTCTCAGTAACTGAACAAAGTGACTTCCAGCCTGGGTTACATCACTGCCCAGGATGACGGGTTTAGCTCTCAATCTTTTCAGTATTTAGCATGGATATTAGGTCTCATTTGGATTAGAAACAGAGCTGTGCTCTTCCGAGCTGTCCCTTCATCAGATTGCCTGGCAAACACACTGAAAGTTTGTGTTGTCACAGGTGAGCACAACAGCTTCTGTCAACATTCAGAAATGCTGCTTCCATCTTATTACCACCATGAAAAAGCAGCTAAACATTTGTGCTTGTTAAGATACACAAAATTATACTCTCTAACTCATTCCCAAGAAATAAACAAGTCTATTAAAACGAAAGGCAAAGGCAAATGCCAACTATGTAAACACAAACACCACATAAGGACTGTGCTACAAAATGAATTGGATTATAATGAATATTTCATATCCTCTTTGCCAACAGTGGCAAGAAGATTAAATGCAGCTATATCAGGGATTGTTCTTTAACTCAAAAAAGATATAGCCTAAGTATGAAAGTTAAACATAATCTGCAGCTTCTGCCCAGGAAGGCAGTGTTTCCTACAGCCTTCAGTGAGGACTACAAGCTAGGAATTCTAATTTGCAAGTCCTGATATAGTTCTGATCACATATTTACCCAAGTGTTAATCTCTGGCAGCTAGAAGAGCCAACTCTAGTTAGTGGAGTTCTTAAATACTATGTCAAGTAAAGAATAATAAACGAACCAGATTTTTATAGGCTGGTAAATCTTAATTTCTGAAGTTACCAGAAAAGTATTATCCACTAGGAAACCAAGTTTTTAGCAGAAACAGATTACACACACATATGTTTACATACAGGTGATGGCCAACAAAAGGCTCTGGTTTTTGAGTCTTCTTATCCTCAGCTCCTGGGGATACACCTGTCTAAAATATAACCTAGAACTCAGATGCCAAGTGAACTCTTTTAGGGTCAGGTCACAATTTTATGCCTTCTGTTACACTGTTATAAACACATGGTAACAGGTGTATACACAACCTGTGAATGGCTGGAAAGGAAAGCAGAAGCACCAGTAGACACTAGACTATTTAGTCAAGAAATGAAATAAAAATTAACACATGGTTAGTCCTGGGACCCTACTGCATCTTTGGTAGAACACCAAGAACTAAATCAGTGATGGTTTTTAATGGCAAACAATTAGCATCACTATTTCCAAACTCCATTTCCACTGCTACCTCTCCTGTTAAGGGAATTCTCCATTAACCTCCAACAAATCATACTCTAGTTCCAAACACATTTGTGCTCTATGACCAAGTTTATCTCTAAAAACATCCACCACTAGATGTATCCTATTCCTAAAGACCTACAATCAGCAGAATGAACTAGTGTATTTAGATACACCATGTAGCAGCTGGATGGGAAAGCAGCTTCCAGTGCTTTTACAGCCACTCACCACTTTAGATTGCAGTGATGACTCAAATTTGGGAATTTCATACAAACACACTGCCCATTGTTTCACAGAAGAGACCCATAGAAACAGAAAATGTACTAGAATGACTTCACACCATGGAGCTACAATGCCCTGAATAGCGTTAGCAGTTGGAATCTTTCCCTGATTCCCTGAAAAGGCTCACAAGATATCCCCAAGGACATTAGAGTCTCTATTGGAAGCAGCACATTTACATAATAAATTATGAACATTTTCTATGAAAAGATACTTCTCAAATATTTTCTCTTCTGCTTTTTAACCTCTCTTCTTGTAATACTGTGGCCTCTGCAGACATTTAGCCAGTATTTTATACCGGAATTAGTGTCTATTATGGATCCTTCCTCCCTTAACCCATGTACATTGCTATCCATTAACTATTTAAAGAGCAAGATTACTTCACACAAGACATTTACACAACTATTTCATAAGGGAGGTGATTAGAAGACAACAATGAATTGCAGGTTAACACACACAAAAAAAGCAGAGATCAGAGATTTGTTAGCGGCACACAAAAAAAAATCCACTATAATTCTTTAGGAAAAGAAAAATCATGTTTTTAGCTGCAAAACAGGGAGCAGAAAGTTGTTAATGACTTTTCCACTGATAACAACCTTCAGTTAGCATCCTCCCAGAATACAGAGCAGGCTCTAGTGACTGCACCAACTGATGATGATTTTTCTTAAAGCAATGCTGCTTCAGGATAGGCAAAGTGCAAATCCACTTCTCTAATTTTTCAACTAAAATTCAGGATTAAACTCTGTCACATTAGGGAGAACATGGTAAAAAAAAATAATAATCTTTTTTACAAGACTAGGAAATTTCCAGCGCAGAGTAAGATTCTGTTTCTGGAGAACACCTAACAAGTAGAAACATGGATTGAAAAGAAGTGCTTCTTCAGCTCAAAATAGATTCCTGATGCCACATTCAAATTCATTTTTAGAACAAATTTAATCTGCAAAACTGAAGTTCTCCTAATTACTCTCCCAATACTTTCAGTTCTTTTTCTCTGCATCCACTCCCTTATTCAATCTGGCACTTCCTCTTCTGCTCAGCTTTCTGAGCTCTTTTTCCACTTATTTTTTTATTCAAAGTCTCAGAGCTTTAAAAGAACAAAATTTCCAAAGTAATGCAGTAAAACTGATCACTTAAAACTGTCAAAAAATCCAACTAAATCACTCTTGTGATCATGTGTAGAGCTCCACTGCGACAGTAACACACACCAGTTCAAGTACCTCAGCTCATGACTTGCTGCCAAAGCAGTGTGCCACAGGACAAAGTGTAAGCACCTCCATTATCACTATAAATGAAGATAAGGAATATCAGTTCAAAATACAAAAGGCATGTCAGCATACATTCTGTATTAAATACTTAACATGGATTTAAATTGTATGAGCAGATGACAACTGAAAGATCAGCTCACAAGAAGATAGATAGGGTGGCAATAAAAAAAAAACACCACAGCTTGTGAGAAAGAACTCAAAAGGGCTTGTAATAGATTTGATTTGGTAAAGGGTGAGGAACATTCTTACACAGAATGCAATTATCTCTTAGTCTGGCCTGGTGACATTGGCTCGCATAACTTGTGGGTCCAATCCAGACTCCAAACTAACTGAAACAGCTTCAAAGGATTGGACATTGCAAAAAAAACAATAATCAAAATAACTGTTACAGAAGACCCTGAAAAGCATAAAGCATAGCTTCACTTTGTAGTTGAAGGTTAGAAGCACATATGGATTCTAACATCACTCAGGGAAAGATGTGGTTGCCTCACTCCACACCAGCATTACACTGCCTTTCTCTGCAGCTCATGACATGCACCCACAGAGAACTCAACTAGAAGAGAAGTCAAATCTCTTTGTAAGGTACAGAATGTCTCATTGACTGTTTAAAACCATTTTAAAAGTCAAAATTGAAGTGTATGGCAATGTGTAAAGCCATATAGTTCTGCCCATGGTCTCAGTTTGTCCAGAGTTACCCATCAACAGGAGTTAAGATCTGTCCTGTTAGTTTCAACAGCATCCTTGTCCCAGAAACTCTGGACAGTTTGCAGTCCACTCCACCTTCCTGCACTGGTGAACACATCACCATGTGCAGCTTATGAAGACCATTCCAGACAAGAGATTGTTATTTTGCCCCCAACACAACACATGGTAAGCACAAGGAGTTGTTAGCCTGGTCAACACAGTTCCATGTGACAGGAGAGGCTTGTTGCATGCTGTGCTAGGCTAAAAGGAGAAGGGAGAGGAGGATTTAAAGATCCTAGAGATCACAGCATGTCACTTGATACACCAAGTCACCCTACCTGTGACAGCTAATCACTTGAGTGGAGGGAATGATTCAGGTAACTATTTCAGTGCTTTCACCACTTTTACACTAAGTAATAAACAAATTCTGGTCACTAGAAACTGTCTTGATTATCATTTGGCCAAACCTTTCTCAGGCATATCCTATTTTGCCTCAAAACCAAGTAAAAGCCTAAAAATGTTAGCAGATTTCTAAAAGAAAGGAATTGTGTTATTATTTAACCAAGAAATAGACATTTCTATCTCCTACAAGTCACTGCCATGTCAGTATTACACTAAAATAATAAAGGAAATCTTTTTATTGTCTTTATAATGAAGGACTTAATGGTCTACACAGAATGCTTTGGCTGATAACTCACACCAGTTTTGAAACACTTCTGGTGAACTGCTACATGCAGACTACATTTTGTTTTAAAGCAAGATCTGAAGCCAGCTTATATCCATTAAGAAACAGAAATCCAGAAGAGCTATGACATCAGTTTACTAACACTGCAGTTAAAGATGCACTCTTTCCAAGCATGTCCCCACCCAGGACTACACCAACCCTGCTGCATCCTAAACACAAGCTCCCAAACCCCTCCTTCTCAGAGCTGGTAAAATACATTACATAAAGAAGAAATGCTCAATCTTATTACAGAGCTAAGCTGAAAACACCACAACTACACAGACACAGTCATCACTCACAAGAGTAAGATGTCCCTGAAGAAATCACAAAAGAGAATAGGTGTTAAAATTTTGCCACTCTTCAGGCAAGCAGGGTATTTTTAATCCAGTAAGTGCTAGCAATAGCATAGCAGTCAGAGCCTGGTGAATTAGACCCTTTCAGACTCTAAGGCAGAATCTACCTTTAATGGATTTTTCTTCTACATTCATCTTTGCCCAAAGGCTTCATTGTCTCATTATGTAAATGACCTTTTGATAGGAAAATCCAATGTTAAAGATGCTTTTTGTAGTTCTTCAATAGTGCAAATATCACATGGACATTGGCAGTAATTCAGACTAAGCATAACTTAAAAGCAACTGCTTCAAGCATTATTATAAATTAAGAAATAACTTGGTTTGAAAATACTTAAAATACGAAAGTCTTAGTTAGAATTAACCTCCAGAACTTACTTTCCTATACAGAAACTTCAACCGGGAAAAACATCAGCTTTATTATGAACAATACTGAAGACTACACTGTAAAATGCAGTCCTGAAAACACACATGCAGAACTTGAAGACCTACACAGGTACCTTCAGCACACCTTCCACCTCCTTAGATGCTCAGCCCTGCAGGCAGTCAACATCCAACTGGAGCTCACCTAAGGAGATTTTGGGCAGCTGCAGCCAAATGCTGTGTGCTCCTGAGTAGCCTCCACTCAACACTAAGACCCACAGGATATTCAAAATAACTATTAAGTTATCAGCAAATAGTTTAGCATTGCTAGTTACCTAGGGTGGATGGCAAACACCACACTCACTACACAAAGTTTTATCACTCCAGGACAGGCAGAACCACTCTCACACTTCTACTCACTAAAAGCATCTCTTCATAGGTGCCCAACTCTAAGGTTCAATGTCAAGACACCAAACATGACTTGGTGCACTTGGTCCTCCAGCCAGCAGCAGTGAAATCAGACTGCAGCTGCCCACCCAAGGAGGAACACAGCACCTACCTGGCCCAGGAGGACTCAAGTGGATGCACAGCTCCCTGCTGAGCAGATGTTTACAATTAACAGACTACTGTTAAATAACACAGAAGGGCCTAAAAAAACCCAACTGAGCAGCTCCTGTAAGTCACTGGACAGAAACAATTCCAGTATTTGAAAATGCAACACTTGTTCTACTCCTCCTCTTTCTCCTCCTTCTTCCCTTTCTGGATGCTCACTGTATTTTAATCTGCTTGGACCAAAAAATAAAAGGATTATTTAAAAATAATTAGCAGCCAAGTCATACAGATGCCATGATAAGAGCTCAAGGACATTCAACTCATTAAACCTACCTAGCATTCCCCATATACCACATTATTCAGAACAAATGCATAAATTCACAACCTAACCAAAAATATACCCCATTTTCAGACAATATTCTGTCATTTTTAAAGTGATAGAAACTAGTAATATCTGGTTTTTTCAAATACAGAAAAGTCATCATCAGTCCTATCACAAAGCAGCAGCTGTACAATAATCTTAATTTCCAGGATTAAACAGACCTATCATGCCTTACCAAAACACATTACTTGCTAATGCTATGTTCTTTCTTATTCTCACAAAGCTTGTCAGCCCTTCCCAGGCTCGTTCTGTGAAGGTGATTTCATTTGTTTGAGTATGAAAGAGCTGAATATGCCTTACTTATTTCATGAAGTGAGACAGAAGGCTGGCTTGTCTCTGACTAGAAGAAATGGGGTGAGGGTTGTTTTACTCATTTCTCCCACCATGCCAGCAGCCAGAAAGCCTGATCCTGGTACAGGTCAAGCACAACAGGACTCAAGTAGCCCCTCTGCTTTTATGGGGTTTTGTTTGTTTTCTTTCAGATTTCAGTAGAGATGCTTCATATCATTTTGAAAAGCTTCCTAGTTTCTTTCTTGTTCTTATATCATTTTCCTTGTAGGATACTGTCAGGTAGCTTTAGGACTCTGATGTACTATTTCATCAAAACAAGCCTTTACAAAATTCAAGGTGAATAGAAACATTTCCTAGAATCTATCAGGTTGGGAAGTATCTCAAGAGGTCACCTAGATTAACCTTGTGTTTAAAACTGGGTCAACACACTGCACTCAAACCAGCTTCTGGAGAGCTTTGTCCAAGTAGGTCTTGAAACGAAAAAAACACAACAACCTCTGAGGATGAAAGTTCAACAACTTTCTCTGGGCATGCAGATTTAAAGGAGTAAAAACCAAGAACTGATTAGAAAGAGGTGACCATGAAAAGAACTGATTTCACTGATCAAAACACAAGAAATAAAGCAGAACTAGCAACAGCTACATGAGCTTATGATCATAGACATATAATCTCTAAAACAAATGTTTTGCATACTCAATTTTAGTCTACATCAATATAAGAAAATATATACTAGCCTGATAGTTTACTTTTAGATTCTATCAAGAGGTTTAACATTCAAAATGAGGATTTGTTCAGCTTATCCTTTAACTTCCAACCACCACGGCTGCAATGATACGATCTCTTTATGCTCATTTGGCAGCTTTCCTGACCACTTTGATTTGGATCTCTAGTACCATGCTGACAGGACAAAAATACAGCTAATATTAGGAGACTACTATTAGTTAGAGATGTGATTCACCTGTTGAAGTGAGAAACCAGCAGACTCACAGAGTTTACTGGACCAGATCTGAAGGTTTTGAGTGCTTTTTTGCTTTAAGATGTCCAGCTGCCTCTTGTTGATGAAATGTCTACATTCTGAAACTCTCTTTTATCAGGCTTACATCACTGTGTGCACATCCAGGTTCTGTGCCCTTACTCACGAAGTTACTGCCAGGCTTGGGACAGCTGAACTTCAGAATGACTAAAAACATACTCAATGGCATGTGATCAGCTCCCTCAGAACCACAGCACTCACAGAAGCCTAAGCAGAAGGCAACATTTTCCTCTAATTAGTAAGTTTTCAACGGGTATTTCGTAAAGAACTTCTGAAGACCACAAAAAGCTTCTCAGGAAAGGAACACTTGCTCTTAGTTGACTGAAGTTCACTATACAAATGTTCCTCATTTCCAGTAGGAAATAACTTGGGCAGTTACAAGTAAGAGGAGGTTGAAAACCACCGAGTACACTTCTCTAAACGTGGAACCTGAAGTAAAAGAAGAAAAAGTGGTCACTGCAACTTAGCAGCTGGAGGCTTAAGAGTAAGCTCTCTTCTAACAGTATCTCTTTTCATCAGTTCCTGGAAGCTGAAGTAGAATTCCCCAAGCCACTTGTGCATTGTAGTACATGCTCAGCAGAGACTCCTGAGGTATCCTCCCAAAACACAAGTGTCAGAACTGAATGCCAAAGTTATGAAATAATTACTGCTGGGTGAATTTGAGCAGCTCCTTGCAGCTCTGCTGCTTTATAAACAGGAAGTGTGAAGCTAGGCACTCATACCTGCTTTCATCATATGACAGAGCCCTAGAGCCATCAAATACTGGCTGACAGAACAAGTCTCACTGTATAATCTAGACTGTCTCAACAGAGGATCCTATTCATTCTGATAGCTACAAAAAACAAAAAGGCTGAGACACATCTAGGCATTTTCACCATGTGCATCTGAATACTCAAAGCTCCTTAAAGAGGAGACAGGTTTATAACCCTAGAAAACAATTTATCCTGAAGAACCTTCACCTACCTATGGTGTGCAAGCTCTGGTTTTCAGATGTGTTTCAAAAGAAAGTAGAATAATTGTCTTTGTGGGATACAGAAAGAAGAGAATAAACCACTAAAATGGTTCCTTCATCATTTATCCTGAAAACGTATCTGGAATTTAGGAAGTTCATTTCATAGTCAGGAGTAATAAAAACTACTCTTCTGTAGGCTTAAGGGTTGAGTCCATGGATTTTGTCACCAGGCTGAAACCAAGGCAACCTCAAATAGATGATTATGTATCTGCACAAGTTTTCCATCATCCTTTGATCAGATTTATTTCCTCTGTACACTTGGGGATGTTAATGACCAGACACCAGATATATATGCCTTGATTTAAATAAAACAAATGTAGCTCTTTTTCAAATTCAATCCAGACACAAAAGGTCATTAGCAAGATTTATCCTCTGCCCATCACATCAGTCATCACTAGAGAGCATATTAACTAACCTTCCTGTGGATTAAGGCAAGTTTTCATTGCTTTGACAGGCTGGTTGTTCTGCAAGTGGTGGCAAAATCAAGAAAGAAAACTGTCTTCCAAAACTACTATTTCATGACCTATCCAGAGGCAAATCCTCTGAAATTGACACACCTGCAAGTTTTGCTTCAGTATTATCTTGGCTTTTAACTGCGTGCACATTTTGGAAAGATGGCACTATTTTTATTCTTTTTGCTCTTTTTTTTCCTCAGAGATCATGGTGCACAAAACACAACACAATGAAATAGGTCTAGCAGCTGCCACTCACTTCTCCAAACAGCACACTCACTGACCACACTGATGCTGTGGCTGTTCCCTCTTCTGCCATCCCAGCATATATGCAACCAAAAATGTACCTCACTTTAAGCAGAAGGAAAATCCTGCCTGCCTCTCCAGCACAAGGCAGATCCATGATCATTCACTGACATTTCCTTTAAGTGGTTACCTGATTGACTGTTTAGCATACCTAAGCTGAAAATGGCTCAAGTTAGCATGACCTGCTCTAAGTAGTGTTCAGAGAAACTCTGACTGCAGATTCTATCATCTCATCATTTTCAAGGAACATAATAAATTTACACTCAGCCTGACATTATACTCTGAAAGTTACTTAAGGAGACTATATTAACAGTTCCTGGAAAATACAGTCCTTAGACCAGAAATTAACTGGCCATCAGTATCACGGAGCTATCTCGTTCCTGGGGAATCCTTACTAAAATATTCTATGCACACAGCATAGTGCAGGAGCTAATACAACAGTAATAGAAAATTCTTCCTTTCATAACGTTTTTTTGGCCCAAAGACAGCCCTTTAAGGAACTGGGTGTCAAGGCTGCCAGAAGAACAAGTAATAGATAAGGCAGACTTGTGAGCAGTAACTCCTTGGCAGAAAGCAAGGCCTAACAGTAGGCAATTCTCAGAAAGAACAAGCAGCCAAGCAGCCTGATGAGCAGGACGAGGACAGGAGTCAGAAATCAATCAAAAAGGGACAGTGACTGAGCTAGGAAAGCTTGCCTGACAAGGCACTGCCCTAGGAAGAGAACTGCTGTTGGAGCTTAGGGCTAAGGGGGAAAAAAAAGCAATAAACTCAAGAGTCACATTGCCTGTTTATGTTCTCACAACCTTAAGTTTGATAGAGCAGTCAATAATCTTATGCCCAGTTTGGAATGAAGCACTTCTTTTACTTCACCTAGAATGACCTGCCCATGAATTTCACCTCCTTACAAAGAAGTCATCCTCAGAAGGAAGTCTACAGGGCTCAGGAAGAGCCCTCACCATACCTTTTCCACAGCAACAGGCAAAACAGTGCCTCTAGCTAGTCACTATAAATGAAAAGATCATTATTTAGCCATACTCATACCAAAAAATGCCTGAAATAGCATCCCTCACTTTGCACTCCTAAACTGCACAACTGGACACAAGATTTTACAGGGCATGAGAAAGAAAGGGAGATTAACAAGACTCAGTGTGACCAACACTGCTAGACACAAGACAGCTTTATCATGTCCATCTACATGGCCACAGCACCCACAGGGCAGTCAGCTGCCTGGGCCACCCAGCAGGAAAAAAATAAAAGGAGTAATAATTACAGTAGTATCTCATGCTCAAGGGTGAAAAAGGCCATTAACACTAGGCTGCTCTCACATTTTCATCTCCTTGAATAGAAGTTATAGTTTAGCTACTGGTATTTATATTGTGAGTGTTTAACCACAAAAACTCTCCTCACCTTCCCAACCTTTGGTTACTCCCCAAATAGACATGCAACAAATAAAATTGAGGCTGTTCACAACTGAAAAGTCAGCCTTATTTTCTGAAGCTGACAGAAACAGCAGCACTCACTGTGTTTTTCCAGGTATTCTGAACTGGAATTAAAATTAGCATCTCCAAAACATCACCACAACATTCTGAATGATTACGACTTCTGCAAGTAGAGTTAACCACTATTGACTACATATGAAGAATTCACAGTTGAAGAATTTGTGCAGTATCACCTAATACAGAATTTTCTCAGTATTTAACAACCAGGATGATGTTAGAGAAAGTCAATCTAATTGGATAAAAATATATTTGGGGGGAGGGGGTGTTAATGTTTATGTTTATCCATTATTGCTGTTTGTGTCCACAGAAACATCACAAGTACCAGCATGGTTCTGTGCAAGTAAGAATGGCCTAACAAATCATGTTTTGATAACTAGCCTGTTTTATACATACAGTGATTCACTGCTCAAGTAAACAACATAGTTATTTAGCAAAACGTCAATTTATATTAGAGAGTCTAAAACAACCTTTCTGTTCTCTGACAAAAAAACAGTGTTAAATGCCTCACACTGTAGAATAACACCAAAGAAAAATATTACTTTCACTCTGCAAGAAATCATTTCAAATAGCTTTAAAAAAAAAAAATCCATTTTATTTTTATGGCAAATAATCTTCTTCTAATCATTAATCATCCAGATCAATTGAGTAAGATTTTGAAGTAGTCAGTATACAAGGTTAAAGCTAACTTTGAAATTCAAAACATTTGGGTTTTCTTATTTATGAACTTTGGAGTATGCATCTTGACTAAATCAAAGTATTTTCCACAAAACAGCTTATTACAAACTCTTCCTGTTACATGCAACTTCACACCTCTACCAAGCTAAATTTATTACTCCAGCTCCTCTAAAAATACATACCCCAGTGCTATTAAAGATTTCCTATACTTTCACTAGCAGTGAATTTCTTCAAGGCTGTTATTTTTAAAAGCTGGAATGCAAGTGAGTTTGAGTCACATTTGTTTCTTCTGCTTGACAGAATGTTGCTCTAGTTGCTATCTGACATGACATCCCTCAGAGGCTCCAGAATATTAAAAAAAATAATAAAAATCCCATTTCACATCAGCTTGTTTCTTCTTCAATTAACACTCAACGCTTCCTCCCAGTTTTCCCTTATCAATCATTACATCCTTCTCAGATTAAGTAGAAATACAAAAAGGGCAGCCATGTATTGCTTTCAGCTTATGAATTTTATCAAGGCTTACAATATCAAACAGGTGAAGTGCTTTAACTCTCTGTAGTACAAGACAGGAATGCACAACAGAGCAACAATTATTAAAGAAAAAAGCCCTATCCCTCCTGCAAACCATTTACTACTGAAAATTACTGTCTCTCTTTGTCCTTCGATTTGAATATCAGTTCTAGAGCAAGGTAACTGACAGGGTGTACTTTGCCTGTCGCCTTGGAGCCCTGCAGCTGCAAGTATTCAGCACTGAGCTTGTTTATGTTTTCCTTTCAGCAGTTCCTCTTTAAATTCTCCAGGAGGAATCTAGAAACGGACTAAACCAACAACATCTATTATAAACCACGCCAGGCACATCCATCTTTCAACCTCGAGATACAGATGCGTGCTCCCTTATCACCGAGAGCAGCAAGTAAACACGCGGAGGCAGTCGGTAGGAGAGAGCCGTGAGCTGACAGGCATAGCGTGGCCAGTGCTGTCACCTCGGCACGGCTGGATTTCCCGACACCGTTCTCCGGCAGAGCGACAGGCAAACGCAAGGCCGAGGGCTGCCAGACAGCGGCGGGGTCTGGAGGCATCCGCGCCAGCCGGGTGTCTCTGCCCCTCGCCGCCCTCCCTCCCCTCCCCGCCTGGCTGCGGGGCTAAGCGGCAGGAGCGGGACGGCACTGGAGAGAGCAACCAGCGGCTGCCGCCAAAGGCGTTGGAAAGGACCAGATTCTATCCCCCGGCTGCTGCCCAGGCCCAATTATTAGGACAGGGGAGATAGAGAAATAAATAAATAAAGGGGGGAGGAAGGAGAGGAAGGGGGCGGGGAAGGAGCCTGAGGTAGAGGAACGGCGCAAGTGCCTCCCCGCCAGGGTCTGTCATGGTGGTGCGAGGAGCCACCAGCCAGCGCCTCGCTTCACCGCCTGCTGACAGGGGCAGTGCGGGCTCCCCCCCCCCCCCCTCCAGCACTCTACCCCTCCCGCAGCCGCCCCGCAGGCCCCGCCGCGCCCCCTCCTCCTCCTCTCCGCCCTCACCCCTTCGCAAGGCCTCGTCGTAGCTGAGGAAACCGATGCGGGACTCCTTGGCGCCCATGATGCCCCCTCAGTCCATGGCCTCTCTTTC